>CATIWC010001884.1:0-433457 GCA_948472305.1 Vicia faba
AGTTCCCCTCAGAGTTTAAGTTTCAATATTCCCGGCAGAGCTAAAGCTTCAAATTATCAAATCCCCAGCGGAGCCAGACTAATGAACCTTCTCCCCACAGAATTTTGGGGAGGGCAAACCTTGAGTTCCCCAGGTGAAGTCGCCAGAGATACTTCCCACCAAACTGAAGATTCTCAGTCTTACATCCCCAGCATGAGTCTATTAGATTGAACTCCCCAGTAGAAGTCATCAGGAATTCCCCAGAAGATTGGTATACAACCCAAGCTCCTTATTCTCCAGCAACAACCATGAATTATTCTTCCCGACAGCAGTCAAGATACTTTTATCTTCAGCCATCTCGGATTCATCTATCCTTTGCAAGACAGCTCTCCAGCTTACATGCACATCCATTTACATTCATATCATATAACATACATTGCATCATGCATCATGACATTGCATACAACTAACTCTTTACCTTTTCAGTTAAGACCAGTCGGCAGACTAAAATCATTATCTTCCGAGATTCTTTCCAGGAATAGTTCGGATGTGACCCGGACAGGGCAACATTCTAATGCTTATTCCAGATTCATCCAGATGCAGTTTTACGCGAGCTCATCCTCAGGGAACCCTACACCGGTTCTTCCTCCAACTTCAAGATTTCTGAAAACAGTTCACGGGTTCTCCAAGTAACGGATGTTAACCTATCGCTTGTTCAGATTCTTCTCAAGACTTCTGAAAACAGTTTATGGATTCTTCCCAACAACGGATGTTAATCTATCGCTTGTTCAGATTCAACTTTTGAAAACAGTTTACGGACGCTTCCCAACAACGGATGCTGCTCTATTGCTTATTCAACTCCGAGATTTCTGAAAACAGTTCACGGGTCCTCCAAGTAACGGATGTTAACCTATCGCTTGTTCAGTCTCTTTTCAAGATTTCTGAAAATAGTTCACGGGTTCTCCAAGTAACGGATGTTAACCTATCGCTTGTTCAGATTCTTCTCAAGACTTCTGAAAACAATTTATGGATTCTTCCCAACAACGGATGTTAATCTATCGCTTGTTCATATGCAACTTTTGAAAACAGTTTACGGACGCTTCCCAACAACGGATGCTGCTCTATTGCTTATTCAACTCCGAGATTTCTGAAAACAGTTCACGGGTCCTCCAAGTAACGGATGTTAACCTATCGCTTGTTCAGTCTCTTCTCAATACTTCTGAAAACAGTTCATGGATTCTTCCCAACAACGGATGTCAATCTATTGCTTGTTCAGACCCCCAATTCAGATGTGGTTCAAAACATGGACACCTTTCTGATACTCATTTTCAGATGGCATCTTTAAGCCCATCCCCGACAAGTTTCTGTTACTCTTCCAGATGGCATCGTTAAGCCCATCTCCAAATGGCATCTCTAAGCCCATTCTCGCATCCATTTCTTTGACGAGTGCAAATTTCTGGGCACTCTAGTGTCCAATCTCCTTTTACCCTCGAGTCACGAAAGGCAAACTTGCCAATCTAACTCTTCGGATTCAAGAAGATTGAACAGGGGCAACTGTTGTACCCCCAAAATTTGCCCTCCCATTTCTCATTGATTTCTCATCACAAAGCCTTTGGAACTCAAGATCCAGTTAGGGTTTCATCTGCTCAAGACTTCTCCTTGCACTGTTGACCCAAATTAGGGTTTGTGTTTGCACAAAGATGTTTTGACCAAAATTCCCTAAGATGACTTTCATGCTTCATATTGGACTCCCAAGTTTATCCACATCAAGTTTCAAGTCTTGATTCCAATTTTTGCCCAGTCAATTGGACAGTTGACCTAGAAATCAGCCGTATTAGGGGAAAAGTCAACTGTGGCCAATTGACAGTCAAATCTCATGAAAATTGACCCACATCAACATTATGAACTCACATGGACCATTTGATCAAGTTTGGATCACAATTCCACAAGAAATTTGATCAGATCACCAAAAGGGCAAAATGGTCATTTTTAGGGTTTTGACTGCACAAAGGCAATTTTTGACTGTTTGACCTAGCCAATGGCAAACCAAGCTCACATATGGACTCAAGGACCCCATGGAATTATCTTGGCATGCTCAACAAGTTCAAAAGATCCCAAATGCACAAGATTGACAGTTGAATTTCCCAGTCAATTGATCAATTTTGACTGTATACTGAAAAGTCAAACTTTGACTTTTTGGTCAAAATCAAGAGTCAAGATTCATTTTTCATCAAAACATGCCAAACCATGAAACTTGTTCATCAAGAAATCAAGAAATGCAAATTAGGGTTTGAAATGAAGATTTTTCATAACTTAGAATTTTTCTAAGTTATGAAAAACCCTAATTTTTTCCTAACTTTGCCCCACTTTCTCACCAAGATTCATTTGGATTCAAGCAAAAGTCAAAACATGAAAGTTGTAGCCTATTGCATAATCTACAACTTTGATTCACAAAGTTTTCCCAAAAGAGGCTTGTATCTCAAGTTACAATTTTTGGAATAAGGGTACTAAACCATTCTTAACTTAGTGAAATTTTGACCTTTTTAGGCAAGGTTTCTACCTAACTTCAAGACCATTTTTCACATACTTCCACTTGGAATTTCAATTTGCATTTCAAAGATGGATTGTAGTACACATTCCAAGCTTTCCAAAATGTCCAAGAATTCATCAAACAACCTCATGGTTAGAGAGTATCGAATTTTGCAATATGGCAAAAACTCACTTTTGAATTGGCCAATTTCCATGTTCATAACTTGTGCAATTTTTCAAATCAGCATGCTTCCCTTAATTACAGGCCCCTAAACCATCCAACACTCATAAATTTAATGCAAACTCTTTGTGCCAAGACCATGTTCTATGTATTCAAGCATTGCATGATGGATTAATCCCAAAATAGATAAAGCCCTTTAACCATTTTTGCAAAAGTAAGCTTTATGTCAAAATGAAAATCCAAGAAGTACAGATCAAATCCCTTTGGCACAAGTTTAGGGACTAATCACACTGATCAATGCCAATGTTTTCAGCATGTTATGGGGGCCTCTACCTGTCTAAGCACCAACTTGGCTTTTGGTTGCTTAAAGTGTAAGAAATATAGCATATCACAACACAACTTTCATCTCAGCAATAGAACCCTTAAGAAAATACTTTGTACACATTCAGGATATCTTAACTGAGCTAGAACACGACTCCAACACCTCCATTTCCCTCTAGAACACAGAACCACCATCAAACTGCACAAAAACAGGGCCTACTGCAGTTTGAGTTCCAACTCTCATCCCTTCCATGCATTCTTGCTAAGAACTCATCAAACACATTCCATAACATCCCTTAAAGCTAACCCAAACATCAAACACGACCTGTAACTCCTCTAATCAGTTCCACCATTTTCACTTTCTTGTTTTGCAGTTGAAGTTCCCTAGCTCGATTCAAAGTGTTTCAAAGCAAAGTAAAACTTGGAATAGCATCCCTGGACATCAAGGAAGCTGTACCAATCATCACCTTGCTCTGAAAGTACCTCCATCATCAGATACAACTTCAACTGAATAGGTATCTTCTTGAACTTCTAACTCTTAGTGTAGGCATCATTAGCTCTAAGTTTGTGAATAAAAAGTGTTCTACTCATGCCCCTGAATCTGTACATACTTTTACTTTCCATTTATTTTGCCTGAGCTATGAGAATTTAAGGTCTGAATATTGATAAAAACTTAGGTTAGGATTTGGGAATGATGAAATTCTCTCTCATTTCTGAGAGTTAGGATGAGTTCTTTACATATTTAGAATCGTGATTCAATGCTTAACATTTCTTATGTTGTAAGTTTGTGCAAAAGATCAAGGAATCCAGATGTTTGAATTGGTGTTCAGGCGCGCGTTGTTGAACATCTTTCTGGCTGGAGGTTGAAGAAAGGCTTGGTGGGCTGGGCCTTCTGTGCTATTTCTTTCCACACCACATTTTTACTTTGATACCCCCCTGAGCCCATTTTGTTTGTTTTAATGATTTTTTGACTTTTCCTTTTTTTATTCTGACTTGTTTATTTTTGCTAATAATATTAAAAACATAAAAAATATTTTTTACATCATTTTTACATTTTTTAGGCATTTATTTGTTTAAGATTAGTTATTTGTACATAAATAATTATACAAACTTACTTTTTACTTAAAATACTAGAAAATAATGTAAGCATATTTTATTTTCATTTTTATTTTGTTTTATCTTCTTAAAATATTTTATAAAAAATATACTTTTTTTATAAATATTAAATATTATTATTTTTATATATATAATACATATTTAGAAATTAATACACATATATATATATATATATATATATATATATATATATATATATATATATATATATATATATATATATATATATATATATATATATATATATATATATATATATATATATATATATATATATATATATATATATATATATATATATATATATATATATATATATATATATATAATATATATATATATATATATATATATATATATATATATATATATATATATATATATATATATATATATATATATATATAATATATATATATATATATATATATATATATATATATATATATATATATATATATATATAATATATATATATATATATATATATATATATATATATATATATATATATATATATATATATATATATATATATATATATATATATATATATATATATATATATATATATATTTATTAGAATATTTAGTAAAAAAATACAAAAATATATACACTTTATTTTTTATTAACATTTAATAGTAAAAATATCATTTTGACAAATATACTTCATTTTTATTTTTATTTCATATATAATTGATAAATATTAGTATATATTAAATAATTAATACTTTTATCTAAGAAAATTAGGGTTTTGCCCCAAATATTAAAAAGCTCCAAAAATAATACTTTTTTTATTTTGTTTATTTGACATAAAAAATACTTTTTTTCATACATATAAAAAACCCTTTTTGCATCTTGCATATTTATTTTATTTCTATTTAATTTGTGCAAATTAATTATCTTGTAAATAAATTCCAAATTGATGTAATAGTCTAGGTTTAAAATCCTTGTCTAAATATCCCCCCATTTGAACATTTGTACCCCCCTTCCCATATGGTGTTGTAATAGTTTAGAACTTTATTTTTCGCACTTTAATGCTTTCTAAATATACCATGTTAGAATTAGGGTTTGTATGCAAATAAAAAGAACAAAATAGTTTGACCTAATTTCAAGATAATCAAGCATGAAAATGGACAACGCATATCACACTTGCACCCCTAGGGTATTCCACTTGTTGCCTTCAATAAATGGGCCATATTGCATGTTAGGTTTCTTTGGGTAAAACAAACACAATTCAAATGATCATAGTCCCTCGATGACGCTTTCGAAAAGTTGCCTAAAATGATCAAGTCCCTTTCAATGAAAAATTGCCCAAAGATACTTAACACCATTGCAATTATGGTTTAAACGATGACCCGCGCCCGTCCCTTTCACATCCTAACACAAGATTGTCCACCAAATGCAATGGTGGAACAAAATTGTTAAAAGGGTTAAAACACAACGAAAATCTTTGAGAACTTTAGGGTAGAAAGCTCTTAAGTACTTGTCAACTTGCAAAAACAAAAACACTTGCCTATTTTTCAAACCACACTTCACAAACACTTTCAAAACAAACTTTCAAAAAACCTTGAAACATCTTTTCAAAAAGACAAACACCTTTTGTAAAACATTCGAGTAAAGAATTGTTACAAGGGTAGCCTAGACAAGGCATCTTTTTCAAAACCTTTTCAAAACCACACACAAAGCACCATTTCAAACAATTGAAAATCAAGGCAAGTTGATCTAAGCAAGTACCTAAGAGCCCATGGATAACCATGGATAGAAAGGGTGCTAATACCTTCCCTTTCTATAATACTCCCCGAACCCAAGAAAATAATCTCAAAGGTTTTTGTTGTGCTTTTTAAACCTTTCCTTAGGATAAAATAAAAAGTCGGTGGCGACTCTTGCTCAAACGAAACATTTCCGAAAACAAATGCAAAATCAATAGTCAGTTCTCCCACCGTATCACAGAACTGGCGACTCTGCTGGGGACAATTTTAAAAGTGGAGTAACCTTAGGGTTTAGATCACCCTCTTGCATGATTAATTGCTTGTCTTGATTGCTTTACATCTTGGCTCTATTGTTTGGGTTTGCAATCCTACACCCGGATTTTTGGAAACATTCATAGATAGCAATACGTTGTGGAAACTGTGCGGGGTATACCGACACGGTCGAAGCAATAGCTATATTAGTGCGACATATTTGTGAGTACCGGTAACCCTTGAGTTCAATAAAGGAGAGTACGGGGCCGCTGAGTGATGTCACTAAGAACTAATGACCTAGAACCTTACTTGGCCATCTTGGCCTTTTATTAGGGGTAGTGAGATGACCGGCTTTGGTGCAGTCCGAAGTTGGTAGATACTCGATACTACACTCATTGAGGGTTGTTTTCTTGGAATATTTTGGTCTCTAGTTAAGTGGCTAAACCGAAACAATGAACAATGAAAACAATCCAGTGATATTGAGCTCCTTAGAACCCGGTTACTATTTATAGGACAGGTTTTTAAGCCAACTACACTCAAGAGGGTACTTACCTATGAAACCCCATGCAAGCCTGAAACTAGGGTTTGGTGTGATTTGCTTGTACATATGTTTTGTGCATACATCATAAACATCATAAAACATCATATGCATTCACTAACCATTTCAAGGGTTTAGATCTTCATCTTTGTTCTTGTTTTGTAGGTCATGGAAATTCCTCGAAGAAAAACAATCCAAGTCAACCTTGTGAGAATCTCTCCTCAACTCAAGGAACTCACCTCAAGAATTCCGGAAAGCTCATCCTTCAGTGAAAGACATGGTAGACTGCTCAGTTTAGTCAACACCAACATTGAAGAAGACATGATAAAAGTACTATTCCAGTTCTTTGACCCTCTTCACCACTGTTTCACTTTCCCTGATTACCAGTTGGTGCCCACTTTGGAGGAGTTTTCTCAACTCCTGAGAATTCCTATCCTTAATCAACTACCCTTCAATGGTACGGAGAAGGAACCAAAGCCTGAAGATGTTGCTCGAGCACTACATCTACAGCTATCTGAAATCAAGGGGCATTGGGAAACCAGAAGCGGCGTCAAAGGATTCTTAGCAAAATTCTTGTTTGAGAAGGCACAAGAATGTTGGAATTCATTGGACCTACAAGCCTTTGAAGAAATTATGGCACTCCTTATCTATGGGTTGGTCTTGTTCCCAAATCCTGACCAATTGATAGATGTCAACGCCGTCAAAATCTTCTTGTCCAGAAATCCAATACCAACATTGCTTGGGGACATCCTTCACTCATTTTACACACGAACAATGAGACAGAGGGGTGTTCTCATGTGCTGTACTCCTCTCCTTGCAAGGTGGTTTATTTCGCACCTTCCACAATCTGTCTTGAAGAATGACCAAGGCTCAAGGTGGTCCCAACGGTTGATGACTCTTACTCACTCTGATGTACATTGGTGTTCTCGGTCCAGAGAAAATGTCATCATCGTCGATCGTTGCAGAGAATTTCCTAATGTTCCTTTACTTGGAATCAGAGGAGGCATCACCTACAACCCTTGCCTAGCTTTGAGGCAATTTGGATATGCACGGAGGGATGGCCCTCACGACATGTTGATTCCTGACCTAGTTTTTGACTTCGACAACGATGTGCAAGGACTTCGCCGAAGATTCATCAGAGCTTGGGGGAGGCCCAACAAGGTTGATAGCAAGACTCTGGGACACAAGAACTCCATCCCTCTTGAGCCATATCTCAAGTGGGTACGAGCCCGAGCCCAAAGTCTAATGATGCCTTATCCTCATGTACTCCCTGTGATTAAGGAGCCCGTCAAGGAAGGAGAGGTTCCCTACACCATCCTACATCCTGACATGCCTACATCATGGGAGGAAATGCAGAAAAGTTGGATTCAGCTCAAGGAGGAACGAAACACTTTTGAAGCTAGCTTCTACGCCAGTGAGAAGAAGGTTCTAGAGCTTACCCGCCGACTCCATGAGCAAGAAGCCCTCAACACCTACATCGCACCAAAGAGGATGCGCAATGTCTTTTTACCTTGAGAAGTTGTTTTTGTAATATTTGGCCCATGGGGCATTTATGTACTAACAAATTTCTTCTTATTAATATGACGTGCGTTCTTTTTTGTCTACAACAATTTTGAATGTTCCAAAATCCTTGAATGCATTGCATACATAAGCATATCATTCATCATGTGCATAAGCAGGTCTCACGCCAGGTTTCCTTATCTGTCTGCTGTTTATTTCAGTAGGATGGATCTCGAGCAAACAATCAAAGACCTACAAGCTCAAAATGCACAGTTCCAGCAACTCCTGACGACCTTGGCTAAAGGTCAGGAGGATCTCAAGACCTTGCTGGGGAATAAAGACCCAGTGAAAAAGAAGAAAAAGAGACTCGGGGTGGCTACTTTAGGGAGAAGATTTGACGGAGAGGCCAGGAGAGTGCTTGAATTCCCTCCTACTTCGGATGAAGGGACCAGTAAAGGAGGTGGGGTTGCGGTACCTTCCGAGTCCGATGTGGAAGAAGAAGAGGTCGAAGAGGATGAAGACTACTCTGATCAGCAATACCCTCCAGCTGATGATAAATACAAAGGTTTAGAAGACAGGTTGGCCGCCATGGAGCTACAAAGAGTACCGGGTTTGGATTTTGAAGACTTGGGTGTGGTTGCCGGGATTGTGATTCCCCCAAAATTCAAAGTGCCAGTTTTTGTGAGGTATGATGGGCTGTCCTGTCCAAAAATGCATCTCAGGTCCTACGTAAGAAAGATTCAACCCTATACGGCAGATAAGAACCTTTGGATACATTTCTTTCAAGACAGCCTTTCTGGGGCTCAACTGGAGTGGTTTTATCAGCTAGAGGGAACCAGCGTCCAAAATTGGGAAGACTTGGCCACCGCTTTTTATAAACAATACCAGTACAATTCTGACCTTGCTCCTACTCGTACCCAACTTCAGGGTATGTCATTAGGAACAGGCGAAGGATTCAAAGAATATGCACAAAAATGGAGGGATTTGGCTGGCAGGGTGCAGCCTCCTTTAACCGACCGCGAACTTGTCGATATGTTTCTAGGGACCCTATCTGGGCCATTTTTCAATCATCTGATTGGTAACTCTTCCGCGGGGTTTACCGATTTGATCTTAACAGGCGAAAGAATAGAAGCTGGAATCAAGTCAGGAAAGATTCAGAAGGGTGTTGCTGCAAGTGTTGAGAAGAAGCCTTTTAAGAAGGAAACGGCTGTGGTATATTCTCAGAGAAGAGCAGGGAAGACTGAGCGCCGGCCAACTGTGGGGGCCGTAATGATTCAAAATTCGTCAAGTGAGCAACCTCGCTATAACCAGTCCAGACCAAATCAGCAATGGGTGGAACGGCCACAACGGCAGTTCACTCGTATTAATATGACTCCAGCGCAAGTACTTCCCCATCTGTTGAAGTTGAATCTCGCCACTATCAAAGAGGCACCAAAGAATGTGAATACGTCCTCTCCGCATTATCATCCTAATGCCAAATGCGCCTACCATTCTGACAGTGTCGGGCATGACACCAATGATTGTTGGGCACTCAAGCATAAAATCCAAGACCTGATAGAGGCGAAGGAGGTGGAGTTTGACGCTCCGGAGAAGCCTAATGTGATATCTGCTCCCATGCCAAAGCACGGCCGAAATGTCAATGCCATTGAAGAAGATTTGTATGTTGCTGATGTCAATGATCTGATAACTCCATTGTAACCATCAAGTTGAATCTGTTAAGGGCTGGGATTTTCCCGGGATGTAAAGAAGACTGCTATTGTTGTTACTCTCTGCCGTTTGATTGTCCGTTACTGAAGAAAGGTATCCATGGCCTTATGGATAGTCGACAAATTTTGTTTGAAAAAGTTTCTGCTGTTCCAACTCATACTGAAGATGTCTCAATCATAACCATTCACGCCAATCTTTCCAAGGCCGTCAAAAAGCCTGTTAAGATTACACCAGCTACGAAATCTGTTCCTTTGAAGATAACAATGCCAGGGCCTGTCCCTATGTTTCTGAGAAGTCAATACCATGGAATTATGGCGGTGACGTCTACTACCATGGTATTAAACAAATCGAAATAACTGAAGAAAGTTCGGATGATGAAGAAGCCAGCATTGAAAACATTGCGGGCACGAGCAAAATCACCCGGAGTGGGAGAATATTTTCTCCAGAGATTGCCCCTCCAAGAGCAATCTTTGGACCCTCATCTGCCGACAAGGTCATCCCTGCACCAATAAAACTCTCCGCCAGAACCCCTTTGATTGAAGATGTTGTTGTTCCTAGTACTGTCCCTCCTACCGCTGTTGATAAAGGTAAGGGAATCCAAGATGAGCTCGTCAGGACGAGAGCTCAACCTTTGGTTATCCCGGAAACCTCCAAGAAGGAAATGGATGAGATTTTGAAGATAATCAAGAGGAGTGATTACGATGTGGTAGAACAATTGGGGCAAACCCCCTCAAAGATCTCCATGCTGGCACTACTACTTTTCTCGGAAGCGCACGCTAAAGCTCTGATAAAATTCCTGAAGGCAGCCCATGTGCCCCAGGAAACCTCTGTAGATCAATTTCAGAATTGCGTGGCTAGCCTGACTGCGGACAATGGATTAGGTTTCTCTGATGCCGACCTAACTCCCAAAGGTAGAAACCACAATGATGCTTTGCACATTTCAGTCGAGTGCCGAGGAACTACTCTCGCACATGTCTTAGTCGACACCGGTTCGTCGCTGAATGTACTGCCTAAGAAGGCCTTGGACCGACTAGATTGTGAAGGGTTGGAGTTGAAGCCGAGTGATATTGTTGTCGGAGCTTTCGATGGTTCGAAGAGAATGGTCCATGGGGAGGTTGAAATTCCCACCAAGATAGGCACTGAGGTGTTTAAATCTACTTTCTATGTGATGGACATCCGTCCGTCATACTCTTGCTTGCTGGGTAGGCCTTGGATACACCATGCTGGGGCAGTCAGCTCCTCCTTACATCAGATGTTGAAGTATCCTGTCAAGGGAAAGATCATTACTGTCCATGGAGAAGAGGAGTACATGATTAGCCACTTGAATTCCTTCCGGTATGTGGAGGTAGAAGGGGAGTTCATTGAGACGCCTTTCCAGCATTTCGAAGAAGTCCTTCCTGAAATAACAGTAGCAAAGTTGGCAGCTGAGACACCGAGGCAGATGGCCAGGATGGCATCTCTGGAGGACGCAAGGGCCGCAATAAAGGAGGGGAAGAATTCAGCATGGGGGCAGTTGCCTGATATTCCACATAAGACAAACAAATTTGGATTAGGGTTCACAGCCGCGGGCCAGAAAGCTATGCGCCGATCGAATATTGAAAGGGCGCCAGTCAAAATTTCTCCATACGGAATCAACGCTTTGGAGGATGAAGACAAAGAGAGCAACATCGAAGAGTGGATTTACCCGAATGTCAAAGGAGGATTGTGCAACTGGAAGGCAAAAGACTTTGTCCCCATCACTTTTATTCATCAGTAATTTATCTGTCAAACATTTCCTATTCGGTCTGTAATATTTATTTTCAAACAATCCGTACACTATCTTTTTCACCTCATGCCTTGCCCGGGGCATGTAGGTCCATTTGTAAGGGTTTTGATTATTTTTCATATCCATATGCCATGTTTAATGATTCATTGGACGTTTTTCATTTTTGATAAATTGCTTGTGTTCATTTTCTTTCCTTTTGCATTTTTTGTTTAAGGATGGCTATCCCTTACACACACCCACACTCACAAATGTAGGTACCCATCCACTCCGGATTCCATGGGTGACGATTCTGCTATATCCTTCAATAACTCTGAAGATTTGGTCAATCAAGCCGAGTATGAAGATGACGAAGGTTGTGAAGTACCAGGGGAACTAGCCAGACTTCCACAACAAGAGGAAAGGGCCATCTTACCGCACGAAGAGTCATTGGAAATTGTCAACTTGGGGACCGAGGAAGACCGGAAGGAGGTGCAAGTGGGTGCCAATCTGGAACCAAGTGTCAAGGAACGCCTGATACAGTTGTTGAATGAGTATGTTGAAATCTTCGCTTGGTCTTATGAAGACATGCCGGGTTTAGACACAGACATCGTGGTTCACCGTCTCCCCACAAGAGAGGATTGTCCACCGATCAAGCAAAAAGTCCGCCGAATGAGGCCTGACATGTCTGAAAAAATCAAAGCAGAACTAATGAAGCAATTCGACGTTGGCTTTCTGGCTGTTACGTCCTATCCTCAATGGGTCGCTAACATCGTGCCAGTACCCAAGAAAGATGGCAAAGTCAGGATGTGTGTGGACTACCGGGATTTGAATAGGGCCAGCCCCAAAGATGATTTCCCGCTACCGCACATTGACATTTTGATCGACAATACAGCTCAGCACAAAGTGTTTTCCTTCATGGATGGATTCTCGGGCTACAATCAAATCAAAATGGCCCCCGAGGATATGGAGAAAACAACTTTTGTCACACAATGGGGCACCTTCTGTTACAAGGTGATGTCGTTCGGGCTGAAGAACGCAGGGGCAACTTATCAACGCGCCATGGTAGCTTTGTTTCATGATATGATACATCATCAGATTGAAGTTTACGTAGACGATATGATAGCTCGGTCACAAACAGAGGAGGAGCACCTTGAGCATCTAGAAAAGCTGTTTGCCAGATTGAAAGAATACAAACTCAGGCTGAATCCAAGTAAGTGCACTTTTGGAGTTAGGTCTGGTAAACTTCTGGGATTCATTGTAAGCAACAAAGGCATTGAAGTTGATCCAGCAAAAGTAAAAGCAATACAAGAGATGCCTGCTCCCCGTACTGAAAAGGAGGTTAGAGGGTTCTTGGGACGCTTGAACTATATTGCCAGGTTCATCTCTCATCTGACTTCTACTTGTGAGCCAATTTTCAAACTCTTGAAGAAAGATCAGGTAGTCGAATGGAACGACGATTGCCAAGCTGCTTTTGATAAGATCAAGGAGTATTTTCTAGAGCCTCCTATTCTGATGCCACCCGTCGAAGGAAGACCATTGATCATGTATCTGACCGTCTTGGATAACTCAATGGGGTGTGTTTTGGGCCAGCATGACGAGTCTGGTCGAAAAGAGCATGCTATTTATTACCTTAGCAAAAAGTTTACCGACTGTGAGACTCGCTACTCACTGCTCGAGAAAACTTGCTGCGCTTTGGTATGGGCTGCTCGCCGACTAAGGCAGTATATGTTGACTCATACTACCTTGTTGATTTCCAAAATGGATCCTATCAAGTATATCTTTGAAAAGCCCGTTTTGTCTGGAAGAATAGCCAGATGGCAAATGATCCTAACTGAGTATGACATCCAGTACACCACCCAAAAAGCTATAAAAGGGAGTGTACTAGCTGACCATCTGGCTCATCAAGCTATCGAAGATTATCAACCTATGAGATTTGATTTCCCAGACGAGGACATCATGAATTTGGACAACATTGAAAGTAACGGACCGTATGACGGACCCGAAAAGGGATCCCGATGGACCCTGTACTTTGATGGTGCTTCAAATGCACTTGGAAACGGTATCGGCGCGGTACTCATTTCTCCGGAAGGTTGTCACACACCTTTCACGGCCCGGCTTTGCTTCAGCTGCACGAACAACATGGCTGAGTATGAAGCTTGCATCTTTGGTCTCAAGGCTGCTATAGACTCGGGGATCAAATCTTTGATCGTATTTGGGGACTCGGCTTTGGTTATCAGTCAAATCAAAGGAGAGTGGGATACCAAGCATCCTAATCTTATCCCATACAAAGAACATGTCTTGACATTGTTGCCTCATTTCGAGCAAATTACCTTCGAGCATTTCCCGCGAGAAGAGAATCAGCTAGCAGATGCTCTAGCTACAATGTCATCCATGTTTAAACTCAACTGGGATAACGAGGCTCCCCAAATCACCATCGAGCGAATGGATGAACCTGCGCATTACCACGAGATTAATACCGAAGAAGTAGTGGAACAACCCTGGTTCCATGAAATCAAAAGGTATCTCGAGACTAGAGATTATCCCGAAGGAGCTTCCGTAAATGACAAGAAGTTCTTAAGGAAATTTGCTGCCAAATTCTTCCTGAGCAACGACATCCTTTACAAACGAAGCCATGATTGTGTATTACTCCGATGCGTAGACAAAGCTGAAGCAGAGTTGATCATGATTGAGATACACAGCGGCACATTTGGCACTCACTTGAGCGGGCATACAATGGCTAAGAAGATCCTAATGGCAGGCTATTACTGGTCTACCATGGAAGCTGACTGCCATCAACATTACCGTACTTGCCACAAATGTCAAATCTACGCTGATAAAGTTCATATCCCTCCGGTTCCTCTCAACGTTATGACTGCTCCTTGGCCATTTGCAATGTGGGGCATTGACATGATTAGAGAGATCAAGCCCACGACTTCCAACGGACATCGCTTCATCCTAGTTGCCATTGACTATTTCACCAAATGGGTCGAAGAAGCTTCCTTCGCCTCTGTTACTAAAAATGTGGTTGCCCGCTTCATCAAGCAAAATCTCATATGTCGGTATGGTGTTCCAGACAGGATCATCACAGACAACGGTACAAATCTGAATAACATGATGATCACCGCATTGTGCGAACAGTTCAAGATTTATCATCACAATTCATCTCCCTATCGGCCGAAGATGAACGGTGCTGTTGAAGCTGCGAACAAAAACATTAAGAAGATCATTCAAAAAATGACAGTCACTTACAAAGACTGGCATGAGATGTTACCATTTGCTTTGCATGGATACCGTACGACGACACGTACTTCAACCGGGGCAACCCCATTTTCTTTGGTATATGGCATGGAAGCTGTCCTGCCTATAGAGGTTCAGATTCCTTCTCTAAGGATTATGAAGGACGCAGGTTTGAATGAAGATGATTGGATGCAGACCCGACTTGATCAACTCGACCTGATCGACGAGAAGCGACTCGCTGCTATATGCCATGGTCAGAAGTATCAAAAGCGGATGATCAAGGCTTTCAATAAGAAAGTCAGACGTCAAGTGTATCAAGTCGGAGATCTCGTGATCAAGCGGATTATCTTGCCGCAAAGTGATCCCAGGGGAAAATGGACTCCTACATATGAAGGACCATTTGTGATCAAGAGCATATTTTCTGGTGGTGCAATGATTCTGACCACCATGGACGGCGACGATTTGCCGCACCCTGCGAACGCAGACATAGTCAAAAGATACTACGCATGAAATAACCCGACAAGTCGAAAACCCGAAAGGGCGGCTTGGGCAAAAATGGGCATCCCGGTGAACCGAAAACCCGAAAGGGCGGTTCAGGCAAAATTAGGGATAAAAAACAAAAAAATTTGTACACCCGGCAAGTCGAAAACCTGAAAGGGCGGCTTGGGCAAAAAGGGGTTTCCCGGTGGATCGAAAACCCGAAAGGGCGATCCAGGCAAAAGTTAGGGAATTAAAGCGTATGACTATGTCTCATCGGATCACTTCAAAGACAATCTCTTCATCAACTAGTTCCAGGTTTCTGATCAATCCAGTCATCGGCAAACGAAGCATTGAATGGACAGAGATTCAGAGTTGTGAAGGCTATAGCGGAATGGAATCCCATGGAATTATTTCACATAGCCATCTTTATTTTGTATAAATCTTTCAAATATTTACGACAAAAATCCTCTTACTAGGATGATTGTCTCCTTTGTACAAATATACTCATAGAAAGTCAATACAAATACTTTTCCCAGAAATTTGTGTCATTTCCTTTCACTTTTTCTCTTGCACTATTTGTTTTATTTTGAGAAACGTCCAATGTTTTGTTAAATAGGCATATGCATTTGAACATAATCATTTCCTTGTGAATCAAGAAAGAGGATTACTGATAGGTTGAAGGTACAGTTGGATATCTTGATACCCTTTCAAAAGAAGCCCCCCAGGAGATTTGGAATCCATATCCCCAGCAAGTCTTGAAGCTTATCCCCAATAGATTCTGGAAGCTTATCCCCCACAGAGAACAGACGTCTCTCCCGAGCTTTATTCAAAGTTATTCCTCACAAGGGCTTATAACTGGGTTATCCTCAGCTTATTGCCACGGAAGATCGCACTCGACAAAATCTCCCTATCCCCAGCGGAGTTCGTCAGAGTTCCCCAACATAGCTTATCAATACAATCCCCAGAGGAGCCTATCTTTGTTATCCCCAGCCAGAGAATCCTCCAGAACTCAGTTCCCCTCAGAGTTTAAGTTTCAATATTCCCGGCAGAGCTAAAGCTTCAAATTATCAAATCCCCAGCGGAGCCAGACTAATGAACCTTCTCCCCACAGAATTTTGGGAGGGCAAACCTTGAGTTCCCCAGTGAAGTCGCCAGAGATACTTCCCACCAAACTGAAGATTCTCAGTCTTACATCCCCAGCATGAGTCTATTAGATTGGAACTCCCCAGTAGAAGTCATCAGGAATTCCCCAGAAGATTGGTATACAACCCAAGCTCCTTATTCTCCAGCAACAACCAGGAATTATTCTTCCCGACAGCAGTCAAGATACTTTTATCTTCAGCCATCTCGGATTCATCTATCCTTTGCAAGACAGCTCTCCAGCTTACATGCGCATCCATTTACATTCATATCATATAACATACATTGCATCATGCATCATGACATTGCATACAACTAACTCTTTACCTTTTCAGTTAAGACCAGTCGGCAGACTAAAATCATTATCTTCCGAGATTCTTTCCAGGAATAGTTCGGATGTGACCCGGACAGGGCAACATTCTAATGCTTATTCCAGATTCATCCAGATGCAGTTTTACGCGAGCTCATCCTCAGGGAACCCTACACCGGTTCTTCCTCCAACTTCAAGATTTCTGAAAACAGTTCACGGGTTCTCCAAGTAACGGATGTTAACCTATCGCTTGTTCAGATTCTTCTCAAGACTTCTGAAAACAGTTTATGGATTCTTCCCAACAACGGATGTTAATCTATCGCTTGTTCAGATGCAACTTTTGAAAACAGTTTACGGACGCTTCCCAACAACGGATGCTGCTCTATTGCTTATTCAACTCCGAGATTTCTGAAAACAGTTCACGGGTCCTCCAAGTAACGGATGTTAACCTATCGCTTGTTCAGTCTCTTTTCAAGATTTCTGAAAATAGTTCACGGGTTCTCCAAGTAACGAATGTTAACCTATCGCTTGTTCAGATTCTTCTCAAGACTTCTGAAAACAATTTATGGATTCTTCCCAACAACGGATGTTAATCTATCGCTTGTTCAGATGCAACTTTTGAAAACAGTTTACGGACGCTTCCCAACAACGGATGCTGCTCTATTGCTTATTCAACTCCGAGATTTCTGAAAACAGTTCACGGGTCCTCCAAGTAACGGATGTTAACCTATCGCTTGTTCAGTCTCTTCTCAAGACTTCTGAAAATAGTTCATGGATTCTTCCCAACAACGGATGTCAATCTATTGCTTGTTCAGACCCCCAATTCAGATGTGGTTCAAAACATGGACACCTTTCTGATACTCATTTTCAGATGGCATCTTTAAGCCCATCCCCGACAAGTTTCTGTTACTCTTCCAGATGGCATCGTTAAGCCCATCTCCAAATGGCATCTCTAAGCCCATTCTCGCATCCATTTCTTTGACGAGTGCAAATTTCTGGGCACTCTAGTGTCCAATCTCCTTTTACCCTCGAGTCACGAAAGGCAAACTTGCCAATCTAACTCTTCGGATTCAAGAAGATTGAACAGGGGCAACTGTTGTACCCCAAAATTTGCCCTCCCATTTCTCATTGATTTCTCATCACAAAGCCTTTGGAACTCAAGATCCAGTTAGGGTTTCATCTGCTCAAGACTTCTCCTTGCACTGTTGACCCAAATTAGGGTTTGTGTTTGCACAAAGATGTTTTGACCAAAATTCCCTAAGATGACTTTCATGCTTCATATTGGACTCCCAAGTTTATCCACATCAAGTTTCAAGTCTTGATTCCAATTTTTGCCCAGTCAATTGGACAGTTGACCTAGAAATCAGCCGTATTAGGGGAAAAGTCAACTGTGGCCAATTGACAGTCAAATCTCATGAAAATTGACCCACATCAACATTATGAACTCACATGGACCATTTGATCAAGTTTGGATCACAATTCCACAAGAAATTTGATCAGATCACCAAAAGGGCAAAATGGTCATTTTTAGGGTTTTGACTGCACAAAGGCAATTTTTGACTGTTTGACCTAGCCAATGGCAAACCAAGCTCACATATGGACTCAAGGACCCCATGGAATTATCTTGGCATGCTCAACAAGTTCAAAAGATCCCAAATGCACAAGATTGACAGTTGAATTTCCCAGTCAATTGATCAATTTTGACTGTATACTGAAAAGTCAAACTTTGACTTTTTGGTCAAAATCAAGAGTAAAGATTCATTTTTCATCAAAACATGCCAAACCATGAAACTTGTTCATCAAGAAATCAAGAAATGCAAATTAGGGTTTGAAATGAAGATTTTTCATAACTTAGAATTTTTCTAAGTTATGAAAAACCCTAATTTTTTCCTAACTTTGCCCCACTTTCTCACCAAGATTCATTTGGATTCAAGCAAAAGTCAAAACATGAAAGTTGTAGCCTATTGCATAATCTACAACTTTGATTCACAAAGTTTTCCCAAAAGAGGCTTGTATCTCAAGTTACAATTTTTGGAATAAGGGTACTAAACCATTCTTAACTTAGTGAAATTTTGACCTTTTTAGGCAAGGTTTCTACCTAACTTCAAGACCATTTTTCACATACTTCCACTTGGAATTTCAATTTGCATTTCAAAGATGGATTGTAGTACACATTCCAAGCTTTCCAAAATGTCCAAGAATTCATCAAACAACCTCATGGTTAGAGAGTATCGAATTTTGCAATATGGCAAAAACTCACTTTTGAATTGGCCAATTTCCATGTTCATAACTTGTGCAATTTTTCAAATCAGCATGCTTCCCTTAATTACAGGCCCCTAAACCATCCAACACTCATAAATTTAATGCAAACTCTTTGTGCCAAGACCATGTTCTATGTATTCAAGCATTGCATGATGGATTAATCCCAAAATAGATAAAGCCCTTTAACCATTTTTGCAAAAGTAAGCTTTATGTCAAAATGAAAATCCAAGAAGTACAGATCAAATCCCTTTGGCACAAGTTTAGGGACTAATCACACTGATCAATGCCAAGGTTTTCAGCATGTTATGGGGACCTCTACCTGTCTAAGCACCAACTTGGCTTTTGGTTGCTTAAAGTGTAAGAAATATAGCATATCACAACACAACTTTCATCTCAGCAATAGAACCCTTAAGAAAATACTTTGTACACATTCAGGATATCTTAACTGAGCTAGAACACGACTCCAACACCTCCATTTCCCTCTAGAACACAGAACCACCATCAAACTGCACAAAAACAGGGCCTACTGCAGTTTGAGTTCCAACTCTCATCCCTTCCATGCATTCTTGCTAAGAACTCATCAAACACATTCCATAACATCCCTTAAAGCTAACCCAAACATCAAACACGACATGTAACTCCTCTAATCAGTTCCACCATTTTCACTTTCTTGTTTTGCAGTTGAAGTTCCCTAGCTCGATTCAAAGTGTTTCAAAGCAAAGTAAAACTTGGAATAGCATCCCTGGACATCAAGGAAGCTGTACCAATCATCACCTTGCTCTGAAAGTACCTCCATCATCAGATACAACTTCAACTGAATAGGTATCTTCTTGAACTTCTAACTCTTAGTGTAGGCATCATTAGCTCTAAGTTTGTGAATAAAAAGTGTTCTACTCATGCCCCTGAATCTGTACATACTTTTACTTTCCATTTATTTTGCCTGAGCTATGAGAATTTAAGGTCTGAATATTGATAAAAACTTAGGTTAGGATTTGGGAATGATGAAATTCTCTCTCATTTCTGAGAGTTAGGATGAGTTCTTTACATATTTAGAATCGTGATTCAATGCTTAACATTTCTTATGTTGTAAGTTTGTGCAAAAGATCAAGGAATCCAGATGTTTGAATTAGTGTTCAGGCGCGCGTTGTTGAACATCTTTCTGGCTGGAGGTTGAAGAAAGGCTTGGTGGGCTGGGCCTTCTGTGCTATTTCTTTCCACACCACATTTTTACTTTGACACCCCCTGAGCCCATTTTGTTTGTTTTAATGATTTTTTGACTTTTCTTTTTTTATTCTGACTTGTTTATTTTTGCTAATAATATTAAAAACATAAAAAATATTTTTTACATCATTTTTACATTTTTTAGGCATTTATTTGTTTAAGATTAGTTATTTGTACATAAATAATTATATAAACTTACTTTTTACTTAAAATACTAGAAAATAATGTAAGCATATTTTATTTTCATTTTTATTTTGTTTTATCTTCTTAAAATATTTTGTAAAAAATATACTTTTTTTATAAATATTAAATATTATTATTTTTATATATATAATACATATTTAGAAATTAATACATATATATATATATATATATATATATATATATATATATATATATATATATATATATATATATATATATATATATATATATATATATATATATATATATATATATATATATATATATATATATATATATATATATATATATATATATATATATATATATATATATATATATATATATATATATATATATATATATATATATATATATATATATATATATATATATATATATATATATATATATATTAGAATATTTAGTAAAAAAATACAAAAATATATACACTTTATTTTTTATTAACATTTAATAGTAAAAATATCATTTTGACAAATATACTTCATTTTTATTTTTATTTCATATATAATTGATAAATATTAGTATATATTAAATAATTAATACTTTTATCTAAGAAAATTAGGGTTTTGCCCCCAAACATTAAAAAGCTCCAAAAATAATACTTTTTTTATTTTGTTTATTTGACATAAAAAATACTTTTTTTCATTTATATAAAAAACCCTTTTTGCATCTTGCATATTTATTTTATTTCTATTTAATTTGTGTAAATTAATTATCTTGTAAATAAATTCCAAATTGATGTAATAGTCTAGGTTTAAAATCCTTGTCTAAATATCCCCCCATTTGAACATTTGTACCCCCCTTCCCATATGGTGTTGTAATAGTTTAGAACTTTATTTTTCGCACTTTAATGCTTTCTAAATATACCATGTTAGAATTAGGGTTTGTATGCAAATAAAAAGAACAAAATAGTTTGACCTAATTTCAAGATAATCAAGCATGAAAATGGATAACACATATCACACTTGCACCCCTAGGGTATTCCACTTGTTGCCTTCAATAAATGTGCCATATTGCATGTTAGGTTTCTTTGGGTAAAACAAACACAATTCAAATGATCATAGTCCCTCGATGACGCTTTCGAAAAGTTGCCTAAAATGATCAAGTCCCTTTCAAGGAAAAATTGCCCAAAGATACTTAACACCATTGCAATTATGGTCTAAACGATGACCCGCGCCCGTCCCTTTCACATCCTAACACAAGATTGTCCACCAAATACAATGGTGGAACAAAATTGTTAAAAGGGTTAAAACACAATGAAAATCTTTGAGAACTTTAGGGTAGATAGCTCTTAGGTACTTGTCAACTAGCAAAAACAAAAACACTTGCCTATTTTTCAAACCACACTTCACAAACACTTTCAAAACAAACTTTCAAAAAACCTTGAAACATCTTTTCAAAAAGACAAACACCTTTTGTAAAACATTTGAGTAAAGAATTGTTACAAGGGTAGCCTAGACAAGGCATCTTTTTCAAAACCACACACAAAGCACCATTTCAAACAATTGAAAATCAAGGCAAGTTGATCTAAGCAAGTACCTAAGAGCCCATGGATAACCATGGATAGAAAGGATGCTAATACCTTCCCTTTCTATAATCTACTCCCCGAACCCAAGAAAATAATCTCAAAGGTTTTTGCTGTGCTTTTTAAACCTTTCCTTAGGATAAAATAAAAAGTCGGTGGCGACTCTTGCTCAACCGAAACATTTGCGAAAACAAACGCAAAATCAATAGTCAGTTCTCCCACCGTATCACAGTCATACAATATATTTCATTAATATTGTGCCAACAATGATGTAAGTTTAGGTTAATATCTTATAAAGATTTTGATAATGACAACTTAAAAAGAAAAATACAAGTCATAAGTATCATCAGTCAAGAAGCAAGCTAAAAGCAAAGTATCCAAGTTCCCTTATGAAGAGTTAAAAAGAGTCAAATCAATCAAACGAAAGAAACCGAAGTTGTGAAAGCTCATCTTATCCCGAGCTTAGTGTTTTAATTAATCTTGTAGTTGATTAGTCATATGTAATTTAAAGAAGAGTGGGTCTTAAAGTAATAAGGCGATGCACACCCATGCTAAAACTATTTTAAAATCTTTGTCTTTTCCTCAAAACTTCTTAAAATCAATCTTGGCAAGTGCTTAAATGGTTAAGAAGCAATTTAGTCAATAAGGAAAGCTAAACTAATTTCATAATCGATTAGAGATTTCATCTAATCGATAAGTAGAGAGTTCACCTTCTAATTGGTAATTAGAAAGCCTTTTAATTGATTTAGATGTGAAGCTTATTAGGATTTACTTTTTTGGATTAACCTAAACAATTAGCATGTCATTTCTAATTGATTAGGAAGCAACGAGATCTTGTGATTGTTGTCTTTTTTTAGCTAATTTTTTCCTATATAAAGGAGTTCTTTGCTCACTTATAAAGGCATAAATTTTATGAATTATCTACTCTCATATCTCATCCATTTTCCCATTATTATCAGTATTATTCACTAGGAATTGCCTTAGTGTTGATAGAGTGAAAATCTTAATCTAAAAGTTGTGTTGATTTATTGTTGTGCTGAATTTGCTAACTCAATATCTTAGTCCTTATGTTTATTTCCACCTACCCGTCATACACAAGCTAGGAGTTCTGGTCCCTTTTACTTCCTTTAAGGTAGATTTTTTTACAACAGTTAATGTCCCCCCTCCTTGATCACCCCAGTGTATGGAGTATCCTTAGGGATTTCTAGATAATCGGTTGTAATTTGAACGCCTCCACTATTTGGGTGTTCTTCTCTTTATTTAGAACATAGATTTTCCCCAACAGTGGCTGGATAACATTGTGTGCCCTGCCAGTCATAAATTCTCCCCAATAGCGATTGGATAACATTATAGAGCCTTATGAGGATTGGAAAGATAGATTTGTGTGGGTAAAGGGCCAGAAGGTTTATCCCTGGTGACCACAAGGGTGATAAGTGCTCCTCATTTTCCTTTATCATGGGCGCTGGAACCTCAACTTAAGATTCTCTTCCCCTTATTGATCAAGAAAAAGATCTAGATTTTTGTGTTATTTTCAGACTCTTAACACTTGTATTTTCATTACTCAAGACCGATAAGATAGTGATGAGATAGAGAAGTACGTGGGTAAGCTTTATGATATTAAAAATACCTTTTGATGTGATTCCATGTTTAAGTCTTATATGCATTAATAATGTTCCCTCTCCCTTTTTGCAAATGATATGACTGGAATTTCGCTTGGCAAGAGAAGAGAGTGTTTGGTTCAGATGCAAGCTACACAATAGTGATCGGGCTCGCCCACGTGTTTCCCTAGGGATATGACTATGGATGGAGGAAAGCAGCAGTGCGAGACGTCCCAAGTCAGTGAAGCTCTCCTTCTTAAGAATCTGAGGCGGGTGGAGGGTCCTTGGGAATTCTCCCAGTAATAGATAAGGAAAAAAATGCAAGTGGATGATCTGCTCCTCCAGGGATTTCATTGTGGAATATTGACACTTTCAATGCAGTGGAGTTATCTGAGCACCTTCTCTTACTTTCGAAGAGTTTTACTAGTGACTACTAGTTACTCCTTGGTAATCCTTCCACCAACTTAGTGAACATGTTACTTACAGGTCCAATTGTTAGGGTGTCTTCTAAAAGGGAATTCCCAAAGGGGGAAACATTCCCTCACTATCCAAGAGTTATAGTCCAAGAAGAAAATTGTTATCAGAAGCGTTCAAGAATGTCAGAAGGCAGTAGTGACAGTAAAAGAGGAGATATAAGCTTTGAGAACATGCGCCAGGGAAGTGGCTACTGCGACTCTTGTTCAGTTTGAAGAGAGGAAACATCTAGAGCAATCAATCGCAAAAACCCTTAGCTCCAATGAAAGTATGGATTAGGAGGCAACATCGCTCTAGAATGGGGATGTGGTTGTAACACCATAAAACAAGGATTCTTTTTTTATAAAAGATAAACATATAATTTCTTATACATAGGTGTTACACATGCTCGACATTTATCTTTAACAACATCCGAATAAGAAATAACATTGGAACTCATTTATTAATCATAATTGGTTGTCTTAACAACACAAAATACTTGATTAATTAAATAATCCAAACAAAAACTCAAAACAAAAATAAAATGTCCCACACCCAGTGTTACAAATAAGAGCTTTAACAAAACTAGATAATGCGAAAAACGATAAATAAAT
This sequence comes from Vicia faba, assembly GCA_948472305.1. Taxonomy (NCBI): domain Eukaryota; kingdom Viridiplantae; phylum Streptophyta; class Magnoliopsida; order Fabales; family Fabaceae; genus Vicia; species Vicia faba. The sequence goes on from CATIWC010001884.1 coordinate 24,627, forward strand.
GAAGAGGCCTCAACGCCATTCTCCAGCTCAAATAACATCTACTCCTCTACCTGATCATTTATACCCTGAGAGAGTACATACACCACAAACAAAGAAAACAAGGGTGAGAGTACGCTCAAAATATGTCAGCGGTGCAAAAGATATCAAGGGTAGCATATTCAATCTAGTCATCAAATACACAGCTCATACACAACAACAATAACTAATATGTATGCAATGCAACCAATCCTTTGACTCCATGTGGTACCAATTGTTGACATAAGAGTTTATTACTGATTTCTTCCATTCACTGTTGGTTACCCTTTGAATCAGGTTCCCCTTCGAACCCAAACTCATCTCTAATCCCCTCTTCTGAATCAACAAATTTTCACTTCTATTACCTCATAGATGAATGGAATGGAAGATGCACATACATAGAATGAAACTTTCAAATGAAAGTTTGAGCAAATGTATATAGAGTGCATGCAAAAATTATATTTAGGCAAAATTTGAGATATCAAGCATCCACAATTCCCTTCAAATGTTAAAAAATGGTTCGGTTGCAAAAGGTTTTGTAAACAAATCCCCAAGTTGATTCTTACTATCAACATGCTCAAATACAATATCCCCTTTTTCAACATGGTCACGTAAGAAATGACGACATGTCTCAATGTGCTTAGTGCGAGAATGTAACACCGGATTTTTGGTTAGGTTGATTTCCCTTATGTTATCGCACATGATAGGAATACGTTCAAGTTTAATGTCGAAATCAAGTAGTTGTTTGAGCCATAAAATTTGAGCGCAATAACTGCTGGCTGCAATGTATTCTGCCTCGACAATTGACAAAGCAATGAAAACTTATTTCTTGTTATGCCAACTAACTAAAGAATTCGAAAACATGTGACAAGTTCCACTAGTGTTTTTCCTATCCGACTTGAAACCGTAAAAATCAAAATCAGAATAACCAAGTTAAATACATTCACTTCCTTTGAAATATCAAAGCCCATACTTAGATGTTCCATGAAGGTATCTAAGGATGCGCTTGAAATATTTTAAGTGTGATTCCTTAGGAGTTGATTGATAGTGAGCGCATGTACACACGCTAAACATAATGTATGTCCTAGATGCTGCAAGATATAGAAGAGAACCAAGCATATCTCTATACTTTTTGACATATAAATCCTTCCCATTTTCATCTTTATCTAAATTTCCATTTGTCGGCATTGGAGTGTCAATTGTTTTTGCATCATTGATGCTGAATCTCTTTAACAATTCATGACAGTATTTTCTTTGACATGCAAACGTCCCTTTGTTGAGTTTCTTGATTTGAAGTCTGATAAAGTAATTTAACTACCCCATTAGACTCATTTCAAATTCACCCTACATCATATTAAAAAACTCCTTGACCAAGTGCATGTTAGTAGAACCAAATATCATATCATCAACATGTATTTGAACTAGAAGTATGTGTTTTCCTTGATGTTTAATTAATAGTGTTGTATTTACCTTCCCTCTAGAGTATCCTTGATCAAGTAAGAACTTGCTAAGTTTCTCATATCAAGCCCGAGGGGCTTGTTGAGACCATACAAAGTTCGTTTTAGCTTGTAAAAATAATTAGGATACTCGTGATTTTCAAAACTGGGTGGTTTTGAAACATACACTTCCTCATTAATGTATTTGTTAAAGAAAGTGCTCTTCACGTTCATTTGAAATAACTTGAATTTATTAGAGCATGAAAAGGCTAGTATAAGGCGTATAGTCTCAAGGCGAACAACTGGGGCATAATTTTCATCCTAATCAATTCCCTCCTCTTGATAACCTTGAGCCATTAGCCGGACTTTATTCCTAGTTATCAAGACATTTTCGTCTAGTTTGTTTCTAAAAATCCACTCGGTACCTATTACTTGATGATCTCGCGGATAAGGGACAAGGTCCCAAACATCATTTCTTTTAAATTGATTTAACTCATCTTGCATGGCCAGAAGCAATGCTCATCAAGTAACACATCTTTTACATTTTTAGGTTCAACTTGAGACACGAATCCAAAGTGATAACGAAAATTACTTATCTTAGAGAGAATAGTGTAACACCCCATCTTCCCATAAGAATTATTATAACAAAATACACAGTTATATCAGAGTCCACAATGGTATGTCACACATTTCAAAAATCATAAAGTCTCAAATTTCTTTATTACTTCATTATTCATAATAATCAACTAAGCAACGGAACAATTCAATTTAAATCTCTTCCATGACACTAAGGCCTCAACAATAATAAAATCCACAAAAAATGAGGTTCAACATAATCATGAATTAAGATATGTAACAATTAAAAACAATGCAAAAATATAACAAATTCCCCAAATCCCGTGTTACGTATCAGAGCGACTCCTAACACTCGATTAAGCAACACTCACTCTAAGCACTACTCACGTACCTGGTTATCTCTACTCCCTGAGGAGCACAGACACAATAACAGAAAAGGGGTGAGAATTACATTCAAAAAATATACGGTGAGTATCACATGCTAAGGAGTAGTAATTCACACAATTCGTAAAAACACACATTTCACATCATACTTCACAACACATTTTTCATGCATATAGCTCCACATCTAATCGAGACAATTCAATGAAAATGACAACAACTAAATACATATGGTACCAACAGGGCAAAAGCCCTCTCCAATGTGCCAAATAGGGCTACGACATGGCATAAGCCCTCAACACAACGCCATTATAGGCCAACAATAGGGCATCATTAACATGCAACATCACAATTATGAAATCACAAGGAATAAGCCCACTACATTTTCCATTCAGGACACCAACATTATTATCATCATGCAACATACATCATAGTATCAATAATTCATAATGGCAACACTTATCATTAAAATTCCAACAATTCATCATAGCAACATATATCATTAAAACTACCTCTAAAGGTTCTAGACCTAATTTATCCTGAGTATTGGAATTATGCATCCTTTCACTAATTTTATTCAATCTAAATGTAGTTCGTTTTGTTATCTATCCAACACTTTGAATGGTGCATCAAACGGAGTCCTAAAACTCAAGTTAGGGCATTTTTTTAAGAATCCTACTGATGTCCATCGCATGACGCTCACCCGGAGATGTGGGAGAGACAGTGCAACCCCTCCTTTTTAGCTTCCATCGCCCTACGACACTACCTCCATCGCCTGGCGACGCATATTCACTCTTGCTTCGCCCAGAGACGCTTGGAGCGATACATCACAATATCATCCCTTTTTCCTCCCATCCTTCGCTTCTAGTCTCGTCGGGCAACGGCTCAGCGATGCTACATCACCCGACAACACTACCTCCATCGCTCGATGATGCACACCAGATTTTCAATTCTCTATTGCGATTTTGCACTCACACCAATTTGATTTTTCACTCATTTTGAGCACTTTAACCCTCCAATTTTGGGTCTAAAACAATGTTTTTACACATAATAACCTATAGACTTCATCTAGATTCATTGATCTATCATCCTATAATAATTTTCCACATATAAATCCTCATTGTTCATCATCTTCCTAAACCTATAATTTCTAGATTGAGATTTTCATGGAACAACATCACAACAACAATAATTACCAGCAACAATTACAACATTGGCATCTCTCAGTTCACAATTCCACATGAAATCACATAGAAACAATATTAATAAAATAAAAGGAGAATCATACATAAATTATACACTAAACCTAAATTTCTCTTGAACAATGGTGGAATCTCTCTTGCCCTAGATTTCCCCTTTTTCTTCTCTTCTCTCGTTCTACGATCGTTCTATTTCTCGTTCTTTATTCTCACTTCCATGTTTTTCCTAATAATAACCTCTAGACCCCTAATATTTAATTGGGTTAAATATACAAATCCCCCTGCAATGTTAGCGAGTTTAGGTTTTAGCCCCTGGTAAAGTTTTTTTTAAATAAAAAAACCTCTTTATCTTATTTAGATTCTCTTAGTATGCCCCCCAAATTCCACATATCTTCAAACATTCCCTTCAAGTACCTATGTGGAAGGGTCTATATGGATTTTTTTATTTAACTAGTGACATGACATTTTTTGCTTTAGCTTTCATATGAAAACATAGAAAATATCTCAAAAAATTATTTCTCAACTGGGATTCGAACCCAGGAATCAAAGCATATGATAACATCTCATTACCACTCGTCTAGTTGCTTCTGTTTGTTAACTTCTCTCTAACAAAAACAAATATCGCTTAAACAAAATCAAACATATTCATAATATTCCCCAACAAAATAAATTCCAAAAACAATAATTTCTCCAATCAAATGATTTTGTTTCTCCATCAAGAGAGATGAGAGATGAGATGGTACAAATATCTTCTTCAAGAAACCCCTTCCATCACTAATCTTCATTTTATTCAATTTCCACCACTAAATCTTCATAAATCTATTAGGGTTCCATTTTCTCCACCCCCAACTAAGATGACCGGTGGGAAAGCAGGAGCTAAGGTACTCGTTCTCTACCCTAAATCAGTGTTGTCAACGGCTGTTGATTTGGAATCGGGGGCGGTGCTCGAAATTGGTGGTGATGCTTATGAAAGATGATGTGAAAGGGATTCAATACACCTATGGCTCAACAACCATGTCTTTTCTGGAGAGGAACTTTGGTAAAGGTGGTAGCAGCTTCACGTGTGATAATTGTGGAGCATGGGTTTTATTGATTTCGTTTGCATCTCATGTATGGGTATTGTTGTTGAAATTCGTGAAGATTGATAATTTCGCTTCTGCGAGCAAGGACGAATTTATGGAGGCTTTCTATCACAAAAGTCTCAATTCAGTAGCAGCATATATGCTAGTTGTGATTACAGTGGGAGAACCGACTTTACTGGTTTTGTGTTTTATCACAAATGTTGCGGTTAGAAAGAGTCACCACCGAAGTTTCTTTTATCCAACAAAGGAAAGGGTGAAAAGAACAGGAAATACTTTTTTAAAAGATTTTGAGTTCGGGGGGTAGGTTATGGAAAGGGAAGGTGTAACACGGTGGAATAACTGACTTGGGTGTTTTGCATTTTATCGTAAATGTTGCGGTTAGCAAGAGTCACCATCGACTTTTCTTTTATCCAAAAGGAAAGGCTGAAAAGAACAGGAAAGACCTTTAAAGATGTTTTCTTGAGTTCGAGGGGTAGATTATGAAAAGGGAAGGTGTTAGCACCCTTTTCATCCATAGTTATCTATGGGATCTTAGTTGCTTGCTAGATCACTTGCTTTTGTTTGAAAGTGTGCTTTGTGTGATTTTTGAAAGTATTTTGAAAAGGCGCCATCGTTTAGGAAAACTTTGTAATAGTTCTCGTTTGTAAGAACGTATACAAAGTGTTGATCTTTTGAAAATGTTTCAAGTTTGAAAGATATTTTGAAAGTGTGGGTGTTTGTTTTGAAAATATAAAGGATGTTTTGATTTGAAAATGAGCAAGCAACTAGGAACATTCTACCTACTCAAAAGTCTTAGTTCATTTCTTCCTTTCCTTTGATATTTACTATCTTACCATTGATTTGGTAAGAAGCCTTATCTTTGGACGTAAAGGGATGGGCAAGGGTCATCGTATAGTCATGAATATCAATTTTTGTAAGATATCTTAGCATTTTCTTTAAGGGACTAAGATCATTTGTAAGGCAACATTTGTAGCGTCACCGAGGGACTATGATCTTGTATTTTTGTTTGTTTTTGCTAAGACGTCTTACATGCGTATTATGACCATTTATTTCTCAAGGAAACGAGTGGAGTTAACCCTAGAGGTGCAAAGTATGAAAGTGTGTTGATTTACATGCATTGTTTTGTCTTAAATTAGGGTTTGCTAACTTGTTGATTTTAATCTTTCCATACAAACCCTAATTCACTAGCATTTATATATAAAGCATTAAATTGCGGAAAATAAAAATACTAAGTTATTACATCAATAGGGGAGGGGGTGTACAAATTTACAAATGGGAATTTTTGTAAGAAGATTAAATCTAATTAACTATTACAACCATATTGAATATTGTACAAAATTGAAAATAAAATGCATTAATGCAAAAATGGAAAAAAGAAATGATTTTTGTTTGGATTTTTATGAAAGGATTTTAACCTAAACCTAATTAAGAAAATAATTAATGAAAATCAAATAAAATTAACTTAAACTAATATCTGAACCAACAGGGATTTGGAGAAGAATCAGAATAAATCGTTGAGAGATTTATCAGAACCAGAAATGTTCATTTGGAAAGTATCAGGATAAACCGTTGAGAGATTTAAACTGAATCAAAAGAGGTCTTGAATATTCTTTAACTGGAGAGAATCAGAGTAGATCTTTGAGCGATTTATCTGAACCAGAGAAAGTTCCTACTAGGAAAGAATCATAATAAATCATTGAGAGATTTATCTGAACCAGCAGGGATTTAGAGAAGAATCAGAATAAATCGTTGAGAGATTTATCTGAACCAGAAATGTTCATTTGGAAAGTATCAGGATAAACCGTTGAGAGATTTAAACTGAATCAAAAGAGGTCTTGAATATTCTTTAACTGGAGAGAATCAGAGTAGATCTTTGAGCGATTTATCTGAACCAGAGAAAGTGCCTACTAGAAAAAAATCAAAAAAAATCATTCAGAGATTTATCTGAACCAGCAGGGATTTGGAGAAGAATCAGAATAAATTGTTGAGAGATTTATCTGAACCAGAAATGTTCATTTGGAAAGTATCAGGATAAACCGTTGAGAGATTTAAACTGAATCAAAAGAGGTCTTAAAGATTCTTTAACTGGAGAGAATCAGAGTAGATCTTTGAGAGATTTATTTGAACCAGAGAAAGTGCCTACTAGAAAAGAATCAGAATAAGTCATTGAGAGATTTATCTGAACCAGCAGGGATCTGGAGAAGAATCAGAATAAATCATTGAGAGATTTATCTTAACCAGTAGGGATTTGGAGAAAATATATGTTATGTAGATGGTCGACCAGTCCTTTCTCGGGAATTGATCTATAATTGACTTGTTGAAAATTTGACGATAATTTTCTGTTGATTGGTCTTTCCTGAAAAGGGTGAAGGGTTAGTTGCATGCAATGCCATGATATATGAAATGCATGGTATAATGTTGCTTCTAAAAATAAATGAGATCACGTTGTATGCATCTGTGTTGTCAATGCTATGATGTATGGATGTAATGTATGGACACATTAATTATTATGCCGCAATATTGCTGGAGTCGGGGAAAATAAATCCCTGAGTGCTGCTGGGAATGAGGAGTGTAAGTCTTCATATTTTGAAGTTGAAGTGTTGATGGATGAGTTTCCATTTATTAGATAAATAAACTCTGTTGTGGAGGGAAACGCCGTGCATTGCTTGTGGACCTCGTGAAATCCTGCTAGGGAATCCTGAGAAAATGGGCGACTTTCACTGGGGAATGTTTGGAGCGGTAACTGGAAGTTTTGTTCCGTCGGGGATGTGAGAGCACTTGATACCATTAGGCTGCATATTGGAGATACATTAGTGATTCCTCTAGTGGGATGTCCCAGCTTTCGCTCTTGCTGTAAAAGTACCTGCAGGGGATTTTATGGAATAGTCTAAAGATATTATCCTATTTCTTAAAGCCATTAGTGAATGTCTTTCTATTTTCTGTTCCTCTTTTTTGCTCATTTGTAAACAGTAGTCACGTTCAAATGCATATGTCAAAAATAATCATTGGACGTTTTTCGCAAACAAAACACATAAATAAAAGAAAAACAGATAGTTTTGCACTTTCAAAGGAATGTCTTTGTATTAACTTGAATAAGTATTTTTTGTACAATGAGACGAACATCCTAGTAAGGGAGTGTCGTCGCAGAAAGTGAACATTGATACAAAGAAAAGATAGCTATGTGAAATAATCCCATGGGGTTCCCATTCTGCTATAGCCTTCATGTCTCTGAGGGTCTCGTCCACTTACTTCTTTGTCCGAAGCTGATTGGATTGATTAGAACCGTTTGAGTTTGTCATTCGATACTGGAGGTTGTCTGTAAGGTGATTGAACGGGACATAGTCATACGCTTTAGTTCCCTAACTTTTTCCTGGACAGCCCTTTCGGGTTTTCAGTCCACCGGGATACCCTTTTTTTCCCAAGCCACCCTTTCGGGTTTTCAGCTTGCCGGGTGTACATATTTGTTTTTTATTTTATCCCTAATTTTTGCCCGAACCTTTTCAGTTCATCGGGATGCCCTAAATTTTGCCTAGGCCAGTCGACCTAGCAGGTCTTTATTCATGCGTAGTATCTTTTAACTATGTCCGCGTTTACAGGATGCGGAAGGTCGTCTCCATCCATAGTGGTTAAGATCATTGCTCCACTAGAGAATGTGCTTTTTATCACAAATGGTCCTTCGTATGTAGGAGTCCATTTGCCCCTGGGATCACCTTGTGGCAATATGATACGCTTGATTACCAAGTCACCAACCCGATATACCTGACGTCTGACCTTCTTGTTAAAAGCTTTGATCATACATTTTTGGCACATCTGACCATGACAGATAGCCGTAAGCCTCTTCTCATCAATCAAGTTAAACTGGTCAAATCGAGTTTGAATCCATTCATCTTCATTCAGCCCTGCATCTTTTATGATTCTCAGAAAAGGTATTTGGACTTCAATTGGTAGGACGACTTCCATACCGTATACCAAAGAGAAAGGAGTTTCCCCTATTGATGTGTGCTCCGTGGTACGGTAACCATGGAGAGCAAATGGTAACATCTCATGTCAGTCCTTGTAGGTCACTGTCATTTTTTATATGATCTTTTTGATGTTTTTATTTGCGGCTTCGACAACACCATTCATCTTTGGCTGGTAAGGAGAAGAATTATGGTGTTGGATCTTGAATTGCACGCATAGTATGGTAATCATAGTATTGTTGATATTGGTACCATTATCCGTAATGATTCTCTCCGGGATACCGTACCGACAGATGAGATTCTGTTTGATGAATCGGGCCACAACGTTCTTGGTAACAGAAGCGAAAGAAGATGCCTCAACCCACTTTGTGAAGTAGTCAATGGCAACCAAGATGAAGCAGTGTCCATTAGAAGTTGTAGGTTTGACTTCTCCAATCATGTCGATGCCCCATATCGCGAATGGCCAGTGAGCAGTCAGGACGTTTATAGGAACTAGAGGCACATGTACTTTGTCAGCATAGATCTGACACTTGTGACATGTTCGTGAATGCTGATGGTAATCTTCCTCCATGGTAGACCAGTAGTACCCCGCCCGTAGGATCTTTTTAGCCATCGTGTGCCCACTAGAATGGGTGTCAAAGGTGCATTCATGTAGATCAGCCATGATCTTGTCTGCCTCACTCTTGTCTATACAACTAAGTAAAGTAGAGTCGTGGTTGCGCTTGTAGAGAATGTCATTACTGAGGAAGAACTTAGCATAGAATCTTCTCAAGAACTTCTTATCATTGACTGAATCTCCATCCGGATACTCTTGGGCCTCGAGATACCTCTTAACTTCATGGAACCAAGGCTTGTCCACCACTTCTTCAGTATCGATCTCGTGACAATAAGTTGGTTCATCCATCCGTTCAATGGCGATCTGGGGAGCCTCGTTATCCCACTTGGTTTTAGACATGGATGACATAGTGGCTAGCGTGTCCGCTAGTTGATTTTCCTCTCGTGGAAAATGCTCAAAGGTAATTTCCTCAAAATGTGGGATTAATGTTAACACATGTTCTTTGTAGGGGATGAGATTAGGTTGCCTCGTGTCCTATTCTCTCTTGATCTGACTGATGACTAAGGATGAATCTCCAAATACACTTAAGGACTTAATTCCCAAATCTATGGCAGCTTTGAGACCCAAAATACACGCTTTTTCTTCTGCCATATTATTGGTACAATTGAAACAAAGCCTTGCAGTGAAGGGAGTATGACATCCTTCAGGGGATATGATCACAACACCTATGCCATTGCCGAGTGCGTTGGAAGCTCCGTCAAAAACCAAGGTCCACCAGGATCCTTGTTCAGGTCTGTCATATGGTATGAGTTCTTCATAATTGTTTACCAACATGATGTATTCATCTGGGAACTCGAATTTCATGGACTGGTAGTCATCCACAGCCTGATGAGCAAGGTGATTGTCTAGCACACTGCCCTTTATTGCTTTTTGGGTAGTGTACTGAATGTCGTATTCAATCAGGATCATCTGCCATCTTGCTATTCTTCCAGAGAGGGCGGGCTTCTCGAATATGTATTTAATTGGACCCATCTTGGATATCAATAAGGTAGTATGGGTCAACATATACTGTCTTAGCCGGCGAGAAGCCCATGCCATAACACAGCAAGTTTTCTCGAGCAGTGAATATCTGGTTTCACAGTCGGTAAACTTTTTGCTCAGGTAGTAAATTGCATGCTCTTTTCGGCCAGGATCGTCATGCTGCCCCAGCACGCACCCCATTGAATTTTCCAAGAAATATAGATACATGATCAAAGGTCTTACCTCGACTGGCAGCATCAAAACAAGAGGCTCTTGAAGGTACTCTTTGATCCTGTCGAAGGCAGCCTGGCAGTCGTCGTTCCAATCCAACACTTGATCTTTCTTCAGTAATTTGAAGATTGGTTCACAAGTAGTGGTTATGTGAGAAATGAATCTGGCGATGTAGCTTAGCCGTCCTAAGAATCCTCTGACTTCCTTCTCGATGCGAGGAGCATGCATTTCTTGTATTGCTTTTACCTTTGCAGGGTCCACTTCGATACCTTTACTGTTGACGATGAAGCCTAGGAGTTTACCAGACCTCACTCCAAATGTGCATTTACTCGGGTTCAACCTTAGCTTGTATTTCTTCAGTGTTTCAAACAGTTTCTGCAAATGGTCAAGATGTTCCTCTTCAGTTTGATATCTGGATATCATTTCATCCATATAGACTTCTATTTCGTGATGGATTATGTCGTGAAATAGAGCTACCATGGCGCGCTGATAAGTTGCCCCAACGTTTTTCAACCCGAATGGCATAACTTTGTAACAGAACGTGCCCCACTGTGTGACGAAGGTCGTTTTCTCCATGTCCTCAGGTGCCATTTTGATTTGATTATAGCTTGAGAAACCATCCATAAATGAGAACACTTTATGTTGTGCGGTATTGTCAACCAGAATATTGATATGGGGAAGCGGGATATCATCCTTAGGGCTTGCCCTATTCAAATCTCTGTAATCCATACACATGCGTGCTTTACCGTCCTTTTTAGGCACTGGAACAACATTGGTGACCCATTGTGGATAGGAGGTGATGGCTAAGAATCCGGCGTTGAATTGTTTCATGACTTCAGTCTTGATCTTCTCTGACATTTCTGGCCGCATGCGACAGACTTTCTGTTTTACTGGAGGGCAGTCTTCTTTTGTCGATATATGATGGACCATGATATTAGCGTCAAGTCCTGACATGTCTTTGTATGACCAGGCAAAGACCTCAACATAGTCATGTAGTAACTGAGTTAAGCGCTTCTTGACACTAGGTTCCAGATTGGCTCTTACCTTGATTTCTTTCTTGTCCTCTATGGTACCTAAGTTAATTGTGTCAACCGGCTCTTCATGGGGTTGTATGGTCTTTTCTTCTTGTTGTAGTTACCTGGCTAGTTCCCCTGGTACTTCACAATCTTCCTCACCTTCGTCTTCAGCTTGGTAGATCGGATTTTCAAAGTCACAATAGGCCATAGCAGAATTGTTACCCATGGGATCCTGAGTGGATGTGGATCTGCATTTTGATATGTGAGTGTGTGTAAGAGCATAACTATCTTTGAAAAAATAAAAATGTAGAAAAAGAAGAACAAAGAGTGTAAAATTTGCATGCAAAAATGTCCACGATTCATTGATGACATATGAAATTGAAGTAAAAACCCTTTACAAATGGACCGTTGTGCCTCGGGTAAGACACAAGGTTTTAAAAGTCTAAATTGTTTAATTATTACAAGTCCGACAAAAATTTAAAGACAATTATTGTTGGATAAAAGTAATAGGGACAAATTCTTTGGCTTCCCAGTTGTTGAGTCCTCCACTGATAGTTAGAAAAATCCATTCTTCCAGGTCATAACTGTCATCACTATCCTCCACTGTGTTGACTCCATGGTTGCTGATCCGCAAAGGTGGTTCCCCGGCACGAGCATGACGAATAGATTTCTGGGATCCTGAAGTAAAACCCAAACCAAATTTGTCAGACTTGTAGGGAATATCCGACAGTTGGCCCCAAATAGTACACCCACCTTCTTCAACTACTACATTGGCATCTTTTAGAGAAGCCATCTTTAGCGGAGGTCTGGTAATCTTATGAACTTTGGGAATAGTCTTGGTTGCCGCAACTGTTTGTGGGACTTCCTCGAAATGCTGACATGGAGTTTCGATGAATTCACCATCCATTTCCACATATCTGAAGGAGTTCAAATGATTGGCCATATATTCCTCCTCTCCATGGACAGTGATGATTTTTCCCTTGATTGGGTACTTCAACATCTGATGTAATGTAGAGGTGACATCACCAGCGTCATGAATCCAAGGTCGGCCCAATAAACAGGAATAGGAAGGGCGAATATCCATCACATGGAAAGTTGAATCAAAGGTCTGAGTTCCAACTTTAATGGGGATTTCCACTTCCCCGTGCACCATTCTCTTCGAATCGTCGAAGGCCCTTACCACTATGTTACTGGGTTTTAAGCTTAAACCTTCACAGTCTAGTCTATCCAAAGCCTTCTTAGGTAGCACATTCAATGATGAACCAGTATCTACCAGGACATGGGCCAAAGTAGTGCCTCTACATTCGACAGAGACATGCAACACCTTATTGTGTTTCCTCCTTCTAGGTGTCAGATCAGCATCAGAAAAGCCCAAACAGTTATCAGCAGTCAAACTGGCCACACAATCTTCGAATTGGTCAGCAGAGGTTTCCTGTGGCACATGGGAAGTTTTAAGAAATTTCACCAAAGCCTTCGTATGAGCTTCAGAGCACAACAGTAAATCTAGCATAGAAATCTTTGAAGGGGTTTGCCCTAGCTGTTCGAATACATTATAGTCGCTTCTCTTTATAATTTTCAAAATTTCTTCCATCTCCTTCTTGGAAGCCTCTGGGATAGATATTGATTGCGCCTTCATCCAGACAGGTTCAACCAAAATGCCTTTGCCCCGAGTCTCGGTCGACTCAGTAATAGGGGTGTCAGCAGGGGTAACCATAGGAACTGTAGTAGTAATGTCAGCATGTACAAAAGCAGGAATGATCACAGGACCGGTAACAATTTTCGAAGGAGAAATCTCAGGGGAGAATACTCTTCCACTTCTGGTTATTTTGCTGGTTCCCATAATGTTACCGATGTCGGGGTTAGCCCTTTCAAAAACTAGGTCTTCAACAACAACCCATTCTTGCTTGACGTCGTGGTAGTAGACGTCACCCCCATAGTTCCAGGGAACAATTTTGTCTGAGGAGTACGAGATCGGCTCTGGCATAGTAATTATCAGTGGAGTTACCTTCGGAATAGATGTAATCCTAACGGGTCTTTTGGTGGAGACCCTGGGAGGATTGGCAGAAATGGTTACTATTGAAACATCCTTGTAAGCAATGGTTGGAACGAGAGTCTTTTCATACAAAATCTCTTTGTCATCCATCAGGCGCTGGACACATGCCTTCAATAAATGATAACCAGTCGGTAGAGATAAATAGAGGTGGCAGCCTTCGCCACAGCCCGGAAATAAATCGGCCTTCAACAGGTTCCTCTTGACGGTCAGGAGAGGAGTAACAAGCTCATCAATAACAGTAACAAACACATCATCTTCAACAACGTTAACACCATGGCTGTGCTTGGGCATAGGAGCAGTAATGACATTTGGGATCTCGAGGGCGTCAAATTCAATTTCTATTTCCTCGAGAAGGTCTTGCACCTTGTTTTTCAAAGCCCAACAGTCGTTTGTATCATGATCTGGACTTTCTGAATGGTAAGTGTGATATGGTGGGAGAACTGACTTTTTGTTTTGCGTTTGCATTCCCAAATGTCGCGTTTTAGCAAGAGTCGCCACCGACTTTTCTTTTATCCAATAAGGAAAGGTGAAAAAGCACAGGAAAGACCTTTAGAGATGTTTTCTTGAGTTTGGGGGTAGATTATAAAAAGGGAAGGTATTAGCACCCTTTTCATCCATGGTTATCCATGGGCTCTTAGTTACTTGCTAGATCACTTTTTGTTTTGAGTGTGCTTGTGGTGTGGATTTTGAACGTATTTTGAAAACGTCTTTGTAATGGTTCTCGTCTCTATAAGAACGCGAACAAAGTGTTTGTTTTTAAAATAGTTCAAAGATATGTTTGTGAAATGTGTTTTTTGAAAGTGATTTTGAAAAGGTTTCTTTGTAATGGTTCTCGTCTCCATAAGAACGCGTACAAAGTGTTGTCTTTCGAAAATGTTTTCAAAAAGAAAGTGTGGGTGTATAAAATGTTTTTTGTTGTGAGCAAGCGAGCAACTAGGAGCGAATATACTTACTCAAAAGGTCTTAAGAGTTCTTTTCCTCCTCCTTTATATGTTGCTATCTTACCATTGTTTTCGTAAGAAGCCCCATCGTTGGATATGAATGGACGAGCGTGGGACGTTTGTATAGTCATAGAAGGCAACCCATGGAAAGTTTTAGCAATGTCGTTTTAGGGACTAGATCGTTTATCGAAGGCAACATCGAGGGTCGTCGAGGGACTACGATCTTTTATCGAGGGTCTTTTGCTAAAACGCCCATGTTCGAGGGACATGACTAATTTCCGATAGGCAACATGTGAGATTACCCTAAGGGTGTGTGTGTGCAAAGTGTGTTTGATTGCATGCATTTAGTATTGCTTTTTAGGTTGTCTATTTGTTGTTTTCATGTCTTGCCATACACACCTTAATTACTAGCATTTACATTTGAAAGCGATAAATTGCGGAAATGTAAAGTCCTACGCTATTACAATGTTTTAGGGATGGGGGTACATATTTACAAATGGGGATTGCAAATAAAATTAAATCCTAAGTTACTATTACAACCATATTGAATGGATAAGAATGTATAAGAAAATGTGAACTGAACTTGCTTAGAAAATGGTTTTTTGTCTTAATGAATTAAGAAAAAAAGGAAATAAAATTAATTAAGAAAAGAAAATATTTTTATGTCTTTTTACGTTAATAATAAAAAAAGAGTTAATATAAAAAAATGATAAAAAGGAAAATAAATGAAAGATAGAAACAGCGTGCTGCTGCAAGAAAAACAACAAGGATCAAAAGTTCTGAAGCCAGGCGCATGGTGATTCAGAAGGAAGCGTCAGAAGTTCTGGGTTAATACACTCTGAGGTCCTGCAAGACACGTTAGAGGGAAAACACAGAAGTTATGGATTGCTATGTGCTGAACTTATGAGTGTTAGAACAATGAGAAAATTTTAGAAGTTATGTATATTAAAACAGTGAAGAGAACTCAGAGGTTCAGTGTTATGATAAAACTGAATGAACATCAGAAGTTTTGTGTTGTGCTAAAACTGTGAATGAACATTAGAAGTTCTGTGTGTTTAAACAGTAGGAAAATCATAGAAGTTATGTATGCTAAAACAGTGAGGAGAACTCAAAAGTTATGTGTTGTGCTAAAATTGTGAATGAACATCAGAAGTTCTATGCCATATTTCAACTCTTAATCAACACATCAACAATTTATTCAGTTCTTAATAAACAACAAATCAGAAGTATAACAGAACAACAATTTATAGAAGTTCTAATCCTAAATCTGAGCCTAGCCTTAATCAAGAAGTTCTGATCCACATTTTCCCTACTTATGAAATGATATGGACAACATTAATATTGATATTTACATATTTAATGATATTCTGAATGAGAAGATGCAAAGCCAGAAAGACTTACCTTGAATCTGGAGCGTGTGTTTAGGGGCTTGAACTGCTGCCTTCAGATGTTCTGGAATCAGCAAGAGCAACGGAAGAGAAAATGCCAAGTTCTTTGATTCAAAAGGAAGAACAAAGGTTTGGTTTTCTGTTTTGAAATTCTGTATTTTTTATGAAGTTTTCACAAATTTCTTTTCTCTCTTTTGACAATTTCTCTTTCTCCAAAAGCCAACCCCTTGAAAGTGTGATGGAGCAACTTATTTATAGGTGAATTTGTTGTGGTTTTAGGGGCAAAAACAGATGGGATTTGAACTTTTTGGCACACTGTTCCATTGCTTTTTAATCACAACTTTTTGTATTTGGTGCAAATATAGGATTTTGGAAAATGCAGGCGTGGACTGGATTAGCTGCTGGTTATAGTACTGTGTTGTAGCAGTGCAACAGGTTGTTTAAACGATGTCTTGGGATTTGGTGATGTTCTTATCGCAAAAGATCAGAAACATAACCTCCAAATGATGAAGGGGCATGTTCTGACCGGAGAACATTGCTTCCATATGTTCTGATTGAAGCGTCATATTCTAAACCGTGTTTGCAACTTCTGACTGCACTTGCATAGAGGCTGGCTCAGAAGTTTTGAAGTATCATATTCTCTAGACATTTAGAAAATTTTCTAAATGTTTAGAAATTTGATTTTTTCAAAGTAACTTCTAACTTATGATTTTTTGATGAACCAATTTCATGTCTTGATGAAATATAATTGTTGAAACTTGATTTTTGATCTAAGAGTCCAAGTTTGACTTTTCAATATGCTTTTGACCATTTTGCCCTTGTGGATGACTTTCTTGAAAAGTTGTAATTCAAAACTTGAAACTTGATAGAAACAAACCTAAGAGTCCAAGATGATCTTTTGAGAAATGAGAGGGCAAATTTTGGGGTACAACAGTTTCCCCTGTTCAATCTTCTTAAGCATGAGGATGTAGATTGGTTGGTCTGCCTTTGTGATCTGAAGGTGGAAGATGATTGAACACTAGAGTGCCCAGAAATTTGCACTCGCATGCAGGATTGGTGATGTCGGGAATGGGCTTACAGATGCCATTTGGAAGGCGACGGAGAATCGTCGGAGATGGGCTTAAAGATGCCATCCCGAAAAGATCGGTTCCATAAGAGATTCCTTGGTGAGAATTCTTGTACCTACTATTGAGGAGGACTTTGTCGAGGAATGTTGATTTATGCCATGGGAAGTAAAATCTAGGAGTTTTGGTTGTCCATTACTCTACTGGGGAATTAACTCTTGATTGAGGGGGTGAAAGTAGAATGTATACATGGTCAGCATCTAGGCTGTACAGCGACTTACTGGGGAAATGTGAAATCGAATGTATCTAGTCGGGTCTGGGCCTTATAGTGCTACAAACGGTTGCCTGGAGGTAAGGCAGAAGGAACCTGGGTAGTAGGGTTACTTCGAAATGAAAGCCTGGATAGTAGGGCTTGGTGAAGGAACCTGGGTAGTAGGGTTACTTCGAAATGAAAGCCTGGATAATAGGGCTTGGTGAAGGAACCTGGGTAGTAGGGTTACTTCGAAATGAAAGTCTGGATAGTAGGGCTTGGTGAAGGAACCTGGGTAGTAGGGTTACTTCGAAACGAAAGCCTGGATGGTAGGGCTTGGTGAAGGAACCTGGGTAGTAGGGTTACTTCGAAATGAAAGCCTGGATAATAGGGCTTGGTGAAGGCACCTGGGTAGTAGGGTTACTTCGAAATGAAAGCCTGGATAGTAGGGCTTGGTGAAGGAACCTGGGTAGTAGGGTTACTTCGAAATGAAAAGCCTGGATAGTAGGGCTTGGTGAAGGAACCTGGGTAGTAGGGTTACTCCGCTTGATCATGTAGATTAGTTGACCCGTTTGATTTTGGGAACTGAGTTTCCATTAGTTGTCTGTAGATATGATCTGTATAACTGCTGGATTCATTGAATCTAATCGTCTTTTCCTGAAAAGATATCAGGGTTAGTTATATGTGATGCATGAAATGCAGGGTGAGATGATGTTCTCACAATAAATGAGATTATGTTGTATATGATATGTATGCATATGTCATGATGTATGTTCATGAAATGTTGTCGGGGTATGCTCACGTATGGGAAAATAAATCCCTGACGGTTGCTGGAGATTTACGAATATTCGACCGGGAAGAGATGCTGAAGAATAACTCTGTGGGGACCAGACTTTGGGGGAAGAGATACTCTGTTGGTAGACCTGCTGCCCTGGAGGAATAAACTCAGCTGGGGATGAAATTTACTGACTCTCCCGCGATTATGAACCTCGGTTGGGGATAGTGAACGAAAATGACTGTGCCAGAGATTTGTTCTTTGCTGTTGTGAATATTTTGCCAAGGAGAGACCATGTATGAGAGTAACTCTGCGGGAGGAATGACTTTGTTGGAAGGTGGACTTTCGTAGCTGAAGTAATAAGCTCTGTTGGGGATTGAGCTATCGTACCCAGAGAAATAGACCCTGCTTTGGGAGATGAAAATTTATGATCACCCGCTCATGATTGTGAAATTCGACTGGGGGACATAGGTGTCAGGTTTCTGGACGACCCTGGCTAGGGAGGTTACTTCCCATTTTGATATTAATGCTTTGATTACCTCTACTCTATGGGGAGCATAGTTGTTACAAGGTCACATGTACTAACGACTGTTCTCCAAAGCTGTCTCTGCCCTGGTACCTACTGGATAACATAACTGTCGGGTTTTAACATTTTAGTTTTTGTCCTTGTTTTTTAAGTTATGAGCAGTTGTCTTTCTTTTTCCTATGCAAATGTTTGTGAACAGTAATCATATTCAAATGCATATGTCAAGAATAAATCATTGGACGTTCTTGCAAAACAAAGAAGAAAAAGAAAAACAAATAGTTTCATAAAAAATGACTTGTATTGATTTTTGAAGTTGGCCTGTAACAAGCTGTGATACGGTGGGAAGAACTGACTGTTTTTTGGAATGTTGGTTTGCGTTTTGTGTTTGTGCTTGCAAAATATCGCGGTAAGCAAGAGTCGCCACCGACTTTTATTTTATCCAACAAGGAAAGGAAAAAAGCACAGAAAAATTCCTTTTTTGAGATATTTCTGAGTACGGGGGGTAGATTATAGAAAGGGAAGGTATTAGCACCCTTTATATCCGTAGTTATCTACGGGCTCTTAGGTACTTGCTCATCATTTTCAAAATTGTTTTCTTTGTGCTTGTGGGTTTGAAAAAAGTTTTTGTTTTGAAAACTTCGATTTAACTCTTGCTTCTATCCTCAAGAGTGTATGAAGTGTTTTTGAAAACTTTGTTCGAAAAGTGTAAGTGTGAAAAGTTTTTGTTTTTGAAGGAGCAAGTATTTAAGAACCATCTACCTACTCGAAAAAGGAATCGTTCTATGCTAATGTCCTTTAGACAATTCTATCCCACTATTGATGAGTAGGTAGCATCGTCGTTGGAGTTTGAGGGTCAATTCGAATTAGGGACTTACAGTCACTAAAGCAATATTAGAACGCCTTAGCGGTAACCCTAATGTCTTAGATCATTTGTTTGAGGCAACAATATCCGAGGCAACCGTTTCGAGGCAACTATGATCTTTTAGACAAGAGGACGACCTCTAAAATGACCTATACTCAATGACCGTGTACGAAGGCAATCAAGTGGGGTGTACCCTAAGAGTGCGCATGTGCGAGTGTGTCGTTTTCGGTTATTTTTATCTTTGTATATGTTAAAGGTGATATAAGTTGATTTTAGGTTAAAACATTCAGTCTTGTCATGCATCCCTATTATCAAACATCTAACAGTTATAATTTGCGGGAAATAAAATGCGGAATTTAAATTACAAGGCGTCGGGTATTTACATCGCCAAAGACAAACCCTTTAAAAATAAAGCGATAAAAAATAAATAAAAGGTCCTATTAATTATTACAAACCGGGAGCAAGTACAATATTGGATAAAAAAAGTAAATCGCGTGCGGGAAATTAAATTGAGCGCATGATTAGGGTTTTGACCCTTTTTGAAGGAAACATGTCTTTTTTGTTGTTTTTATTTTAAGAAAGAAATTAACCTAAATTAATTACTAAATTACTAAATTAATTAATTAATAAAAATAAATTATTTTTGAGTTTTTTGTTATTTTAAGAAAGAAAAATAAAAATGATTAAGTTAGTAATTAAACCTAATTAAATCTAATTTAATTTTAATTATTTACAAAAAATAGGTTAAAGTTATTCTAATTAAAACCTAAATTAATTTAATTAGTGTTTATTAATAAAAATTAAAATTAAAATTTAATTGAATAAAAATATTTTTGGTGATTTTATTTTATAAAAGACTGAATTTTAATTGGTTAGTAATTAAATAAAAATAATTAAAACAATTAAAATAAATAAGCAAAAATAGATAAGAAGAAGGAGTATGAGCCTGAAATTTGGGTGTAGATAGAAATCTGAAGGCCCATTAGAGCCGACCTTGTTGACTTTTTTGGATTTGGTGTGCATGCATGGACCAACGCCTATGGTGGTCCCTCAGCTTGGACTCTTAGATCTGGCCTTTGGCCATCTGTCCCTTGGATGCTTGATGGTGCATGGTAGGTTGCAGGTTTGAATATGCACGTGATCACCTGAAGAAGAAAAATATCAAAGAAAGAAGGGGACCTGGGATTCGAACCCAGGTCTTGAAAGTGATTGGAACACCTGCCTTGCCACTACGCCATCTTGTTCTATTTGTTAACATAATGAAAGGAGTATATTATATAATAAAAACAATCCATGACCAAAAAAAAAACACGTGCGCGTTTTTTGAACGGACCAATGGGCAGGGGACACCTCATCGTCCCTGTCCTGAAACCTGTAACACATTTACCTGCGGATTTGAATCTGCAGCTAAAAGCGCAGGTGTGATCGGTGGATCTGGAACTGACTGTTTAACGCTGGTTCGCGAAATGTCGCGGAAGCAAGAGTCGCCATCGTCTTTTATTTTCTCCAAATGGAAAGGACAAAAGCACAGAAAAATTCCTTATAGAGATTGCTCTCGGTTCGGGAGGTAGGTTATAGAAAGGGAAGGTGTTAGCACCCTTTCTATCCATGGTTATCCATGGGCTCTTAGATACTTGCTCATTTGTGTTTTCAAAAATGGTTTGTTTGCTTTTCAACTGTGGGTTTTAAAAAGTTTCTTTGAAAATTCCAGTTCGGCTCTTGTATCGGTCCTCAAGAGTGTTTGAAAAATTACTTTCGAAAGCTTTTTGAAAAGGTGTCGGTGTGAAAAGTATTTTTGATTTGTTTTGAAGTTCATAGCAAGTATCTAGAGTCGTCTACCTACCCTAAGGAATTCGTCTGTGTAAATGTCCTTTAAAGTAATGCCATCCCACCATTGAGAGGTAGGTAGCACCACCGTTGGAGGTGTTCGGGTCAATTCGAGGTTCGGGACATGGTGATCACCAGAGCAATGGGAAGACACCTTAGAAGCTACCCTCATGCCAGGTTCCCGGATCACGAGGACTTACTAAGACATCCTCTACTCGACGATCACCTTTCGAAGGCAAGGCAACAGTGAGGCGTACCCTAGGGGTGGTGTGTGCGATTCGTGTGTCAGATTCATTTGTATTTATCTTGTCATGTCATTGGTGTTCTACGCTTGATTTTATTTAAGGCCATTCATTCTTGCATGCTTTGTTTAACAGTTATAAGTTGCGAGGAAAAGTAAATCTAAAGCTATTACAAATGGCGCGGGTCCACATCGCCAAAATTAACCAGGACCCGATTTGACAGAAAGTAAAGAATTGAAAAGAAAATAAAGAATTGAAAAGTGCGAGAAGTAATTACAAGGCTTCGGGACAGATACATAATTATTTAAGCAAAATAAAATAAATATGCGAAATTAATAAGAAGTTAAGAACGTGGGCGTTGGACCCTTTTGCAAAAATTAAAATTAACGAGGAATTAAAATTAATATTAAAAGAAAGCAAGAATTTGTTTTTTGGTGTTTTTTAGTGTTTTAGAATTTAATAGAAAAAGAATTAATCAAAGTATGACGCAAACCCTAATTCTAGTTATTTTTAATTTATTAAGAAATATGTTGAATTTTAGCCTAATTTAAACCTAAGTTATTTTCATGCCAATTTAATTACAAAAATAAATAAAATAAATAAATATTATTATAAGAAAGAAAAATTAAAAAGGAATGAAAACATTAATTAAACCTAATTCTATGTTTTTTAGATTTTTTATGAAAAGAATTAATATTGCAAACCCTGATTTAAACTAAATTTATTTACATACAATTTGTTTATGAAAATAATTAAAATAAAATACTTATTATATTTTGCTCTTTTTCTGATTTTTTTATGCATTTTTTATGTTTTTGTAAAAAATAATATATTAATTAAACAAATAATAATTAAAATAAAAATAGAATTACAAATAAAGAAACAAAAATTATGCAAACCTTGGGGGGTGGTAGTCCCCAAATAGGAGGTATGATTGTGAAATTTTGGCCCAACAATCCAATGATCCGTTTGACTTTCCAGATAGCCTACTGGCATGTTGACCAGGGTTTAGTGTGTACCTTCAATCTCAGCCTTTGGTTTGATTCTGATGGACGCGTGGATATTGATTCTTAGGAGTGCATGGTACGTCTTGACATGGGCGCTGCATGGGAATTGTTGATGAAAAATAATATGGAAATATGTAAGACCTGGGGTTCGAACCCAGGTCATGGACATTGCAAACGTGTACACCTGCCACTGAAGCGCTTTGTTCATTCGTAAATTAATATAACAAGTAAATATTATAAAATAAAATGGTCAGTGGCTTTGGAAACGCGCGCGAGATTTAAAGGGTCCAACAGATTCCTGCCACGACATCATCTTCTTCTTCATGTTTATTTTTCCTGAAATACAAATAACAAAAGCAACGGTTTTAAACGTGTTCTATTAGGTGGCTTTAGAGAAAATAGCGATTAGGCCTATAGTGTTCATAAATTAGGCGCGAATATGAATTCTTCATCGTCCAAGCTTGCTGGTTTGAATGGTGGTAGTCTTGAGTCTCAATTTTTCCTAAAATAAAAACCCCCAATTTTGAGGTCCTGCAAACCCTAGAACGCAAGCATGGTGAAATCTCATATACAGCACAAAAACCAAATTGAATGCATTGGTTAGCTTCAAAACTTCACATTGAACATGAATCAACCATTAAAATTCTATGAGAATGTCTAGAAATTAAAATACGATCATGGATTTTTCTTGATACAGTTTGCGTTCATGTTACCAATTCCTCGTGCTTTGATGATTGTCTTTGATTGGAATGTGTTCAGGGAACCTTGAGGAAGCTATTGGAATGAAAATTAGGTCTTGAATTCACCTGCAAATCAGTTTTCAGTATTGACTTTTTTTGAGAACTTTTCAAGTTGGTGAAGAGCTTTCTTGCGCAGCTTAGAGTCTCCTCTGATTAGGGTTATGTTTCTTGTATATGTAGGAACAATTAGGTTAAGAAAAACTCAATCAAATCTCTTGTAATCATGGTTTTGAATATTTGATTTCTTAAGATTTTTCCATATCTTTTCCCATGTGCTTTTGTGTCAATTAGAATCCAATCAAGCCAAATCTTTCCACATTTGCATATGCACGAAATATTGAGTCTAAAACATGTATAAAAAGATTGGTTATGTTAAGTTAAATATTTTTCATATATTTAAATGATTTAAATGAATTAATATAAATAAAAATTCAAATAAATAAATAAAAAATGAGAAAATACTTCCCTTTGGGCCAAGTAGTCGTGCACATGCTTGGATGATGAATTATGGAAGAAAAATGGGCCCATTAGCAATTTTAGGTCATTTGAATCAATGTTGACTTTTCAAAATATCCAAAAATTTCCCAACTTCCACAAGGCATAACTTGATCAATTTTTAAGCTTTTCTCATGTTCTTGGACATTTTGGAAAGGTCTTTGAGTCCTCTAACCAATGCCTTTGGTCCCATGTCATTTTGATTTACCAATCTCAAGTTATGGCCTTTGACTTAAAGTCCCTTTTTGTTGACTTTTGAAAATGACCTATAATGTTGAAATTGATAACTTTTTGTGAGAGCATTTCTTGGACTTGAAGTATGAAGATGAGTTGTAGGAAATGTCTTTCTCTTCAAAATGAGCTTTGGATGGAATTTTTCTGATAATCCATGTGAAAGTTATGCTCTGGTCAATTTCAGTTGACTTTTTCAGCTGTCCAAATAAGGAAACTTTTGCATTTTGATGATTTTTGAGCCAAACTTTGAGAATCATGATCAAGCATTGATCAAATGATGTTTGTGGCTTCAAAATGATATGTTGACCAAAAATTTGAACTTTTGACTGCCAAATGACCATTTTGCCCCTACAGTTGACTGTAGTGCAATTTAGGGTTTTGACTGTGCAATTTTGTACTGAATGCCTTGAAACTTGATATGAAGATATTTGACCATATTTGTAGGCATGTGAGACTTGATTGGGCTTTTGAAAACTTCATTTTCTTGACCAGAACACAAACCCTAATTTTGACTGTATAGGAGATCTTTGACTGTGCAACCCTTGGGGAATTTTGAAGCATGATGTGGCAATTTCTTGGAGAATATGGGAGGGCAAATTTTGGGGTACAACAGTTGCCCCTGTTCAATCTCCTTAGACCTGAGGATGCAGATTGGCTGACGTGCCTTTCGTAATCCGAGGGTAGAAGGTGATTGAACACTAGAGTGCCCAGAAATTTGCGCTCACATAGTAGCCGTGATGTGGTGGGAATGGGCTTATAGATGCCATTTAGAAGTTGATGAATAGGATGATGGGCTTATAGATGCCATCTGGACGTTGATCGCGTAAAAGATTCCTTAGCGAGAACCTGCATACCTGCAAAAGAACAAATGAGTACCTGACACGTTGCAGGAGCTGGTTTTCAGATGCTTGGTATAGATGTGTCCTGACTGGTTACAGGAGCTGAGTCTGGAGCTTCAAACGGCGATGAATGAACCAGGGATGGTTACTGCCTCAACGGGACGGTGAGAGAATCTTGGGTGTCTTCTACTGGGATAAGAATCAGGGAGATCTTAGGGTCGATCTGACTGAACCAGAGGAGGCCTTTGACTGGATAAGAATCAGGAAAATCTTAGGGTCGATTTAACTGAACCGGACAAGGTCTTGGAATATCTTCAACTGGATAAGCATCAGGGAGATCTTAGGGTCGATCTGACTGAACCAGAGAAGGCCTTTGACTGGATAAGAATCAGGAAAATATTAGGGTCGATTTAACTGAACCGGACAAGGTCTTGGAATATCTTCAACTGGATAAGCATCAGGGAGATCTTAGGGTCGATCTGACTGAACCAGAGAAGGCCTTTGACTGGATAAGCATCAGGAAAATCTTAGGGTCGATTTAACTGAACCGGACAAGGTCTTGGAATATCTTCAACTGGATAAGCATCAGGGAGATCTTAGGGTCGATCTGACTGAACCAGAGAAGGCCTTTGACTGGATAAGCATCAGGAAAATCTTAGGGTCGATTTAACTGAACCGGACAAGGTCTTGGAATATCTTCAACTGGATAAGCATCAGGGAGATCTTAGGGTCGATCTGACTGAACCAGAGAAGGCCTTTGACTGGATAAGCATCAGGAAAATCTTAGGGTCGATTTAACTGAACCGGACAAGGTCTTGGAATATCTTCAACTGGCTAAGCATCAGGGAGATCTTAGGGTCGATCTGACTGAACCAGAGAAGGCCTTTGACTGGATAAGAATCAGGAAAATCTTAGGGTCGATTTAACTGAACCGGACAAGGTCTTGAAATTTCTTCAACTGGATAAGCATCAGGGAGATCTTAGGGTCGATCTGACTGAACCAGAGAAGGCCTTTGACTGGATAAGCATCAGGAAAATCTTAGGGTCGATTTAACTGAACCGGACAAGGTCTTGAAATATGGTTGAGAATTTCAACTGCATTTTTCCTGAAAGGTAAAGGTCAGTCATATGCATGATATGGATCAAGCAATGATGTTCTCGATATAAATGCGATTTGTATGATATAATGCGTCTATGCATGCTATAATGATGTATGTGATGTTTTATGAATGTATGTTTGCCGTCTAGGAAAGTAAATCCTTGACGGGTGCCGGGAAGTCATATCCTGGGCTGATGTTGAAGACTAGATTTTGCTTCCGCTGGGGATGATAACTGCAAGAATACCGGTAGGAGAAGATGACTCCGTTGCGGAATAAACTTGGCAAATGGAAGATTTTGCGGGGAGAAAAGATACTCTAGCGACCATGCTGGGAAGCAATATTCTGTGGGAAGAGGGATGTTTTGCTGAGTGTTGATAATTTGCTGAGGATATCCTTGTTGTTGGAAGTGTTGATGGACTTCGCTGGGGTAAGAAGACTTCGTCGAGGACGCTCTTTCCGTGGCTTTTGGCTGAGGATAACCCAGTTATATCCTGTTAAGGAAATAACTCTTTGAATAAAGTCGGGAGACGCGTTCGTGCTCTGCGAAGGATAAGCTTCCAGAATTTACTGGGGATAAGCTTACTGCTTGGGGATACGAATTCCAACTTTCTTGGGGAAACTGGATTGGACTCTTCTGGGGAGTTTTGACTGCGGGGAAGGGATTCCTTTGAATGCTGGTATGCCGCCGGGGAACAATCTTTAGACCAAGACTGTCGGGGATGCTTGTTTAAGAATATATGTATTGCTACTGGGGAATGTTGAGCTCTACGGGAGGGTACCCAACTTCCTTGAGGTTTGATAATAGCTTGGAGAAGAATGTACTGACTGCTGACTCTCTGGGGAATTTAAGATGTACTGGTCATGTTCTTTAGCTGAACCTACCTTGGTACTTTGGAGGATAGAACAATTAGACTGCTCAGACAACTCTTTATTGCCCCTGTTTCTAGTGTCACCTGTAATTAATCCCTTTGTTTCGTATGCAAATGTTTATGAGTTAGCAAACTATTGTCAATGCATATATCACAAATTGAACCTTGGACGTTCTTCGCAAAACAAAACAGAAAAAGAAAAATACTTGGCACGTTTAACTGAAAATATATTTGTATTGATTTTTGAATGGCCTATGAATAGGCGTTTTGTATACAAGAGGCTGACGTCCTAGTAAGAGGAACGCCACCGAACAAGGGAGTTTATACAAATTTTGTACAAAAGAAAATAAAACAGCTGTGTGAAATATGAATGATCCCACTGGGTTTCAACTCTGCTATTGCCTTTATAACTCCGAGCGTCTCATCACTTGATGACCTTGGTTGAAGGTGAAGCTGACTGATCGATGCCGTCTGAACTTGATGTAGATACCGGATTCTGGATGCAAAGTGATCCAATGAGACATAGTATTACGCTTTTATCCCTAATTTTTGCCTGGACTGCCCTTTCGGGTTTTCAGTCCACCGGGATACCCATTTTTGCCCAAGCCGCCTTTTCAGGTTTTCGACTTGCCGGGTGTACAGATTTTTTTCATTTTCATCCCTTCATTTTGCCCGAACCCTTTTGGTTCGACGGGAAGCCCTAATTTTTGCCTAGGCATGTCAGCCTAGCGGGTCTTTTTTTATGCGTAGTATCTTTTTACTATGTCTGCATTGGCGGGGTGAGGAAGGTCGTCACCATCCATGTTGGTTAATATCATTGCTCCTCCTGAGAACACATGTTTAACCACAAATGGCCCTTCGTATGTAGGGGTCCATTTGCCCCTTGGATCACTCTGAGGAAGGATGATTCGCTTGATTACCAGATCCCCAACTTGATATTCCTGTGGTCTGACCTTTTTGTTAAATTCCCTGATCATCTGTTTCTGATACGTCTGACCATGGCAGATAGCAGCAAGTCTCTTTTCATCAATGAGGTTGAGCTGATCAAGTCGTGTCTGGATCCAATCATCTTCGTTCAGGTTTGCATCCTTCATTATCCGGAGAGAGGGAATTTGCACTTCGATCGGCAAGACTGCCTCCATGCCATAAACCAGAGAGAAAGGAGTTGCCCCGGTTGACGTCCTAGCTGAGGTACGGTATCCGTGTAGAGCGAACGGTAACATCTCGTGCCAATCTTTATAAGTTACTGTCATCTTCTGCACGATTTTCTTGATGTTCTTATTTGCTGCTTCTACAGCCCCATTCATCTTCGGTCTGTAAGGAGAAGAATTGTGGTGCTGTATCTTGAACTGTTCGCAGAGCTCAGCGATCATCTTGTTATTCAGATTGGTACCGTTGTCTGTAATAATCCGCTCAGGGACGCCGTACTGACATATCAGGTTGTGCCGAATGAACCGTGCCACAACAGTCTTGGTTACCGTAGCATAGGATGCTGCCTCAACCCACTTCGTAAAATAATCAATCGCCACTAGGATGAAGCGATGCCCATTGGATGCCGTAGGTTTAATCTCACCAATCATGTCTATACCCCACATTGCAAACGGCCAAGGCGCAGTCAGAACATTCAGGGGAACCGGAGGAACATGCACCTTGTCTGCATAAATCTGGCACTTGTGGCATGTCCTGGAATGTTGGTAACAGTCAGCTTCCATTGTAGACCAGTAATATCCTGCCCGTAGGATTTTCTTAGCCATAGTGTGTCCACTGGAATGTGTACCAAAGGTCCCTTCATGTAGCTCTTCCATGATTCTTTCTGCTTCAGTCTTATCCACACAACGCAGTAAGGTTGAATCATGGTTTCGCTTATACAAGATGCCGTTGCTAAGGAAGAACTTTGCTGCGAACCTCCTCAGGAATTTCTTATCGTTGACAGATGCACCTTCAGGGTATTCCTGAGCTTCTAGGTATCTCTTCACCTCATGGTACCAAGGTTTCTCAGTCACCAATTCAGTCTCGAGATCACAACAGTATGCCGGTTCGTCCAGTTTCCAGATGATGATCCGGGGAGCCTCATTATCCCATTTGACCTTGAACATTGAAGACATTGTAGCTAACGCGTCCGCCAACTGATTCTCTTCTCTTGGAAAGTGTTCAAAGGTTATCTCTGTAAAGTGGGGGATTAGGGTCAACATACATTCTCTGTAAGGAATCAGGTTTGGATGTTTCATATCCCACTCTCCTTTGATCTGATTGATCACAAGAGAGGAATCTCCGAAGACACTTAGAAATTTGATCCTTAGGTCAATCGCAGCTTGAAGACCCATGATACACGCCTCATACTCCGCCATGTTGTTGGTACAGTTGAAACACAGCCGGGCAGTGAGTGGAGTATGAGTACCTTGAGGTGATATGATTATGGTGCCGATACCATTTCCCAAAGCGTTGGAGGCTCCGTCAAAGTGCATAGACCATCGGGATCCTGGTTCAGGTCCTTCATCCGGTCCAGGTACTTCACAATCAGTTACTATCATAATGCTTTCATCCGAAAACTCGAAGTTCATTGACTGATGGTCATCTACAGCTTGATGAGCTAAGTGGTCTGCCAATACACTTCCCTTGATGGCTTTCTGGGTTGTGTACTGAATGTCGTATTCCGTCAAGATCATTTGCCATCTTGCAATTCTCCCAGACAGAGCAGGTTTTTCGAATATGTACTTTATAGGATCCATCTTTGAGATCAACAAGGTAGTGTGAGTCAGCATATACCGTCTCAGCCGGCGAGCAGCCCATACCAAAGCGCAGCAAGTTTTCTCAAGTAGTGAGTATCGGGTATCACAGTCGGTAAACTTTTTGCTAAGGTAATAAATGGCATGCTCTTTTCGGCCAGACTCGTCATGCTGCCCCAGCACACACCCCATTGAATTGTCAAGCACTGTCAGGTATAGTATCAGAGGTCTCCCTTCAACCGGTGGCATAAGGATAGGTGGTTCTTGGAGATACTCTTTGATTTTGTCAAAAGCAGCCTGACATTCATCGTTCCAACGTACTACCTGATCTTTCTTCAGCAGCTTGAAGATTGGCTCACAAGTAGCAGTCAGATGTGAGATGAAGCGAGCAATGTAATTCAGGCGTCCTAAAAAGCCTCTGACCTCCTTTTCTGTCTTAGGAACTGGCATCTCTTGAATAGCTTTGACCTTGGCAGGGTCCACTTGAATTCCCTTGTCACTTACCACAAAGCCTAGCAATTTCCCAGATCTTACCCCGAAGGTGCATTTGTTCGGGTTCAATCTTAGCTTGTACAGTTTCAACTGGTCAAACAACTTCTGTAGATGATCTAGATGTTCTTCCTCAGTCTGGGACCTCGCGATCATGTCGTCCACATACACCTCTATCTCGTGATGGATCATGTCATGAAATAAGGCGACCATGGCACGTTGGTAGGTTGCCCCAGCGTTCTTCAACCCGAATGGCATGACCTTGTAACAGAAGGTGCCCCACTGAGTAACAAATGTAGTCTTTTCCATGTCTTCAGGTGCCATCTTAATCTGATTGTAACCTGAAAAACCATCCATGAAAGAGAATACCTTGTGCTGAGCAGTATTATCAACAAGGACATCAATGTGAGGTAAGGGGAAGTCATCCTTGGGGCTGGCCCTGTTCAGATCCCTGTAGTCGACACACATTCTGACCTTACCGTCCTTCTTTGGTACCGGCACCACATTAGCAACCCATTGAGGGTAAGAAGTCACTGCAAGAAACCCAGCATCAAACTGTTTCATCACCTCGGCTTTAATCTTCTCAGACATCTCTAGACGCATCCGACGGACCTTTTGCTTAACTGGAGGGCAGTCTTCCTTAGTTGGCAGGTGATGAACCACGATATCGGTATCCAACCCGGGCATGTCTTCGTAGGACCAGGCGAAGATCTCCATATAATCATGTAGCATCTTGGTTAACCGTTGCTTCACGCTGAGCTCTAGGTTGGCACCAATCTTTACCTCTTTCCTGTCTGCTTCAGTACCCAAGTTTATGGTTTCCACTGGCTCTTCATGGGGTTGAATTGCCCTCTCTTCCTGAAGCAACAGTCTTGCAAGCTCGCCAGGCACTTCGCAATCATCTTCACCTTCGTCTTCGGCTAAGTTGATCGGATTTTCGAAGTCATAATTGGCAGTAGCAGAGTTGTTATCAGTGAGATCCAGAGTGGATTGGAACCTGTATGAGTGAGTGTGTGTGTAAATACAGCTGTTTTGAAATATATGTAAAGGAAAGAAAGACAGAAAAGGAGCACAATATTTGCAATGCGAAAAATACGTCCAAGATTTTCATTCATGATATATGAAATGACAGTTTGTATGCCCTCACAAATAGAACCACGGTGCCTCGGGTAAGACACCGGGCCATAGAGTTTATTTATTGTTTATTACAGATACCAAAAACATAGGAATTCATTACTTAGTAACAAGAGAAACAGATAAGTTGTCCTTTGCACTCCAATTGTTGATTCCACCGTCGGTTGTCGGGTAGATCCAGCTATCAAACTCAGCTTCATCAACTTCCTCTTCGTCCCCAATAGCATTTACTCCATGAGCAGGCAGGGGCGCTGTCACCATATTTGGCTTCTCAGATGCCTCGAACTGCACTTCCTTGGCGTCAATAAGGTCCTGTAGCTTATTTTTTAACGCCCAACAGTCATCAGTAGAGTGCCCCGGGCTATCTGAATGGTAAGCACAACGAGCGTTCGGGTTGTACTTGGGGGATGCAATATTTGGAAACTTCGGCGCCTCCCTGACAGTCACTAAATTGGTTGGGAGCAACTGTGGCAGGATCTGCGACAAAGTCATTCTTAAGCGGGTGAATTCTCTCCGGGGTCTTTCAACCTTCTGAGGATTGTTTGGCCGGGGAGCGGCAGCAGGCTTAGCAATCATTACCGCACTGACAGATTGGCGGTGCTCATGTCTCTCTGATTTCCTGGAACCATATACGGCACTAGACTCCTTCTTGAATGGTTTCTTTTCCGAACTAGATGATGTACCCTTCGGAATTTTTCCAGACTTTAACCCAGCTTCAATCCTCTCTCCAGTCAAGATCAAATCAGTGAACCCAGCAGAAGAATTCCCAATGAGATGGTTGAAAAACGGCCCAGATAGGGTCCCCAAGAACATGTCTACCAACTCCCGATCAGTCAACGGTGGCTGCACCCTGCCAGCCTGGTCTCTCCATTTCTGAGCGTACTCCTTAAAACCTTCGCTTGCACCTAACGACATACCCTGGAGTTGGGTACGTGTGGGGGCAAGGTCGGCATTATATTGATACTGCTTATAGAAAGCAGTAGCCAACTCCTCCCAGTTACGAACCTTGGTCCCATCCAGCTGATAGAACCATTCGAGATGAGTCCCTGAAAGACTCTCCTGGAAGAAGTGGATCCATAAATTCTTATCCGCAGAGTACGGCTGAATTTTCCGAACATAGGACCTTAGATGCAGCTTGGGACAAGACGCCCCGTCATACTTAGAGAAGGATGGTGCTTTGAACTTGTGAGGGATGATCACACCAGTCGACAAACCCAGATCTCCGAAATCCAGCCCAGGTACCTGTTGAACCTCCATAGCCTTCAATCTGTCCTCCAGTTGCTTATATCTGTCTTCTGCAGGAGGGTACTGTTCTTCATAAAAATCTGTCTCGTTGTCGGAGACTACCGGACTAGGAACCCTTGCTTCTGCCTGAGGAGAATTCTTGTCAACAGAAGAACCAGCCTCTTCCTGTTACAGAGTATTGTTAAACCTTCGGCCCGAGTTGAACAGAACAGTTCTTCTCTTCTTCTTCTTCTCCTTCTTCAGGAGCATAGCCTTCAGTTCTTCTTGGCCTTGAGCCAGACCCTTGATTAATTCCTGGAATTGTGCATTATGCACCTGAAGAGCCTTGATCGATGTCTCAGTTGATGCAGAGTCGGTATTCATGATGCTGAAATAAACAGTGAAGAACTGTAAGCAACCTGAAAAGGGGAAAAACTTGCTATGCACATGATGTATGAAATGCGTATGATTTATGTTTTCAAAGACAATCGGGAATCAACTTTGTAAACAAAAAGGAACACATTTCATTAGATTCAACTTTGCAACTGAAATTATTCAACAAGTTGCCCTTAGGTGTTACATGAAAGGAAATACTGGAAAGGAAGTAAAACTGTAAAAGCACATCTGGGGCTCCTTATTGATCCCATGGTCTCCTCTTCTTAGTACGGATGTAGGCATTCAGAGCTCTCTCATTCTCCAACTGCTTGGTCAGCTTCTGGATCTTTGATTCCTGCTCGTTGAACTTTTCCCGGTAAGAATCCCGCTCTTCTCGCAGTTGCGACCAAGATCTCTTCAATGTCTCATAATCAGTAGGTATCTGAGGAGGAAGGACAGTTGGAGGAACACCATCTTTATCAGGACACTCAAGAATGACGGGTCTGACAGCTTCATACGGCATACCTAACTTCTGAGCGCGGATGCGAACCCATTTGTAGTAGGCTTCCATAGGTAAAGAAGTCTTTGGCCCTAACTCTTGTGGGTCAGCTTTATGAACCTTATCCCAAGCCTTGATGAACCTACGACGCAGCTCGTCACTATCCACCTGAAACTCGAAACTGATGTGAGGCACCAACATCTCATGGGGGCCTGCTCTTCTTGCTCTCCCAAACTGACGGAGTGCTAGACATGGATTGTAAGAGATCCCTCCTTGAGTACCAATCAGAGGAACATTAGGATACTCCCCGCATCGATCAATAATAGCTATCTCATCCAAACCTCTGCAAGTCCAAATGATGTCTTTATCGGTGAGAGACATTAACCTATGAGCCCAACCTCTTCCTTCTTGATTCTTCAGTACGAACTTAGGGAGGTGCGAAATAAACCACCTTACCAACAAAGGGATACAACACCATAGGGTTCCTCGTCTTCGGGTAGTACGGGCATGAAGTTGTTGCAAGATGTCACCCAAGAGAGTGGGCACAGGATTCCGAGACATAAAGATCCTTATGGCAGTGACATTGATGAAGTTGTCAGGATTAGGAAACAGGACTAACCCATAGATTAGGAGAGCCAAGATGTCTTCATATGCCCTAAAGTCCAGGTCATTCCAGAAATTGTTAGCTTTACCAATCAGAAACTTGGCCAAGAAACCCTTAACTCCGCTTCTAGTTACCCAGTTGTCTGTTACCTCTTGATGGGTCAAAGGAAGAGCTGCAGCCACATCCTCAAGCCTGAGGGTCTTTTCCCAACCAGTAAAGGGAGTCTGATCCAAGATAGGGATACCAAGCAAATCAGAGAACTCTTCCAGAGTAGGGACCAGCTGGAAGTCTTGAAAGGTGAAGCACTGGTACAGAGGGTCATAGAACTGGGTCAGAACACTCATCAACTGTTGATCCCGCCTTGCAGTGACTAAACTGAGAAGGGAACCATGCCTCTGAATGAAGGAAGTGGTATTTGGGATTCTGCTAACCAACTCATCAAGCAACTCAGGTGAACGAACAAAGTTGAACCGGATAGTATTCCTTCGCACAGGCATCATAATGTCCTACAAAACAGAGCAAAGGTGAAACCCTCTTGTCTTTGAAATGGTCAGTCCTTATGCAGGATGCATGCAATGCTCATGATGCTATGATGTTATGATAAAGCACACCACATACAGATACAAAGGCAAACATGATAAGGCACACAAGTCACACAAGGAAAACCCTTAAAGTTTAGGCCAGCATGAGGTCTAGGTACTACCCTCTATCAGTTTGTTGGTTCATACCTGTCCTAATCAAAAGTAACCAGGTTCTTAGAGGATCCCAATATCATTGACTACCCTCAATCGGTCATAACTCCAGCATCACAATCTTTTCTTGCGGCCAGAACCATCACGAGAGTTTAGCCTCAATGGGCGTAGCATACTGCTACTGTTCTAAAGGCCAAGTTGTGTCAATTAAGGTTCTAAGGTTGTTGGTGCTTAATGACTCCTTAGAAGACCCATATTCTCCTCGTTGCGACACAAGGGATATCGGTACAGACTAAGGTGCCACACCAACGTAGCCACTGCTTCACCTGTGTCGGTCTACGCCGGACAGGTCCCTCACAGCTTACGCTACCTAAACAGGGTATCCCCAGATCCGGGTTAGGATCTATGTAACTCCCATGCAACCCACAAATTTAAAGCAGACAAGTCAATACAATTGAAAACACAGTTATGAACTATCCCTAAGGTACACCTCACTTTAAGTTTAAATCCCCAGCAGAGTCGCCAGTTCTGTGATCGGTGGATCTGGAACTGACTGTTTAACGCTGGTTCGCGAAATGTCGCGGAAGCAAGAGTCGCCACCGTCTTTTATTTTCTCCAAATGGAAAGGACAAAAGCACAGAAAAATTCCTTATAGAGATTGCTCTCGGTTCGGGAGGTAGGTTATAGAAAGGGAAGGTGTTAGCACCCTTTCTATCCATGGTTATCCATGGGCTCTTAGATACTTGCTCATTTGTGTTTTCAAAAATGGTTTGTTTGCTTTTCAACTGTGGGTTTTAAAAAGTTTCTTTGAAAATTCCAGTTCGGCTCTTGTATCGGTCCTCAAGAGTGTTTGAAAAATTACTTTCGAAAGCTTTTTGAAAAGGTGTCGGTGTGAAAAGTATTTTTGATTTGTTTTGAAGTTCAGAGCAAGTATCTAGAGTCGTCTACCTACCCTAAGGAATTCGTCTGTGTAAATGTCCTTTAAAGTAATGCCATCCCACCATTGAGAGGTAGGTAGCACCACCGTTGGAGGTGTTCGGGTCAATTCGAGGTTCGGGACATGGTGATCACCAGAGCAATGGGAAGACACCTTAGAAGCTACCCTCATGCCAGGTTCCCGGATCATGAGGACTTACTAAGACATCCTCTACTCGACGATCACCTTTCGAAGGCAAGGCAACAGTGAGGCGTACCCTAGGGGTGGTGTGTGCGATTCGTGTGTCAGATTCATTTGTATTTATCTTGTCATGTCATTGGTGTTCTACGCTTGATTTTATTTAAGGCCATTCATTCTTGCATGCTTTGTTTAACAGTTATAAGTTGCAAGGAAAAGTAAATCTAAAGCTATTACAAATGGCGCGGGTCCACATCGCCAAAATTAACCAGGACCCGATTTGACAGAAAGTAAAGAATTGAAAAGAAAATAAAGAATTGAAAAGTGCGAGAAGTAATTACAAGGCTTCGGGACAGATACATAATTATTTAAGCAAAATAAAATAAATATGCGAAATTAATAAGAAGTTAAGAACGTGGGCGTTGGACCCTTTTGCAAAAATTAAAATTAACGAGGAATTAAAATTAATATTAAAAGAAAGCAAGAATTTGTTTTTTGGTGTTTTTTAGTGTTTTAGAATTTAATAGAAAAAGAATTAATCAAAGTA
Organism: Vicia faba; assembly: GCA_948472305.1. Taxonomy (NCBI): domain Eukaryota; kingdom Viridiplantae; phylum Streptophyta; class Magnoliopsida; order Fabales; family Fabaceae; genus Vicia; species Vicia faba. Next base: position 60,714 of record CATIWC010001884.1, read on the forward strand.
TGACGCAAACCCTAATTCTAGTTATTTTTAATTTATTAAGAAATATGTTGAATTTTAGCCTAATTTAAACCTAAGTTATTTTCATGCCAATTTAATTACAAAAATAAATAAAATAAATAAATATTATTATAAGAAAGAAAAATTAAAAAGGAATGAAAACATTAATTAAACCTAATTCTATGTTTTTTAGATTTTTTATGAAAATAATTAATATTGCAAACCCTGATTTAAACTAAATTTATTTACATACAATTTGTTTATGAAAATAATTAAAATAAAATACTTATTATATTTTGCTCTTTTTCTGATTTTTTTATGCATTTTTTATGTTTTTGTAAAAAATAATATATTAATTAAACAAATAATAATTAAAATAAAAATAGAATTACAAATAAAGAAACAAAAATTATGCAAACCTTGGGGGGTGGTAGTCCCCAAATAGGAGGTATGATTGTGAAATTCTGGCCCAACAATCCAATGATCCGTTTGACTTTCCAGATAGCCTACTGGCATGTTGACCAGGGTTTAGTGTGTACCTTCAATCTCAGCCTTTGGTTTGATTCTGATGGACGCGTGGATATTGATTCTTAGGAGTGCATGGTACGTCTTGACATGGGCGCTGCATGGGAATTGTTGATGAAAAATAATATGGAAATATGTAAGACCTGGGGTTCGAACCCAGGTCATGGACATTGCAAACGTGTACACCTGCCACTGAAGCGCTTTGTTCATTCGTAAATTAATATAACAAGTAAATATTATAAAATAAAATGGTCAGTGGCTTTGGAAACGCGCGCGAGATTTAAAGGGTCCAACAGATTCCTGCCACGACATCATCTTCTTCTTCATGTTTATTTTTCCTGAAATACAAATAACAAAAGCAACGGTTTTAAACGTGTTCTATTAGGTGGCTTTAGAGAAAATAGCGATTAGGCCTATAGTGTTCATAAATTAGGCGCGAATATGAATTCTTCATCGTCCAAGCTTGCTGGTTTGAATGGTGGTAGTCTTGAGTCTCAATTTTTCCTAAAATAAAAACCCCCAATTTTGAGGTCCTGCAAACCCTAGAACGCAAGCATGGTGAAATCTCATATACAGCACAAAAACCAAATTGAATGCATTGGTTAGCTTCAAAACTTCACATTGAACATGAATCAACCATTAAAATGCTATGAGAATGTCTAGAAATTAAAATACGATCATGGATTTTTCTTGATACAGTTTGCGTTCATGTTACCAATTCCTCGTGCTTTGATGATTGTCTTTGATTGGAATGTGTTCAGGGAACCTTGAGGAAGCTATTGGAATGAAAATTAGGTCTTGAATTCACCTGCAAATCAGTTTTCAGTATTGACTTTTTTTGAGAACTTTTCAAGTTGGTGAAGAGCTTTCTTGCGCAGCTTAGAGTCTCCTCTGATTAGGGTTATGTTTCTTGTATATGTAGGAACAATTAGGTTAAGAAAAACTCAATCAAATCTCTTGTAATCATGGTTTTGAATATTTGATTTCTTAAGATTTTTCCATATCTTTTCCCATGTGCTTTTGTGTCAATTAGAATCCAATCAAGCCAAATCTTTCCACATTTGCATATGCACGAAATATTGAGTCTAAAACATGTATAAAAAGATTGGTTATGTTAAGTTAAATATTTTTCATATATTTAAATGATTTAAATGAATTAATATAAATAAAAATTCAAATAAATAAATAAAAAATGAGAAAATACTTCCCTTTGGGCCAAGTAGTCGTGCACATGCTTGGATGATGAATTATGGAAGAAAAATGGGCCCATTAGCAATTTTAGGTCATTTGAATCAATGTTGACTTTTCAAAATATCCAAAAATTTCCCAACTTCCACAAGGCATAACTTGCTCAATTTTTAAGCTTGTCTCATGTTCTCTGACATTTTGGAAAGGTCTTTGAGTCCTCTAACCAATGCCTTTGGTACCATGTCATTTTGATTTACCAATCTCAAGTTATGGCCTTTGACTTAAAGTCCCTTTTTGTTGACTTTTGAAAATGACCTATAATGTTGAAATTGATAACTTTTTGTGAGAGCATTTCTTGGACTTGAAGTATGAAGATTAGTTGTAGGAAATGTCTTTCTCTTCAAAATGAGCTTTGGATGGAATTTTTCTGATAATCCATGTGAAAGTTATGCCCTGGTCAATTTCAGTTGACTTTTTCAGCTGTCCAAATAAGGAAACTTTTGCATTTTGATGATTTTTGAGCCAAACTTTGAGAATCATGATCAAGCATTGATCAAATGATGTTTGTGGCTTCAAAATGATATGTTGACCAAAAATTTGAACTTTTGACTGCCAAATGACCATTTTGCCCCTACAGTTGACTGTAGTGCAATTTAGGGTTTTGACTATGCAATTTTGTACTGAATGCCTTGAAACTTGATATGAGGATATTTGACCATATTTGTAGGCATGTGAGACTTGATTGGGCTTTTGAAAACTTCATTTTCTTGACGAGAACACAAACCCTAATTTTGACTGTATAGGAGATCTTTGACTGTGCAACCCTTGGGGAATTTTGAAGCATGATGTGGCAATTTCTTGGAGAATATGGGAGGGCAAATTTTGGGGTACAACAGCAGGTCTATCCTAAAATCCATATCAGGCCACATAAATTCATTCCAGAACCATGGTTGGGTTCGTTATGGCCCCCTGATCACAGCTATGCCCCTCTTGAGTCCTGATTTTACCTGAAAATGAAAACCCCAAAAAGCAAACGAAGAACCCTAGCTATGGTGGTTCTTCGTCCAGGCCAGATAAAAGCAATTGGATAATGCCAAACGTTTGAAAATGTCATGTAGATTCAAAATATGGTGTTGATTCATGAAAAGGATGCATAAATTCTGAGTTGTGAAATCAAGAACAGACGTGTATTTCGCGATACTTACAGCGCGCTATGGGGTCTGATCGAGCTTGCTTTTGGTCTAGATTGTTTGTGTGAACACCCAGGAAGAGAATGGGACAGGTCTCAGCTTCTGAAAATGCCTCTAAGCACAATCTCAATCTCAAGCTTTTTGTGACTTTTTTCAAACTTTGTTCTGCCTATTCCTGCACTTCCCCACCCCTATTTCAATTGCTTTGGCTTCCTTATGTATTGTATGGTGTGTTAGGGTAACAAACTTGGCTCAAATCTTCTCCCATCAATGCTTGCCAATTTGATTTGATTCACTCTTTACAAACTTGCCAATTTAGCCAAATCTCAATCTTTTTGTACATGATATGGTGTGATTCGAATTTGATGATGTTAATGATGATGATTAAAGCCTGAAACAACAAAAAAATATCATGTAATCAAAGTTTTGGGTTTTATATGATTTAATTTGATTAAAAATGAATAAACTCAATAAAAAATCAAATTAAATAACAAAAATAAAATATGGGCTCATGACTGAAGCTAGGACACGTGGGAAACTATGCAAGCTCAACTCAAGTGGAAAAGAATGGGCCCATTTGACAAAATATGATGTTTTGGAGATAGTTGACTTTTGGCAATTTTGCAAAATTGTCCAACTTCAACAATGCATAACTTCTTCAATTTTGAACTTTTGGAAGTGTTATTGGACTTGTTATAAAGCTTGAGATGTCCTCTAACCAAACCTTTTGGTCTCATATTATTTTTATATTCCATTCTCAAGTTATAAGCTTTGGAAATAAAAGTGTTTTTGTTGACTTTCAAAAATGACCTATAATGTCCAAATTTATAACTTCTTGTAAGTGCATTTTTTTATCTTGGGGTATGAAGATGGATTATAGGAAATTGCATCCTCTTCAAAATGAGCTTTGAATGGGTCATTTCTCATAAAGTATGAGAAAGTTATGCTTGGTCAAAGTTGAGTTGACTTTTCCTACAAAACCCTAATTTAGCAACTTTTGAATCTTGATGAATTTTGAGAAATCCTTGATGAATCATGATCAACCCTTGATCAAATGATGAAATATCCTTCAAAATAAGAATGGTGACAAAAAATCTTGAAGTTTGACTGTATGTAGGTCACAGTTGACTTTTGCCCTAGCACAATCGATTTCTGGACCCTTTGAGCAATTGACTGAGCAAACTTCCTCTGCAAGGCTTGAAACTTGACATGGATTACCTTGAGAACATATTAGGACATTGGGGAGAACTTTAGGTCAATTGGATTCAAAGATATTGATGCAACACAAAACCCTAATTTGGGGTTGACTGTCTTAGGAGATAACTTGTTTGACCAACTATTGAGCAATCTTGAGCCACTTGGAGATTTTCTTTGAAATGTTTTGAGAAATATGGGAGGGAAAATTTTGGGGTACAACACAAGCGTTTTTTTACAAGGAAGCTGACGCCCTAGTAAGAGAATGCCGCCGTGAAGATGGAAGCTATACAATATTGTGTACAACGAAAAGAAAACAATTATGTGCAACAATCCCATTGAGTTTCAAATATGTTATTACCTTAATGTCTTCAAGCGTCTCATCACTTTTCTTCTTGGCCGAAGGTTGATCAGATTGGTTGGCACCGTCCGAGCTTGATAGTCGATGTTGAAGTCTGTTCGCCAGATGATCCAATGAGACATAGTGGTATGCTTTATATCCCTAACTTTTGCCTGGACCGCCCTTTCGATTTTTCAGTCCATCGGGATACCCCTTTTTTCCCAAGCCGCCCTTTCGGATTTTTGACTTGTCGGGTGTACATATTTTAATTTTCATCCCTTATTTTTGCCCGAACCCTTTTGGTTCACCGGGAAGCCCTTATTTTTGCCTAGGCCAGTCAACCTAGCGAGTCTTTTAGGCGTAGTATTTTTTTACTATGTCTGCATTGATAGGGTAAGGAAGGTCGTCATCATCCATGGTGGTTAGAATCATAGCTCCTCCCGAGAAAATTTTCTTAACCATAAATGGTCCTTCGTACGTGGGGGTCCATTTGCCTCTGGGATCACCTTGCGGTAGTATGATGCATTTGATTACTAGATCCCCGACTTAATAATCTTGACACCTGACTTTCTTGTTAAAAGCCTTGATCATTCACTTTTGATACGTCTAACCATGGCATATAGCAGTGAGTCTCTTTTCATCGATTAGATTTAATTGATCAAGTCGGGTTTAGATCCAGTCGTCTTCGTTCAAACCCGCATCCTTCATGATTCACAGAGAAGGGATCTGGACCTCAATGGGTAGGACTGCCTCCATGCCATATAGCAGAGAGTACGGTGTTTCCCCTGTCGGCGTCGGTGCTGAGGTATGGTACCCATGAAGAGCGAACAGTAACATCTCATTCCATTCTTTATATGTCACCGTCATCTTCTGTACAATCTTCTTGATGTTCTTGTTAGCTGCTTCAATAGTGCCATTCATCTTTGGTCGGTAGGGAGAAGAGTTATGATGTTGTATCTTGAGTTGTTTACAGAGCTCAGTGATCATTGTATTGTTGAGATTCGTACCATTATCGATGATAATTGTCTCTAGCACACCATATCGACAGATAAGATTATGTAGGATAAACCGCGCCACAACGTTCTTTGTAACTGTAGCAAAGGAAGTCGCCTCAACCCATTTCGTGAAGTAATCGATGGCCACTAGGATGAAGTGATGCCCATTAGAGGCGGTGGGCCTGATTTCTCCGATCATGTCAATGCCCCACATTGCAAAGGGCCACGGAGCTGTCAAAACATTTAGGGGGACCGGAGGCACGTGCACCTTATCCGCGTAAATTTGGCACTTATGACAAGTTTGAGAGTGCTGATAACAATGGGCTTCCATAGTGGACCAGTAATATCCTTCCCGTAGGATCTTCTTAGTCATGTTATGTCCACTAGAATGAGTTTCGAAGGTGCCTTCATGTAGATCTGTCATGATCCTCTCTGCTTCGTACTTGTCTACACACCGCAGTAAGGTAGAGTCATGATTGTGCTTATATAAGATTCCATTACTGAGGAAGAACTTTGCAGCGAACCTTCTCAGAAATTTCTTATCATTGACAGATGCCCCTTCAGGATACTTTTGAGCTTCGAGATACCTTTTGACTTCGTGAAACCAGGGTTTGTCTGCCACTTCTTTGATATTGATTTCACAGCAGTGTGCTAGTTCATCTAACCTCTCAATGGTGATTCGGGGAGCTTCGTTGTCCCACCTAACTTTGAACATGGAAGACTTGGTAGCTAGCACGTTCGCTAACTGATTCTCCTCTCGTGGGAAATGTTCAAAAGTTACCTTCTCAAAGTGTGGGAGCAATGTCAGTATGTGCTCTTTGTATGGGATGAAATTCAGGTGCTTCGTATCCCACTCGCCTTTGATATGACTTATCACCAGAGCGAAATCCCCAAATACACTTAAGAACTTGATCCTTAGGTCAATAGCAGCTCGAAGGCCTATGATGCACGCTTCATACTCCACCATGTTGTTGGTGCAGTTGAAACATAATCGGGCAGTGAACGGAGTATGACAACCCTCGGGAGATATGATTATAGCGCCAATACCATTACCCAGTGTGTTTGAGGCTCCATCAAAATACATAGACCATCGGGATCCCTCCTCGGGTCCTTCATCCGGTCCAGGTTATTCGTAGTCAGTTACCAGCGTAATATTCTCACCTGGGAACTTAAAATTCATGGACTGGTAATCATCCACGGCCTGATGAGCCAAATGATCAGCCAATACACTCCCCTTGATTGCTTTATAGGTTGTATATTGTATATCGTATTCATTTAAGATCATCTGCCACCTTGCTATACTTTCGGGCTTCTCGAAAATGTACTTGATTGGATTCATCTTTGATATCAACAAGGTAGTGTGAGTCAGCATATACTGTCTCAGTCGGCGAGCAGCCCATACCAAAGCGCAACAAGTTTTCTTGAGCAATGAGTATCGTGTCTCACAGTCGGTAAAATTTTTGCTAAGGTAGTATATTGCATGCTCTTTTCGACCAGACTCGTCATGCTGTCCCAGCACACACCCCATTGAATTGTCTAGCACTGTCAAGTATAATATCAAAGGTCTTCCTTCATCTGGAGGCATCAGAATTGGTGGTTCTTGAAGTTATTCCTTGATTCTTTCGAAAGCGGTCTGGCATTCATCATTCCACTTTACCACTTGATCTTTCTTCAGAAGCTTAAAGATTGGCTCACAAGTAGTAGTTAAATGTGAAATGAATCTGGAGATATAATTCAAGCGTCCCAAGAAACCTCTAACTTCCTTCACTGTACGGGGAGCTGGAATTTCTCGTATAGCTTTTACCTTCACAGGGTCTACCTGAATGCCTTTGTCGTTGACAATGAAACCCAGAAGTTTACCAGACCTTACCTCGAAGGTGCACTTGTTCGGATTCAACCTTAGCTTGTATATCTTCAACCTGTCGAACAACTTTTGTAGATGATCGAGATGTTCCTATAACATGGATCGCTGATAGGTTGCCCCAACATTATTCAACCCAAAAGGCATCACCTTGTAACAGAAGGTCCCCCACTGTGTGACGAAGGTCGTCTTCTCCATGTCTTCAGGAGCCATCTTGATCTGGTTGTAGCCAGAGAAACCATCCATGAAGGAGAAGATTTTGTGTTGCGCAGTGTTGTCAACCAGAACATCAATGTGGGGAAGTGGGAAGTCATCCTTGGGGCTTGCCCTGTTCATATCTCTGTAATCTACACACATTCGTACCTTGTCGTCCTTCTTAGGTACCGGAAAGACGTTAGCAACCCACTGCAGATAGGAGGTGACAGCTAAGAACCCCACGTTGAACTGCTTCATGACCTCTACCTTAATCTTCTCAGACATTTCGGGACGCATACGACGGACCTTCTATTTAATCGAAGGACAATCTTCTTTAGTTGGCAGGCGATGTACCACAATATCAGTGTCCAAACCAGGCATGTCTTCAAAGGACCAGGCAAAGATCTCAACATAGTCGTGCAGTATCTGTATCAACCTCTGTTTGACGCTAAGCTCCAGATTTGCACCTATTTTAACCTCTTTTATGTCCTCCCCAGTACCCAAATTCATTGTCTCAATCGGATCTTCATGAGGCTGTATGGCCCTTTCTTCCTGTTGTAGTAGTCTAGCAAGTTCTCTAGGTACCTGTGATACGGTGGCCAGAACTGGGACATGTTTCCCTTTTTTAAGGAATTGTTGGTTTGCATTTTGCGTTTGTGTTCGTAAAATGTCGTGGTAAGCAAGAGTCGCCACCGTCTTTTATTTTATCCAACAAGGAAAGGAAAAAGCACAGAAAAATTCCTTTTTCGAGATATTTCTGAGTATGGGGGGTAGATTATAGAAAGGGAAGGTATTAGCACCCTTTCTATCCGTAGTTATCTACGGGCTCTTAGGTACTTGCTCATCATTTTCAAAATTGTTTTCTTTGTGTTTGTAGGCTTTGAAAAGTTTTTGTTTTGACTTCGATTTAACTCTTGCTTCTGTCTTCAAGAGTGTAATGAAGTGTTTTTGAAAACTTGTTTGTAAAGGAGTGTAAGTGTGAAAAAAGTTTGTTTTGATTGATCAAGTACTTAAGAACTAATCTACCTACTCGAAAAAAGAATCGTTTTGTATTCGTTTCCTTTAGACAATGTTATCCCATTATCAGTGAGTAGGTAGCACCGTCGTTGGAGTTTGAGGGTCAATTCGAAAGGGACGTACAGTCACTAAAGCAATGTTAGGACGTCTTAGTAATAACCCTAATGTCTTAGATCATTTATCCGATGTGACAATATCCGAGGCAACCATTCCGATACAACTTTGATCTTTGGACAAAAGGACGACCACTAAAGCATCCTATACTCAATGACCATTTACCGAAGGCAACCAAGTGAGAATGTACCCTAGGAGTGCGTATGTGCGAATGATTCAATTTCAGTTTATTTATCTTTGCACACTTAGGGTGATCTAACTGTTTTAAAATTAGTCATACATTCTTGTCATGCAAACCCTAATTATTCATACATCTAACAGTTAATAATTTGCGGAATTTAAAATGCGGAAATTAAACTACGCTATTATAAGGCTTCGGGTATTTACATAGCCAAAAACAACCCTTTGAAAATAAAGCGATAATGAAAAGTAAAAGTCCTAATTAAACTATTACAAACTATGAGCAGATACAATAATTGGGCAAAAATAATAATAAAGCGCGCGATGAAAAATTAGATCGACGAGAAAATTAGGGTTTTGACCCTTCTATCCTAATTAAAAGAGAAAATGTTTTTTTGTTGTTTTTAATAAAAGAATTAGGTTTTAAAATTAAATAAAAAAATTAATTAGTTAATTAAATAATGAAAATAATTACTAGACCTATTTTTGGTTTTTGGTTATTTTAGGAAAAAAATAAAGTACAATTAAGTTAGTAATAAAACCTATTTATTCTAATTAATTTTAATTATTTGCAAAATAAATTAAAGTTATCTAATTTAATCAAACCTAATTAAATTAATTAATTTTTTAATAAAAATAAATATTTTAAATTTAATTGGACATAAAAATATTTTTGGTGATTTTTTTTATAAGAAGAAAATAATTGATTGGTTAGTAAATAAATAAATAAATAATTAAATGAAATAAATATAAAAAGGAGAAAAGAAAATGGGCTTGAAATAATGGGGGGTGCCAATAGTCAGATATGGGCCCAAATGTGGAGGTCCACGTTTGACCTTGAGGATCCAGTGTTATGTGTTTGACTTAGTTCATAGTGTTCCCTCCTGGATGGCCAACAAATTTGGCCATCTGACACTTGGCACAATTGATGATGAGGATATATGGTGGACATTTGCTTCATGCACGTACTGAATTTCCTGAAAGAAAATAAGAAAATAACAAATGCTGGAGGCAGGGGTCGAACCCCTGATCTCAAGCCTTACAATGCCTTAACACCCGCCTGGCTACTACTGGGCCAACTGTTCTTGTTGTACATAAATTAAATGACAATAATAATATGCAAAACAAATAATTAGTGGAGGATAAGCAAAAACACGCGCAAAAAGTTTGAATGGGCCAATGGAATGGTGACAACTGGTCATCTTCTTCCTTGCTCCGTTGGTAAAAGTGGAACACTTTTACCTACGGACGTTTGTCCGTAGCTATAAGCAGAACTCATTCCAAAATCTTCTATGAGCGATATAAATGACTCCCAACGCCATGGTTGGAATCGCCTGGTCATCCTGAACCTAAAGGTACCATTCATGACGGTTGTTGTACCCCAAAATTTACCCTCCCATTTTATCAAGATTCTCCTCACACGATTTCTTGAACTCAAGACAGAATTAGGGTTTGCTCTGCTCAAGACCTCTCCTTGCACTGTTGACCTGAAATTAGGGTTTGATTTTGCACAAGGATTTTTACTTCCAATGCCTCATGTGACTTTCATACTTCATTTTGGACTCCTAAGATTGCCCATACCAAGTTTCAAGCTTTGAATCAAATTTTTGCCCAGTCAATTGGACAGTTGACCTAACAATCAACTGTATTGGAGAAAAAGTCAAATGTAGTCAATTTACAGTAAAACCTCATAAATTTTCATCCACGTCAACATTATAGACTCATATGAACCATTTGAAAGTTTGGACCACAACTCCTCAAGAAATTTGATCAGATCATCAAAAGGGCAAAATGGTCATTTTTAGGGTTTTTGACTGTAGAATGGAAATTCTGGAATTTTCACCTAGCCAATGGCAAATTGGGTTCAAGCATGGTTTCAAGGACTCAATAGAATCATCTTGACCTAATCACAAGGTTCAAAAGATCTCAAATGCATTGGATTGACAGATGAATTTTCCAGTCAACTGATCAAAAATCAACTGTACACTGAAAAGTCAAACTTTGACTTTTTGGTCAAAATCAAGTGCCAAGGGTCATTTTTCATCAAGAGGTGTCAAAACATGAAACTTTTTCACCAAGAAACCTAATTTTGAAAATTAGGGTTTAAGTTTGAAATTTTTCATAACTTCGAAATTTTTTAAGTTATGAAAATTTCTTATTTTTTCCCAACTTTTCCCAACTTTTTCACCATGATGCAATTGGATTCAAAGAAAACTTCCAACATTAAATTTTTATTCCTCCACAAAATCTACAACTTTTATTCACAAAGTTTTCCAAAAGAGATGCTTGGATCTCAAGTTATGATTTTATGAATAAGGGTCCATGAAACTCTTAACTTAGTGAAATTTTGCCCTAGTTTAGGCAGGATTTTGATCTATCTTCATGGAAACTTTTCACCTAGTTCCAAGTGGAATCTCAAAATTAAATTCAAAGATGGATTATAGATCATGTTACAAGCTTTCCAAAATGTCCAAGAACTCTCCAAGATCATTTATGGTTAGGGAGAATCGAAGGAATGAAAATGGCCATTTCTCACTTTTGTCCATGGCATTTTACACATTGCTACAAGTTGCAAATATGTCCTAGGCATGCTTGTACTTGTTTTACAGGCCTTAAACCTTTCCACACTCCTTAATTTAATGCAAATACAATGGATATTGGTCTTATTCTGAGTTATGGAGCATTACACAAGGAATTATTCCAAAAATGGCATAAAGGTTGCAATACCATTTCCAGAAAGCACACTTTATGCAATTTTGTTTATCTTGAGCCATGGACTAAAGCTTTTGCTGCAAACAAAGTCCATAAACTTGAGGCAAAGTACACCAACTATGTGCAGCTAAGGAGCAGGCCTGTACAAGCTTTGGCTTTATCAACTCAACCTTTTCTTCAAAAACAAGCCAACTTGCAAAAGTGAACATAACTTGTGATTTGATAAAACCAAGTCTTGTAACATTTTCAAACAATCTCAACATATTGTAACAAAGCCAAAACACGATTTCCAAGCCTCTAAAACACCCTTAAGCACAAAAACTCCATTTTCTGCCTAAAACAGGGCAAGTTCTGCAGAACTCAAGCCAAAACCAAATTGCCTAGTGCGTTTTGTCTTGAACCACTTCAGACACATTCCATACATCCCATCTGAATTATCCAAGCCCTCTCAAGCAACTGTAACTTCATTTTCAAGCTTCACCATTTTCAATTTCTGAGTTTGCAGGTTAAGTTCTACAAGGAATTTCATACCATTTCAAAGCAAGCTCAGCATTGGGAAAGGTCAAGGGAACTTCAAGCAAGCTCAAAAGACCTTTAGGCCTCACTCACAACTCCTACATTTCCATATTCGAACTTTAATGAACAAGGTAATTTCCAACTTTCTATCTCCTTATTTAGACATCCTTAGGCTTAGGTTTGTGAAGCAAAAATGTAGTCCTTAATGTCCTTGAGCTGTACATATGCATAGCTTGTATTTGTATTAACTGAGCTAGGAGAATTTGGATGATGAACATGCTGAAATTTTTAGGTCAGAAATTGGGGGTCATAAAATTCTCTCTGGTCTTTGAGAGTTAGATTAAATTTTTTATATCATTAGAATCGTGGTTTAAAGCTCTATAAGTTTCATGTTGTGAGTTTTTGATTTCATGCAAAGAATAGAGAGAACAGATTTGAAGTTGCAGAAGCGCGCGTTTTGGCCAAAGGACAGGGATGAAGTGTGACTTGGGCCTGGCATTTGGGTCTGTTGCTGTTTGCACCCTCCATTTTGTTTTATGCACCCCCTTGGCTCATTTGTTTTATTTTTGTATATTTTTCATTTCTTTTATATTTTCTGACTTTATTTATTTATTTTTCTAAATATTTAAAATCACAAAAAATATTCTCTTAATTTTTCACATTTTATTTTATTTATTTTATTATTTTCTTGGCATAAGAATAGTTTATTAAATAATATATACTTTATTTTCTGAAATAAAATTGTAAATAATATTAAAATACTTACATATTTTATTTTATTTTATTATACATATAAAATAATATTTTCTCACATGTTTTATTTTTTAACATTTTTGTATATATTTTTATTTATTTTCTTGTATATAAAATGAAATAAAATAATAATAGAAATATATTTTCTTTTAAAACAAAAATTAGGGTTTTCACTCTTTCAAAAATAATCATTTTATTTTCTTATTTTTAGGACTTAAATAAATTTATTTTACATACATAAAATAAACACAAAAAACATCCTTTGCATATTTATATTTATTTGTACATTTAAATAATTGTCCATTTATTTATTGTATAAATTCAATATGGTTGTAATAGTTTTAGGATTTTATTTTGAGCAATATCCCCCTATTCAAACTTGTACCCCCCTTCCCATAATAATATTGCAATAGTCCTAGATTTACTTTTATGCAATTTATCGTATTATATGCATGATAGTAAGATTAGGGTTTTGTATGCAAAGAGCAAAATCAAACAAATAGCTTAACCTAATACAAGACAAAAATGCATGAAAAATGACAACACAATGCACACAAGCACCCCTAGGGTTTCATCCACTTTGTTGCCTTAAAATGGCAATGGTATGCATGCTAGGTATCTTGGCAAAACAAAAACAAAACAAAAGATCATAGTCCCTCGATGACGCTATCTTGGTTGCCTAAACAAAAATGATCTAGTCTCTCAAAAAACTTGCTAAGATACTTGGCACCATTGCTATCATGGTCATACAATGACCCACGCCCGTCCCGTTTAACATATAAAGATAGGGTTGTTTACCAAATACAATGGTAAAACAACAATGTCAAAGGAATAAAAATGTGTAGGAAAGATCTTTGAGTAGGGTAGACAACTCCTAGGTACTTGATCAAACATGCAAACCATCCTTGCTATTTTCAAAAACACACACACAATTTCAAAACATTTCCCAACAAACTTTCAAACATTAAAACATTTTTCAAAAGAAAAACACCTTTGTATACATCCAAACATGAATCATTACAAAGGTTGCCTAAACGAAGGCCTCTTTTCAAAATATTTTCAAAAACCACACAAAGCACCATCTCAAACAATTGAAAAGCAAAAGCAAGTGATCTAAAACAAGTAACTAAGAGCCCATGGAAAACCATGGATGAAAAGGGTGCTAGCACCTTCCCTTTTCATAATCTACCCCCCGAACCCAAAAACAATCTCAAAGGTCTTTCCTGTGCTTTTTTACCTTTCCTTTTGGATAAAATAAAAGTCGGTGGCGACTCTTGCTAAACCGAAACATTTGCGAACACAAACGCAAAACCTCAAGTCAGTTCTCCCACCGCATCACAGAACTGGCGACTCTGCTGGGGACCTATATAAAAGTGGGGTTACCTTAGGGTTTAGATCATATTTACATGCTTATCTTGCTTGACTTGTATGCTTTACATTTTGGTTCTATTGTTTGGGTTTGAATCCTCTACCCGGATTTGGGAAACATTCATATGTAAATAGCAATACGTTGTGGAAACTGTGCGGGGTATACCGACATGGTCTAAGCAATAGCTATATTAGTGCGATATATTTGTGGGTACCGGTAGCCTCTGAGTCAATCAAAGTGAATACATGGCCGTTGAGTGATGTCATGAAGCACTAATGGACTTTTAGAACCTTTACTTGACCAACTTGGCCTATTTAGGGGTAGTGAGATGACCGGCTTTGGTGCAGTCCGAAGCTGGTAGATACTCGATACTACACTCATTTATGGTTTTTTTCTTGGAATATTTCGGTCGCCAGTAAAGTGGCTAAACTGAAACAATGAACACAGAAAATAATCCAGTGATATTGAGCTCCTTAGAACTCGGTTACTATTTATAGGACAGGTTGAGCCAACTAAACTTCAAGAGGGTACTTACCTATGAAACCCCATGCAAGCCTGAAACTAGGAACTTGTGTGATTTGTTTGTACATATATACTTGTGCATAACATCATGGACATCATGAAGCATCATATGCATCCACTAACCATTTCAAGGATTTGGATCTTCATCTTTGTTCCTGTTTTGTAGGTAATGGAATCACTTCGCAGGAAAACTATTCAGGTCAACCTTGTGAGAGTTCCTCCTCAACTCAAGGAGCTAGATTCAAGGATTCCAGAGTATTCTCCATTCACCGAGAGGCATGGTCGTCTTCTCAACTTAGTCAACACCAACACTGAGGAGGATATGCTGAAAGTTCTCTTCCAGTTCTTTGACCCCCTACACCACTGCTTCACATTTCCTGATTACCAGCTTATGCCTACTTTGGAGGAATTTTCTCAACTCCTGAGGATTCCTATTATCCATCAATCAACGGTACAGAAAGAGATCCAAAGCCTGAAGATGTTGCTCAAGCCCTACACTTGCAACCATCTGATATCATAGGCCATTGGGAAACCAGAAGTGGTGTCAAGGGTTTCTTGGCAAAGTTTCTGTTTGAGAAGGCCCAAGAATGCTGGAATTCTCTAGACCTGCAAGCTTTTGAGGAGATTTTAGCACTTCTCATCTATGGGATGGTCTTGTTCCCTAACCCTGACCAACTCATAGACGTGAGTGCTGTCAAAATCTTCATGGCTCGCAACATGGTGCCTACATTGCTTGGGGATATCCTCCACCCATTTCACACTCGAACAATGAGGAAAAGAGGTGTTCTCATGTGTTGTACTCCTCTACTGGTAAGATGGTTTATTTTTCATCTTCCCCAATCAGTCTTGAAGAATGAGCAAGGTTTGAGGTGGTCACAACGATTGATGACTCTTACACATTCAGATATCCATTGGTGTTCTCGATCAAAAGAGAATTGTAAGTGTTTGGTTGTTAGCATGTTTTTTGGTAAAACCAGTTATGTGAATGTCATGACTGATGTCATAACATTCTGGGACACAAGGTACATTCTGCAGAAAAAGAATGTCATACAGGAGCTGCTCAATATGAGTGTTTAGCTGATCATTATGCAATGATCATATTTATTGCATTCTACCAAAATCAGTAAACAGGATTCTTGTTGTCATAACCAATGTTAAGACATCCTGTACTGAACTAACATTAATGCAGATTTGTTAATTCTGAGATTTTTCAGGAATCTGGTTTATTCAGTCCAGATCAGTTTCTCACGTGGACTTAGGTTAACTTTGCTTAACCCTAATCTGGTTGATAAAGTCCTATGACCAAGTATTGAGGTTAACCCTAATTAACCCTAGCTATTTTCGTGGAAGCCCTAACAGAAGAATAGCTGGCTATATATTCATCATGAAGACTATTGGTGAAAGATACTTTTGACAGAAGATCAATAAGGGACTGTATAGTTGTAACTACTGTAATCTAAGCAATTATCACTGTGATAAGTGACTTGGAGTAGGATTTGATTGTAAGGGTTGTGTATCACTCAAAGCTTTGAAGCACAAGTGTTTGTGTCACTTGATTAAAGCTTTAAAGAAAAGTCAAGTTAGGGTTGTGTATCACTCAAAGCTTTGAAGCACGAGCGTTTGTGTTACTTGAGAAAAAGCTGTGAAACAAAATCAAGTGTATGTTCTGAAGAGTGTCTTCATAATTTCATTAGTCAATTGTTTAGTATCACTGCTGTGATTGAGGGGGAGTGAGAAGGAACTCAGGTTTATGTTGAACTTAGATTTAAGTTGAATTGGGTAGGTCTTAAGTGAAGGAGATAAATTGGTTGGTTTATTCCTGAATTAATATCTCTTATAGTGGATTTCCTCCCTGGCTTGATAGCCCCCAAAGTAGGTGTTGTTACACACTGAACTGGGTAAACAATTGACTGTGTTATTTACTGCTTTTAGTTTTACTGTCTTGAAGAGTGTCAGATACGGTGTCATAACATTCACTGTGACATTAAGTATCTGCAGCCATAATTTCAATTGGCATCAGAGCAGGCACCCTGCCTGTCTTACTGGGTGAGATTTAGGGATATTATTTTCTGGCGCTATGGACAAAGAAGGAGGTTTTGGAAACAGACCACCCATTCTGGATGGATCAAATTATGACTACTGGAAACCTCGTATGATTGCCTTCTTAAAATCACTGGACAAAAAGACTTGGAGAGCTGCTGACAAAGGATGGAACCATCCCACCATAACTGGGAAAGATGGGACAACCAGTCTGAAACCCGAGGAAGAATGGAGCAAAGAAGAAGATGAGTTAGCCCCGGGTAACTCCAAAGCATTAAATACCTTGTTCAATGGAATTGATAAAAACATATTCAGACTAGTACATCAATGTGAACTGGCCAAGGAGGTTTGGGACACTCTCAAAACTACCCATGAGGGCACATCCAAAGTAAAAATGTCAAGGCTTCAAATGCTGACTACCAAATTTGAGAACCTAAGGATGATGGAAGATGAGACCATTCATGAGTTTCACATGAACATCTTGGAAATTGCCAACACCTCAGGAGCATTGGGAGAAAAGATGTCAAAAGAAAAGCTGGTGAGAAAGATTCTCAGATCCTTGCCTAAAAGATTTACAATGAAGGTGACTGCTATAGAGGAAGCTCAGGATATCTGCAACTTGAAGGTGGATGAACTCATTGGGTCTCTTCAGACCTTTGAGATGGGGATCAGTGACAATGTTGACAAGAAAAACAAGAGCATAGCACTTGTATCTAGTACTGAAGATGAAAACAAGGAGGATGAAGAAGAAAATATTTCGGAACTATAGCCATGCTTGGAAGACAGTTCAACAAACTCATCAAGAGAATGGACCCAAAGTCAAGGTCAAATGTTAATAACATTCCTTCTGACATCAACAGATCTTATGACTCCAGCAGAAGACCAAAGTCTGAAGAGAAGGGAAATCAAAGCAAAGGAATTCAATGCCATGGATGTGAAGGATATGGGCACATTCGAGCTGAATGTCCAACCTTTCTTAAGAAACAAAAGAAAGGAATGTTTGTTACTTGGTCTGATTGTGACTCAGAAAGTAATTCTAAAGAAGAATCTGCCAAACTAGTTACTGGGTTAACTGGTATTTGTGACTCTGATAGTGACTCTAGTGATGAGGAAGTGACATTTGAAGAACTGGCTGACTCCTACAAGAAGTTATGTATCAGAAGTGCTGAAGTCTGTCAGCAAAATGAGAGACAAACAAAACTCATAGTAAAGTTGGAGGCTGAGAAGAAGGCAGGCATTGATACTATAAGTCATCTAGAAGGGGAAGTTCAAATGCTAAACTCAAAACTTGACCAGATGACCAAATCTGTCAAGATGCTGACAAATGGAACTGACAAATTAGAAGAAATCCTTCAGGTTGGACAAAATGTGGAAGACAAGTCTGGTCTGGGATTTGTGGCAGCAAAGAAATCTATTGTAGACAAGAAGAAGATCAGGCCTGATAAACAAATGTCAAAGCAGATGTCACAACATAGCACTCAACATCGAGAACAGAGAAATATGAAGAAAAAGTATCAAAGATGGAGATGTCATCATTGTGGGAGGTTTGGTCACATAAAGCCATTCTGCTTCAAATTATATGGATATCCTAATCAGACCCCAGTTGTCAAACCTAAGTCTAACAAGGCACCATACACTCAACAGTGGAAGAAAAAGGCTACTGCCCTGATAGCTCACACCTCCCTTAGAGTCTATGCAAAGGAAGACTGGTACTTTGACAGTGGATGTTCTAAACACATGACTGGAATCAAGAATCTTTTCAATAATGTTAAACCTCACACTACTAGTTATGTGACTTTTGGAGATGGTGCTAGAGGAGAAATCAAAGGAGTTGGAAACTTGGACTGCCCTAGAGTTCCAAACCTAAATGAAGTATTGCTGGTAAAAGGCTTGACTGCTAATCTTATAAGTATCAGTCAATTATGTGATCTAGGATTCAAGGTCAACTTCACCAAGTCTGAATGTCTTGTAACTAATGAGAAACAAGAAGTTGTAATGAGAGGTGTCAAATCTAAAGACAACTGCTACTTATGGGAGTCTGAGAACACTAATTATTCTTCTGTGTGCTCTATTACCAAAGAAGAAAAAGAAGTGAAACTGTGGCACCAAAAACTTGGTCATTTATATCTAAGAGGAATGAAAAGGATTATATCCATGGAAGCAGTCAGAGGGATTCCAAGGTTGCAAATTGATGAAGGGAGAGTCTGTGGTGGATGTCAGGTTGGAAAGCAGACTAGAATGTCACATCCAAAGTCAATACATCTGACCACCTCTAAGGTGTTAGAACTTCTACATATGGATCTGATGGGACCAATGCAGGTAGAAAGTCTTGGTGGAAAAAGATATGCCTATGTTGTTGTGGATGATTTTTCCAGATTCACCTGGATTAACTTCATTAGAGAAAAGTCTGATGTATTTGAAGTATTTAAGGAACTGTGCAAAAGAATTCAAAGAGAGAAAGAAGGATGCATTGTCAGAATCAGAAGTGATCATGGAAAGGAATTTGAAAACAGTAAGTTTGATGAGTTCTGCTCCTCAGAAGGAATTAATCATGAATTCTCTTCACCCATAACTCCTCAACAAAATGGAGTTGTGGAAAGGAAAAACAGGACTATACAGGAATCTTCCAGAGCAATGATACATGCCAAAAGACTTCCTATTCATTTTTTGGCTGAAGCTATGAATACAGCATGTTATGTCCATAACAGGGTCACCTTGAGAAAGGGAACATCATCCACCATTTATGAACTTTGGAAAGGAAGAAAGCCTACAGTGAAGTACTTCCATGTATTTGGAAGCAAATGTTATATTCTGACAGATCGTGAACAAAGGAGAAAGATGGACCCTAAAAGTGATGAAGGAATATTCCTAGGATACTCTACCAACAGCAGAGCTTATAGGGTATTCAATTCCAGGACCAAAGTTATGATGGAATCTATAAATGTCATAGTTGATGATTACCATGAGGAAACAAATGTCCCATATGATGTTGAGACATTCTTTGAGACTTCAACTCAAAAGGATGATATTCCTAAAACTACTTCATCAGAATCTGAATCAAAGAATCTAACAAAGACCCTTCCATCAGAATTCAGAAAGATCATCCTAAGGAACTCATCATAGGAGATCCTAACAGTGGAATCATTACAAGATCTAGAGAAATCATCTCAAACTCTTGTTTTGTATCTAAGATTGAACCAAGAAATGTTAAGGAGGCTTTAACTGATGAATACTGGATTGGAGCAATGCAAGATGAATTGAACCAATTCAAGCAACATGAAGTATGGGAGTTAATTCCTAGACCAGGAGGAACAAACATCATTGGCACAAAATGGATCTACAAGAACAAATCAGATGCTGAAGGAGTTATCACCAGGAATAAGGCAAGACTTGTTGCTCAAGGATACACTCAAGTTGAAGGGGTTGATTTTGATGATACGTTTGCTCCTGTAGCCATACTGGAATCAATCATACTCCTATTAGGAATTGCTTGTCTCCTCAAGTTCAAGTTATTTCAGATGGATGTAAAAAGTGCCTTCCTAAATGGGTACTTAAATGAGGAAGTTTATGTGGAACATCCTAAAGAATTTGTGGATCCAAACTGCCCTGATCATGTCTACAAATTGAGGAAAGCTTTATATGGCCTGAAACAAGCTCCTAGAGCATGGTATGACAAGTTGACAAAATTCCTCTCTGACAAAGGATATAGGAAAGGAGGCTTGGATAAAACTCTTTTTGTCAAAAATGAAGGAGGAAAGATAATGGTAGCTCAAATCTATGTTGATGACATAGTGTATGGGGGAATGTCAGATAAAATGGTTAAACATTTTGCTGACCAGATGCAAGCTGAATTTGAAATGAGCCTCATGGGAGAATTGACCTACTTTCTTGGACTGCAAGTCACACAGATGGAAGACTCAATTTTTTGTCTCAAAGCAAGTATGCAAAGAACATTGTAAAGAAGTTTGGGATGGAGAATGCCAGTCACAAAAGGACTCCTGCACCTACTCACTTAAAGCTGTCCAAAGATTCAAGTGGGGTCAAGGTGAACCAAAGCTTATACAGAAGCATGATAGGAAGTTTGCTATACTTAACAACCAGCAGACCTGACATTGCTTTTGTAGTTGGAGTATGTGCAAGATACCAGGCTGAACCCAAAGTAAGTCATATCAACCAAGTGAAGAGAATTCTGAAGTATGTGAGTGGAACCCACAACTATGGCTTGTTGTACTCTCATGGATGTGAACCAACTCTGACTGGTTACTGTGATGTTGATTGGGCTGGAAGTGTTGATGATAGAAAGAGCACCTCTAGAGGATGTTTCTTCTTAGGAAATAATCTTGTCTCATGGTTCAGCAAGAAATAGAATTGTGTGTCTCTATCTACTGCTGAAGCTGAATACATAACAGCTGGTAGTAGCTGTTCTCAAATGATCTGGATGAAACAGATGCTTACTGAGTATAATGTCACACAAGATGTTATGACATTGTACTGTGACAATCTGAGCACTATCAACATTTCCAAGAATCCTATTCAGCATAGCAGGACCAAGCATATTGACATTAGACATCACTTCATCAGAGATCTTGTAGAGGAGAAGACGATTAAACTGGAACATGTTGCCACAGAACTACAACTGGCTGACATTTTTACCAAGGTACTTGATGCAAATCAATTTGAAAATTTGAGGGGCAAGCTGGGTATTTGCCAACATGAAGATATGCAGCAATTAATTTTGCTCAAAACAAGGGATGAGAGAGATTTTTTTGTTAAGTCTACTCTGATTGGGCTAATCATCTACTGCTACCTGTTTTCTAAAACTCTCAAAATGTCTCAACTATCCATGACATCATCCTCTTCAAAGGCGACTTCTTCTTCCGCATCCTCTGATCGAGAACCTAGGGCAATCAAAAACTGCATGGATTCTGATGTCCTGGAGATAACTCCTCTTCATGAACTGGCAGCTGACCCCACTAAGGTTAAGAAGCTGCGAACCAGACATGCAAGAAGGTCACAAGCTTCTTCATCTGGTAAACCCTCTCAACCATCATCTTCTGTTCCTTCAGAAATAGCAAATAGGGAAGGCTCAATTTATGTTCATCAAGCTATAGCTAGACTTATCACTAGGATTCTAAATGAGAATCACTTTGTACCTGGCATTTCTGTACCCTTGAATCAAGAATCTGCTAGTCCAAATGTTGAAATAAATCCAGATGTCACTTAGAATGTTGAGACACCGGATGATAACATTAGGAAATCTCCTGAAAATCTTGATGATCACCAGAACCCTAATGAGAAGGATGTTGAACCCCCGATTATTGATGTTGATGAAGAATACTCTGATAATGACTTAATTGCAAATATCAACCCTAGCATAGCTAGAAGGATGATGAATAGAAAAGGAAAGCAGGATGCTGCCAAAAGCCTCTCCAAAGAAAAGATTGCTGATATTGTTCATAAGAAAACCGGGTCTGAGAACAAGACTGGAGTAGAAACTGTGAAGGCTGGATTATCAAAAGGGAAGGTGAAAACTCGAGTACCTGCTGGTAGTCTCTCAAAGCCTGTGAGACAACCAATAGCAAAGAAAAGGAAAGAGCCTGAACTCTCTGAATTTGATAAGGAATCAGAATTTGAATTTGATATTGAAGACATTCCTCTTAAAAGGAAACTCTCCTCAAGCAAAATGCCTAAAGTCCCTGAAGTCCCCACTGACAACATTTCCTTTCACCATCCTGAGAATGCAAACAGGTGGAAGTATGTATGTTTGAAAAGGATAGCCTTGGAAAGAGAACTAAACAACAGTGCCATGGAATGTAAGGAGATCATGGATCTAATCAAAATTGCTGGTCTAATAAATGTTGTGGTAAAGTTTACCAACTGCTATGAAGTTCTTGTCAAAGAATTCATAGTGAATTTATCTGATGGGTGTGCTGATGGAAAGTCAGCTGATTTTAAATGTGTATATGTGAGAGGAAGGAAGGTAAATTTCTCTCCCTCTGAAATAAACAAATTCCTAGGAAGACCAGATGATGCTTGCCCTGAGCTAGAGGTTAATGACAACCAAGTGTGCCAAACCATCACTGTAAATCAAGTCAAGAGCTGGCCCTTAAAAGGGAAGTTGAATGCAAGTAAGATGAGAATGAAATTTTCCATTCTGCACAAAATTGGTGCAGCTAACTGGGTTCCCACCAACCATAAATCAACCATCTCCACAGGCTTGGGAAGATTCATTTATGTTGTTGGAACCAGGATAAACCTTGACTATGGCAAGTATATCTTTGATCAAACATTAAAACATGCTAGAAGCTATGCTATTAAAGGCCCTATTGCCTTTCCCTCTCTCCTATGTGGTATAGTCCTTGCTTAGTATCCTGACATTCTAGTTGAAAAAGATAATGTATGCAAAAGAGCCCCTGCTCTTGGGTTGCACTATAAGCTATTTTAGGGAACACATGTTCCTGACATTGTCATGACATCAGCTGAGACATCTACTGTCAAGTCTCATTCTACAAAAACTGATGTTATAGTTGTGCTGAAGGAAACCTGCAAAGAGCTTGAGACAAGGAAAAGGACTCTTGAGGACCTGATTGCTAGACTAGAACAGGAGGAGATTGAAGGACAAAGAAGGGAAGAGGAAGCTGCTGAAGATAGTGCCTCCTCTGAAGATGACAGTGCTTGAAGATCAGTGCAGTTGAAAAGTTTGCTGCTAGTACCTGATGCTACAAATGACTTTTGATTTTTTTTGTGTTTTTATTATTCCTTTTGGATGACTGTATAACCTAAAAGTACAAGTATCTTTGGCCTATTTATGGATAAAGAGGGGGAGAAGAATTTGTGATAATTTTGGTAGAATTAGACGTGGTGGATATTATTAATTCTGCTGCTTTCTAATCTCTGATTGTTTAGGGGTTTTAGCCAAAAAATTTCCAAAGGGGAAGTTTGTAAGTGTTTGGTTGTTGGCATGTTTTTTGGTAAAACCAGTTATGTGAATGTCATGACTGATGTCATAACATTTTGGGACACAAGGTACATTCTGTAGAAAAAGAATGTCATACAGGAGCTGCTCAATATGAGTGTTTAACTGATCATTATGCAATGATCATATTTATTGCATTCTACCAAAATCAGTAAACAGGATTCTTGTTGTCATAACCAATGTTAAGACATCTTGTACTGAACTAACATTAATGCAGATTTGTTAATTCTGAGATTTTTCAGAAATCTGGTTTATTCAGTCCAGATCAGTTTCTCACATGGACTTAGGTTAACTTTGCTTAACCCTAATCTGGTTGATAAAGTCCTATGACCAAGTCTTGAGGTTAACCCTAATTAATCCTAGCTATTTTCGTGGAAGCCCTAACAGAAGAATAGCTGGCTATATATTCATCATGAAGACTGTTGGTGAAAGATACTTTTGACAGAAGATCAATAAGGGACTGTATAGTTGTAACTACTGTAATCTAAGCAATTATCATTGTGATAAGTGACTTGGAATAGGATTTGATTATAAGGGTTGTGTATCACTCAAAGCTTTGAAGCATGAGTGTTTGTGTCACTTGATTAAAGCTTTGAAGCAAAGTCAAGTTAGGGTTGTGTATCACTCAAAGCTTTGAAGCACAAGTGTTTGTGTTACTTGATTAAAAGCTGTGAAGCAAAATCAAGTGTATGTTCTGAAGAGTGTCTTCATAATTTCATTAGTCAATTGTTTAGTATCATTGTTGTGATTGAGGGGGAGTGAGTAGGAACTCAGGTTTAAGTTGAACTTAGATTGAAGTTACATTGGGTAGGTCTTAAGTGAAGGAGATAAACTGGTTGGTTTATTCCTGAATTAATATCTCTTATAGTGGATTTCCTCCCTGGCTTGGTATCCCCCAGAGTAGGTGTTGTTACACACTGAACTGGGTAAGCAATTGACTGTGTTATTTACTGCTTTTAGTTTTACTGACTTGAAGAGTGTCAGATACGGTGTCATAACATTCACTGTGACATTAAGTATCTGCAGCCAGAATTTCAAGAATGTTATTATCATTGACCGTTGTGGATAATTTCCTAATATCCCTCTACTAGGCATTAGGGGAGGCATCACCTACAACCCTTGCTTGGCTCTGAGACAGTTTGGGTATGCCCGAAGGGATGGCCCACATGACATGCTGATTCTAGACTTGGTTTTTGACTTCGACAACGACGATCAAGGATTTCGACAAAGGTTCATCCGAGCTTGGAGAATGCCCAACAAGGTGGACAGTAAGACCTTGGGACTTAACACCAACCAGTTCTCAATTACAGAGTATGGGCATGGTCTAAAATGAAGGCTTCAAGGAGTATGCCCAGAAATGGAGAGACTTGGCTGGAAGGGTGCAGCCACCTTTATCTGAAAGAGAGCTAGTTGATATGTTCTTGGGGACTCTGTTAGGTCCTTTCTTTAATCACCTGATAGGAAGTTCGTCTGCGGGGTTCACCGAGTTAATTCTAACTGGTGAGAGAGTTAAAGTCAGAATCAAGAGCAGAAAAATTCAAAAGGATGCATTTGCTTCCGCTGCCATCAAAAAGACTTTTCCAGCAAAGAAGGAAGTTTCAACTGTCTACTCCCTAAGAGGTCAAGGAAGAGTTGAGCGTCGGCCAGCGGTGGGGGCCTTAATGATTCAGAAGTCTGCATCTGATCAGCCCAGAAACAATCAACCCAGAACCAACCAAGCAAGGGTGGAAAGGACTGCACGACAATTCACCCGGATAAACATGACTCCTGCTCAGGTTTTATCCCATCTCTTGAAGTTAAACCTTGCAAGTTTGAAAGAGGCTCCGAAGAATCCGAATACATCTTCTCCGTTCTACCATGCGAATGCCAAGTGTGCTTATCATTCAGACAGCCTGGGGCACGACACCAACAGTTATTGGGCCCTCAAGAATAAGATTCAGGATTTGATAGATGCTAAAGAAGTTGAATTCGACGCCCCTAAAAAGCCGAATGTGATCTCTGCTCCAATGCCAAAACAAGGTCACAATGTCCATGCTGTTGAAGAAGATCTTTTTATTGCTACTGTTGATGATTTGATGACTCCGCTACCAATAATCAAGTTGAATTTGCTGAAGGAAGGGATTTTCCCAGGTTGTGAAGAAGATTGTTGCCTTTGTTCATCCTTATCAACCGACTGTCCATTGTTGAAGTTAGGCATCCAACGCCTAATGGATATACAAGAAATCCTTTTTGAAAAGACCCCTTTTACACCGACTCCTGTCAATGATGTTTCAATAATTACCATATCCTCCAATATTTCCAAGGTCTCCAAAAGACCTGTTAAGATTACATCCGATCCGAAGATTTCACCTTTGAAGATAACCATGCCGGGGCCCGTCCCGTACAAGTCCGACAAATAAATACTGTGGAACTATGATGGAGAAATCTACTACCACTGTGTTAAACAAATTGAATCAACTGAAGAAAGTCCTGACGAAGAGACTTCCGACATTGGAAACATTTCCAAAACGAGCAAAATCACCCGCAGTGGAAGAATTTTCTCTCCGAAGATCGCCCCTCCAAAGGCAATCTTCGGACCCTCAGTTGCTCTTAAGGTTATCCCTGCATCGGTCAACATATATGTGAGAACTCCAGTTATTGAAGAAGTTGTAACTCCTGTGGTTGTCCCCTCTGCTGCTGCTGATAGAGGGAAAGAAATCCAAGAAGAGCCTGTCAGGACGAAGGCTCGGCCGTTGGTCATCCTTGAAACCTCTCAAAAAGAAATGGAAGAGATTTTTAAAATAATCAAGAAAAGCGATTATGATGTTGTGGAATAACTGGGGAAAACCCCCTTAAAGATCTCCATGTTGTCCCTGTTGCTTTGTTCAGAAGCTCATGCTAAATCTTTGATAAGATTCTTGAAGAAGGCCCACGTGCCACAAGAAACCTCCGCGAATTAGTTCCAGGAATATGTAGCTAGCTTAACAGCCGACAATGGTCTAGGATTCTTCGATGCCGGCTTAACATCTAAAGGGAGAAAACATAATGACGCTTTGCATGTATCGGTGGAATGTAGAGGGACTACTCTAGCACACGTACTGGTAGACACTGGTTCTTCGCTGAATGTCTTGCCGAAGAAGGCCTTGGATAGGTTGGATTGTGAAGGCCTAACCCTGAAACCCAGTAATATCATTGTCAGAGCCTTTGATGGTTCTAAAAGGATGGTCCACGGGGAGGTGGACATCCCGATTAAAGTGGGAACTAAAACCTTCAACTCCATATTCTACGTGATGGACATCCGTCCTTCCTATTCTTGCTTATTGGGAAGACCCTGGATTCACCATGCTGGAGCTGTTACCTCCACTCTGCATCAAAAGCTCAAGTACCTTGTCCAGGGGAAAGTTATAACTGTTCACAGTGAAGAGGAATACATAATAAGCCTTCTAAATTCTTTTCGCTACGTTGAATTGGATGGAAAATTCATCGAAACCCCCTTTCAGCATTTTGAAGAGGTAGTTCCGGAGATTGCGGCAACCAAAACAGTTTCTTCTGTACCCATGATTACCAGACCTCTGCCTCGGATGTCATCTCTCAAAGATACAAAAGCTGTGATTGAAGAAGGAGGAAGCATAATCTGGGGCCAACTTCCCGACTTTCCTTTCAAGGCAGACAAATTCGGCTTGGGTTTCACTTCGGCTAGTCAGAAGGTTGTACGCTGCTCCCGTGCTGGAGGGCCACCAGTGAAGATCACCCATCATGGAGTCAATGCTTTAGAGGATAGTGAAGAGGAGAGCAACTTGGAAGACTGGATTTTCCCTACTGTTGACGGAGGACTATGCAATTGGGAAGCAAAAGACTTTGTTCCCATTACTTTCATGAATCAGTAATTTATCTTTCAAACATTTCTGTTGGTTTGTAATAATTCTCAAACTATTCGTACACTTTTAACCTTGCGCCTTACCCGAGGTACATAGGTCCATTTGTAAGGGTTTGATTTTTCATCTTCATATGCCATTTTAATGAATCATGGACGTTTTCATATATAAACTTTTGTGTTCATTGTCTTTCTTTTTACATTTTATTTGTTTAAAGGTGGCTATCCCTTATACACACCCACACTCACAAATGCAGGTGCCCTTCCATTCCGGATTCCATGGGTAACAATTCTGCTATGACCTTCAGTGACTCTGAAGATCTGGTCTACCATGCCGAATACAAAGGTTATGAAGATTGTAAGGTGCTGGGAGAATTGGCTAGACTACTACAACAGGAAGAAAGGGCTATTCTACCTCATGAGGAGTTGTTAGAGACAATCAACTTGGGAACTGAGGAAGACAAAAAAGAAGTTAGAGTGGGTGCTAACCTAGAGCCAAGTGTCAAAGAGCGCCTAATTCAGCTGTTACATGAATATGTTGAGATCTTCGTCTGGTCATACGAAGACATGCCGGGACTTGATACAGACATTGTGGTACACCGTCTGTCCACAAGAGAAGACTGTCCACCAGTTAAACAGAAAGTCTGCCGCATGAGGCCCGACATGTCTGAAAAGATCAAAGCTGAAGTGATGAAGTTGTTCAATGCTGGATTTCTTGCTGTTACTTCCTATCCACAATGGGTTGCTAACATTATGCCCGTGCCTAAGAAGGACGGAAAAGTCAGAATGTGCATGGATTACAGAGACTTAAACAAGGCTAGCCCTAAAGATGACTTTCCACTACCGCACATTGACATCTTGGTTCACAACACAGTTCAGCACAAGGTATTTTCTTTCATGGACGGATTCTCGGGCTACAACCAGATCAAAATGGCCCCCGAGGACATGGAGAAAACTACTTTTGTTACACAATGGGGTACATTCTGCTACAAAGTAATTCCATTCGGACTGAAGAATTCCGGGGCAACCTATCAACGCGCCATGGCAGGTTTGTTTCATGATATGATACATCATGAGATAGAGGTCTACGTAGATGACATGATAGCCCGTTCACAAACTGAAGAAGAACACCTCGACCATTTGCAAAAGCTGTTTGTCAGGTTGAAGGAGTACAAGCTCAGACTGAACCCTAACAAGTGCACTTTCGAAGTCCGGTCCAGTAAACTCTTGGGTTTCATTGTCAGCAACAAGGGTATTGAGGTTGATCTTGCCAAAGTCAAAGCTATACAAGAGATGCCTGCTCCTCGCACTGAGAAGGAGGTCAGAGGTTTCTTGGGACGCCTAAACTACATTGCAAGGTTCATTTCTCACCTAACATCTACCTGTGAGCCAATCTTCAAGCAGTTGAAGAAAGATCAGGTGGTTAAATGGAATGATGACTGTCAAATTGCTTTCGATAAAATCAAGGAGTATTTGTTGGAACCTCCTATCTTGATGCCTCCTGTCGAAGGAAGACCGCTAATCATGTATCTGACTGTCCTAGAGAATTCAATGGGGTGCGTACTGGGCCAACATGACGAGTCTGGCCGAAAAGAGAATACCATTTATTACCTTAGCAAAAAGTTTACCGACTGTGAGACCCGATGCTCACTGCTCGAGAAAACTTGCTGCGCTTTGGTATGGGCTGCTCGCCGGCTAAGAAAGTATATGTTGACTCATACCACTTTGCTGATATCTAAGATGGATCGGATCAAGTACATCTTTGAGAAGCCTGCTTTATCTGGAAGAATAGTTAGATGGCAGATGATCCTAACGAAATACGATATACAGTACACGACCTAAGAAGCTATAAAGGGGAGTGTACTAGCCGATCATCTGGCCCATCAAGCTGTCAAAGATTACCAATCCATGAGGTTTGACTTCCCCGATGAGGATATCATGACATTGGACAACATTGAAGAAAATAGACCATATGACAGACCTGAACAAGGATCTCGATGGACCCTGTACTTTGATGGTGCCTCTAATGCACTTGGAAACGGTATCGGTGCTGTACTTATCTCTCCAGAAGGTTGCCATACACCTTTCACCGCCAGACTTTGCTTCAGATGTACTAACAACTTGGCCAAGAACGAAGCTTGTATCTTTGGTCTCAAGGCTGCCATAGACTTGGGAATCAAATCCTTGATTGTGTTTAGGGACTCAGCTTTGGTCATCAGTCAGATCAAAGGAGAGTGGGATACTAAACATCCAAACCTCATCCCTTACAAAGAACATGTCCTGACATTGTTACCACATTTCGAGCAGATTACCTTCGAGCACTTCCCGTGAGAAGAAAATCAGCTTGCAGATGCTCTAGCTACAATGTCATCCATGTTTAAACTTAACTGGGATAATGAGGCTCCCCAAATCACCATTGAGCGGATGGACGAACCTGCACATTGTCACGAGATTAATACCGAAGAAGTAGTGGACCGACCTTGGTTTCATGAAGTCAAAAGGTATCTCGAGGCGCAAGAATATCCTGAAGGAGCTTCAGTCAACGACAAAAAGTTCTTAAGGAGATTCTCAGCTAAGTTCTTCTTGAGCAATGGTATCCTATACAAGCGCAATCATGATTGCATTCTGCTTCGTTGTATGGACAAGATTGAGGCTGAACAGATCATGGCTGAACTACACAATGGTACCTTTAGCACTCACTCTAGCGGACATACGATGGCTAAGAAGATTCTGCGGGCAGGCTATTACTGGTCTACCATGGAAGCTGACTGCTATCAACATTCCAGGACTTGTCACAAATGTCAAATCTATGCGGACAAGGTACATATACCTCCAGTTCCTCTCAATGTCTTAACAACTCCTTGGCCATTCGCTATGTGGGGAATCGACATGATTGGAGAGATCAAGCCTACAACATCGAATGAACACCGCTTTATTCTAGTGGCCATTGATTACTTTACCAAGTGGGTTGAAGCAGCGTCCTTCGCATCCGTCACAAAGAATGTGGTTGCCCGCTTCATCAAGCAGAACCTTATTTCCCGGTACGGTATCCCCAAGAGGATTATCACCGACAACGGTACAAACCTGAACAACAATATAATCACCGCCTTGTGCGAGCAGTTCCAGATTCAACATCATAATTCATCTCCCTATCGGCTAAAGATGAACGGTGTTGTCGAAGCTGCGAACAAAAATATCAAGAAGATCATTTAAAAGATGACAGACACCTACAAGGACTAGCATGAGATGTTACTGTTTGCTCTGCACGGGTACCGTACCACGACACGCACATCAACTGGGGCAACACCCTATTCTTTGGTATACGGCATGGAAGTTGTTTTACCTATCGAGGTTCAGATTCCCTCCTTGAGAATCATGAAGGATGCTGGTTTGAGTGAAGACGATTGGATTCAGACCCGACTTGATCAACTTAACTTGATTGATGAAAAGCGACTTACTACTGTTTGCCATGGTCAGGCGTATCAAAAACGGATGATCAAGGCATTCAACAAGAAAGTCAGGCGCCAAGTATATCAAGTCGGGGATCTTGTAATCAAGCGAATTATCTTACCGCAAAGTGATCCCAGGGGAAAATGGACTCCTACCTATGAAGGACCATTTCTGATCAAAAACATCTTTTCTGGTGGGGCAATGATCTTAACCACCATGGACGGCGACGACTTGCCGCACCCTGTGAATGCAGACATAGTCAAAAGATACTATGCATAAATGACCCGACAAGTTGAAAACCCGAAAGGGCGACTTGGGCAAAAAAGGGAATCCTGGTGAATCGAAAACCCGAAAGGGCGGTTCAGGCAAAAGTTAGGGATAAAATATAAAAAATCTGTACACCCGACAAGTTGAAAACCCGAAAGGGCGACTTAGGAAAAAAAGGGTTTCCCAGTGGATCAAAAACCCGAAAGGGCGGTCCAGGAAAAAGTTTGGGAATTAAAACGTATGACTATGTCTCGTCGAATCACTTTAAGG
Source organism: Vicia faba (assembly GCA_948472305.1). Classification (NCBI taxonomy): domain Eukaryota; kingdom Viridiplantae; phylum Streptophyta; class Magnoliopsida; order Fabales; family Fabaceae; genus Vicia; species Vicia faba. The sequence continues at coordinate 92,238 of CATIWC010001884.1, forward strand.
ACAATCTCTTCATAGACAAGCTTCGGGCCTTTGATCAACTCAGTCATCTTCGGACGAAGCAACGAATGGACAAGATATTCAGAGTTACGAAGGCTATAGCAAAATGGGAACCCCGTGGAATTTTCACACAGAGCCATCTTTCTTTGTATAAATTTTTCTCATTTTTTATGACAATGTTCTCTTACTAGGATGTTTGTCTCCTTTGTACAAAATACTTACACAAAGTTAATACAAAGATACTTCAAAGTGCAGAAAAACTATTTGTCTTTTCCCTTTTACACTTGTGTTTTATTTGAAAACGTCCAATGATTTATTAATGAGCATATGCATTTAAATATAATCACTGTTTATAAATAAACAAAATGGGAAAGAATAATTACTGACAGGTTGAAAGTATAGGAAAACATCTCCAGGCTATTCCAAGAGAAATCCCCTACAGTACATCATCTAGATCCCGAGCGGAGCTAAAACCTTGAAATACATATCCCCGGCGAAATTAAATTTCAAAATCCCTGCCAAAGTCAAAACTTCAAACTCGCAATCCCCAGCGGAGCTATATTTTCAAACCTTCAATTCTTACCAGAGTTAAAACTTCAAACTCTCGATCCACAGCGGAGCCAAAACTTTGAACTACAGACCCTCAACAGAGATTGAAACTTTCTTCCCCAGTCAAGTCAAATTACCAACTACCAAACCACAGTGGAGACCATTCAGCTTTCCCCAATTTCCCCAGCAAGTTATCTTAAAAGTCTGAGAATCAATCAGATAACAGTTAACTTTTGTCTTATCCCCAACCTAGGATAATTCCCCAGTAGATTGGCATACAACCCAAACTCCTGATCTTCCCAGCAGGATAGCTACTCCCCAACAGTATAGCTACTTCCCCAGAGTTTTTACTTACTCTCCAGCAGTAAGCCTTCTTCCTCAGAGTTTTTACTCCCCAACAGAATGAAGATTCTAATTCTTGATTCCCCAGTGAAGTTGTCAGAGTTCTTCATTACTCCTCAACATGAATTTGTCAGAATTTTTAATCCCCTGCAGATCGAAGATTCTCTTTCTAACTTCTCCAGCATGAAGTCCCCAAGGATTCAAATTCCCCAACAGATTGAAGATTCTCATTCTCGATTCCCCGCAGAATCCATCAGAGTCTTCCTTATTCTCCAGCAGATTAAGGTTTTCCTTTGTTTGATCCCCGATAGAGATCTCCAGAGTTTTCCCTATTCCCTAGCTGAGTAAGGATTCCCATTATTTAATCCCCAGTAGAAGTCTTCAAAGTTCTATGGATTCCCCAAGCAGGTTTCTCAAGCAATACTTGGCAATATTTTCATAACAGAATGATTATCATATTCCAACTCCAAAGACTTGAAGGATCCCTATATCCCCAAGAAAGTCGTAAAGGATTCTCACATCCCCACAGAAGTTGTCAAGGATTTTCCATCCCAAACAGTCATCCATGATTTCTCATCCTCAGCAGTCAAAGATTTTGAATCTCTAGCAGCGGTCAAGGATTTATTTTCCCCGGCAGCAGTTAAGGGTTTTATTATCTTCAGCTATCAAGGATTTATTTTCCTCAGCAAGACAGCAGATCAGCTTACATGCACATACATTACATTCATATATCATAAACATTGATAAAGCACATTTTATTGCATCATACATTTCATGCAACATAACTTTGTGTTTCAGCTAACATTTTATCCTTTTCAGGATAAGATTAACACCTATCTTTATCAAATATTCAAAGATTTCAGATACAGTACGAATACACTCCAAGACATGGAAGTCATTATGTTACTCATTCAAATCCCTTATTCAGATACAGTACGGATACACTCCAGACACGGAAGTCATTCCATTACTCATTCAAAATTCAAAATCAAGATACAGTACAGATACGCTCCAGACACGGATTCCATTTTGTCACTTATTCAGACTTCAACAATCAGATACAAATTAGATACGCTCCAGACGCGGAAGCCATTCTATTTCTCATTCAGATTCAACTATCAATTTCAATTTCAGATACACTCCAGACACGGAAGTCATTCTGTCACTTATCCAGATCCCAATTATAGTTCAGATACACTCCATACACGGAAGTCATTCTGCTACTCATACAGATCTCAACCTCAAGATACATCCCAGAGATGCTCCAGACATGGATGCCATTCTATCACTCATTCAGACTTCAACAATCAGATACAGATTAGATACGCTCCAGACGCGGAAGCCATTCTATTTCTCATTCAGATTCAACTATCAATTTCAAGTTCAGATACACTCCAGACAGGGAAGTCATTCTGTCACTTATTCAGATCCCAGTTACAGTTCAGATACACTCCATACACGGAAGTAATTCTACTACTCATACATATCTCAACCTCAAGATACAGTCCAGATACGCTCCATACACGGTTGCAATTCTGTCACTTATTCTGACTTTTTCCCCAGCCCAAAGATGCTCTAAACACAGATGCTATTTTGTCGCTTATTCAGACTCAGATACAATATAGATACACTCCAGACACAACAATAATTTTGTTATTCATTCAAATTCAAATACAGTTACAGCTCGGATACGCTCCAGACACAGACTCCATTCCCTTTCTCATACAGATCTAATCTCCAGATACAACTCAGATACGTTCCGGATACGGATACCATTCTGATGTTCATTCTCCTGATTTTCAACAAACATTCTTGGATGGCATCTTTAAGCCCATCTCTGACAAGATTATGTCACCTCCCCAAATGGCATCTTTAAGCCCATTTCCTCAACTACATTTTGACGAGTGCAAATTTACGGGCACTCTAGTGTCCAATCATCTTTTACCTTCGAGTCACGAACGACAAAATTCGCCAATCTAACTCTTAAGGTTCAAGAAGATTGAACAGGGGCACCTGTTGTACCCCAAAATTTTCCCTCCCATTTTATCAAGATTCTCCTCACAAGATTTCTTGGACTCAAGACAGAATTAGGGTTTGCCCTGCTCAAGACCTCTCCTTGCACTGTTGACCTGAAATTAGGGTTTGAGTTTGCACAAGGATTTTTTGACTTCCAATGCCTCATATGACTTTCATACTTCATGTTGGACTTCTAAGATTTCCCATACCAAGTTTCAAGCTTTGAATCAAATTTTTGCCCAGTCAATTGGACAGTTGACCTAACAATTAGTTTATTAGAGAAAAAGTCAACTGTAGTCAATTTATAGTCAAACCTCATAATTTTTTATCCACATCAACATTATAGACTCATATGAACCATTTGATCAAGTTTGGACCATAACTCCTCAAGAAATTTGATCAAATCATCAAAAGGGCAAAATGGTCATTTTTAGGGTTTTTGACTATAGAAGGGAAATCCCTAATTTTTCACCTAGCCAATGGCAAATTGGGTTCAAGAATGGTTTCAAGGAATCAATGGCATCATCTTGACCTAATCACAAGGTTCAAAAGATCTCAAATGCATTGGATTGACAGATGAATTTTCCAGTCAACTGATCAAAAATCAACTGTACACTGAAAAGTTAAACTTTGACTTTTTAGTCAAAATCAAGTGCCAAGGGTCATTTTTCATCAAGAGGTGTAAAAACATGAAACTTGTTCACCAAGAAACCTAATTTTGAAAATTAGGGTTTAAGTTTGAAATTTTTCATAACTTCGAAATTTTCTAAGTTATAAAAATTTCTTATTTTTTCCCAACTTTTCACCATGATGCAATTGGATTCAAAGAAAACTTCCAACATGAAAGTTGTAGTCCTCCATAAAATATACAACTTTTATTCCCAAAGTTTTCAAAAAAGATGCTTGGATCTCAAGTTATGATTTTATGAATAAGGGTCCATGAAACTCTTAACTTAGTGAAATTTTGCCCTAGTTTAGGCAGGATTTTGACCTATCTTCATGGAAACTTTTCACCTAGTTCCAAGTGGAACCTCAAAATTCATTTCAGAGATGGATTATAGAGCATGTCACAAGCTTTCCAAAATGTCCAAGAACTCTCCAAGATCATTTATGGTTAGGGAGAATCGAAGGAATGAAAATGGCCATTTCTCACTTTTGTCCATGGCATTTTGCACATTGCTACAAGTTGCAAATCTGTCCTAAGCATGCTTGTACTTGTTTTACAGGCCTTAAACCTTTCCACACTCCTTAATTTAATGCAAATACAATGGATATTGGTCTTATTGAGTTATGAAGCATTACACAAGGAATTATTCCAAAAATGGCATAAAGGTTGCAATACCATTTCCATAAAGCACACTTTATGCAATTTTGTTTATCTTGAGCCATGGACCAAAGCTTTTGCTGCAAACAAAGTCCACAAACTTGAGGAAAAGTACACCAACTATGTGTAGCTAAGGAGCAGGCCTGTACAGGCTTTGGCTTTGTCAACTCAACCTTTTCTTCAAAAATAAGCCAACTTGCAAAAGTGAACATAACTTGTGCATTCGATAAAACCAAGTCTTATAACATTTTCAAACAATCTCAGCATATTATAATAAAGCCAAAACACGATTTCCAAGCCTCTAAAACACCCTTAAGCACAAAAAATCCATTTTCTGCCCAAAACAGGGCAAGCTCTGCAGAACTCAAGCCAAAACCAAATTGCCTCGTGCGTTTTGTCTTGAACCACTTCAGACACATTCCATACATCCCATCTGAACTATCCAAGCCCTTCTCAAGAAACTGTAACTTCATTTTCAAGCTTCACCATTTTCAATTTCTGAGTTTGCAGGTTGAGTTCTATAAGGAATTTCAGACCATTTCAAAGCAAGCTAAGCATTAGGAAAGGTCAAGGGAACTTCAAGCAAGCTCAAAAGACCTTCAGGCCTCACTCATAACTCCTACATTGCCATATTCGAACTTGATTAAACAAGGTAATTTCCAACTTTCTATCTCCTTATTTAGACATCCTTAGGCTTAGGTTTGTGAAGCAAAAATATAGTCTTTAATGTCCTTGAGTTGTACATATGCATAGCTTGTATTTATATTAACTGAGCTAGGAGAATATGGATGATGAACACGCTGAAATTTTTAGGTCAGAAATTGGGGGTGATAAAATTCTCTCTGGTCTTATAAAGTTAGATCAAGTTTTTTATATCATTAGAATCGTGGTTTAAAGCTCTATAAGTTTCATGTTGTGAGTTTTTGATTTCATGCAAAGAATAGAGAGAACATATTTGAAGTTGCAGAAGCGCGCGTTTTGGCCAAAGGACAGGGATGAAGTGTGACTTGGGCCTGGCGTTTGGGCCTGTTGCTGTTTGCACCCTCCATTTTGTTTTCTGCACCCCCTTGGCTCATTTGTTTTATTTTTGTATATTTTTCATTTCTTTTATATTTTCTGACTTTATTTATTTATTTCTAAATATTTAAAATCACAAAAAATATTCTCTTAATTTTTCACATTTTATTTTATTTATTTTATTATTTTATTGGCATAAGAATAGTTTATTAAATAATATATACTTTATTTTCTTAAATAAAATTGTAAATTATATTAAAATACTTACATATTTTATTTTATTTTATTTTATTATACATATAAAATAATATTTTCTCACATGTTTTATTTTTTAACATTTTTGTATATATTTTTATTTATTTTCTTGTACATAAAAGTAAAATAAAATAATAATAGAAATATATTTTCTTTTAAAACAAAAATTAGGGTTTTCACTCTTTCAAAAATAATCATTTTATTTTCTTATTTTTAGGACTTAAATAAATTTATTTTACATACATAAAATAAACGCAAAAAACATCCTTTGCATATTTATATTTATTTGTACATTTAAATAATTGTCCATTTATTTATTGTATAAATTCAATATGGTTGTAATAGTTTTAGGGTTTTATTTTGAGCAATATCCCCCTATTCAAACTTGTACCCCCCCTTCCCATAATAATGTTGTAATAGTCCTACATTTACTTTTACGCAATTTATCGTATTATATGCATGATAGTAAGATTAGGGTTTTGTATGCAAAGAGCAAAATCAAACAAATAGCTTGACCTAATACAAGACAAAAATGCATGAAAAATGACAACACAATGCACACAAGCACCCCTAGGGTTTCATCCACTTTGTTGCCTTAAAATGGCCATGGTATGCATGCTAGGTATCTTGGCAAAACAAAAACAAAACAAAAGATCATAGTCCCTCGATGACGCTATCTTGGTTGCCTAAACAAAAATGATCTAGTCCCTCAAAAAACTTGCTAAGATACTTGGCACCATTGCTATCATGGTCATACAATGACCCACGCCCGTCCCGTTTAACATCCAAAGATAGGGTTATTTACCAAATACAATGGTAAAACAACAATGTCAAAGGAATAAAAATGTGTAGGAAAGATCTTTGAGTAGGGTAGACAACTCCTAGTTACTTGATCAAACTTGCAAACCATCCTTGCTATTTTCAAAAACACACACACAATTTCAAAACATTTCCCAACAAACTTTCAAACATTGAAACATTTTTCAAAATACAAACACCTTTGTATACATTCAAACAAGAATCATTACAAAGGTTGCCTAAACGAAGGTCTCTTTTCAAAATATTTTCAAAAACCACACAAAGCACCATTTCAAACAATTGAAAAGCAAAAGCAAGTGATCTAAAACAAGTAACTAAGAGCCCATGGAAAACCATGGATGAAAAGGGTGCTAGCACCTTCCCTTTTTATAATCTACCCCCCGAACCCAAAAACAATCTCAAAGGTCTTTCCTGTGCTTTTTTACCTTTCCTTTTGGATAAAATAAAAGTTGGTGGCGACTCTTGCTAAACTGAAACATTTGCGAACACAAACGCAAAACCTCAAGTCAGTTCTCCCACCGCATCACAACGGCCAATTTCACCTGCAAGAATAAACCCTAATTTGAAGCTTCGAAACCTAGCCAAGGTGTAATCTTGTATAGGCCATATAAATGCAATTAAATCATACAGAAAGCTTGCAGATGTCTCATAGATCAAGAATATGTGGTTAATTCATCCTAACAATACCTAAATCATGCTATTCAATTTCAAGAAATATAGGGTGCCGTGACTGACTTACAGTGCAATACAGGGCTCGAAAATGCTTGGTCTGGATTGCTTTGGCTTGCTGAGACTCCCAGGAACCGATTGGGATATGCAAAGAGTCTTGAGGATGCCTCTAAGTGCAAATTCGATCTACCATTTTTCTCTATTTTTTTTTCAGTTTTTGTTCTGCCTCTGGCGCCTGCTTCTAACCTCCTTTTTTGATCTGCACACACTCCTTATGTATTGAGGAGTGAATTAGGGTTGAAAGAATCATCACAATCTCCTTTCATCGATGCTTTTGATTTTTGATTTGATTCCCTTTGAAACCTTTCCAAAAATGGCCTAAATCAATCTTTTTGTGCACACATGCCTTAACACGAATTTGAATACTTGCCAACTGGATTTGAGACCTGAAACAAGTATAAAATCTTGAGTTTTCAATGCTTTAGATTTTCTCATGATTTATTTTGATTAAAATTGATTTAAATTAAATAAAAACCAAAATAAATAATAAAAACATGATAATGAAAAGTGGAAAGGGATAGAGCTCGTGGACTATGTTTCCAACTCAAAACAAGTGAAAAAGATTGGGCCCATTTGGCAAAATTTGAAGTTTTAGGCATAGTTAACTTTTGGCAATTTTGCAAAAAAGGTTAACTTCACCAATGCATAACTTCCTCAATTTTGACTCTTTGGAGGTGTTCTTGTACTTTTTAGAAAGATTGAGATGTCCTCTAAGCAACCCTTTTTGTCTAATCTCATTTTGATATTCCATGATCATGTATGAAGCTTTGACAAAAAAGGTGTTTTTGTTGACTTTCCAAAATGACCTATAATGTCCAAATTCATAACTTCTTGGGAGCTGAAGATGGATTATAGGGAATTGAATCCTCTTCAAAATGAGATTTGAATGGGTCATTTCTCATTAAGTATGAGAAAATTATGCTTGGTCAAATTTGAGTTGACATTTCCTACAAAACCCTAATTTAGCAACTTTTGAGTCTTGATGAATTATGAGCAATCCTTATTGTATTATGAGAAATCCTTGATGAATAATGATCAACCCTTGATAAAATGATGAAATATCCTTCAAAATGAGAATTTTGACCAAAAGTCTTGAGGTTTGACTGTATGTGGGCCACTGTTGTCTTTTGCCCTAGCATAGTCGATTTTTGGACCTTTGAGCAATTAACTGAGCACACTTCCTCTGCAGGGCTTGAAACTTGACATGGATGGTATTTAGAACATATTAGGACATTGGTGAGAATTTGGGATCACTTGGACTCAAGTATCTTGATGCAACATGAATCCTTAATTTGAGGTAGACTGCCTTATGAGAGAGCTTGTTTGGCCAACCCTTGGACTACCTTGAGCAACTTGGGGATCTTTCTTGGAATGTTTTGAGAAAAATGGGAGGGAAAATTTTGGGGTACAACAGCTGCCCCTGTTCAATCTTCTTAAACCTGGGGATGTAGATTGGCTCGCTTGCCTTTCATGATCCGAAGGTGGAAGATGATTGAACACTAGAGTGCCCAGAAATTTGCACTCGCATGAACTGGTAATTATCTTGTGATGTCAGGAATGGGCTTACAGATGACATTTGGAAATTGCTGACGAGGGGAGGGGCTTAAAGATGCCACCTGAAGGAGTGTTGATCGCATAAGAGATTCCTTAGCGAGAGCTTGTATACCTGTCGTTGAGGAAGATTCTGATGGGGAAGGCTGATCTCTGTTGAGAGAAGTAGAATTTTAGGAGCTTCGGTCGTCCGTATTCTGCTTGTGATTCGTCTCTATTTGAATTTTAGGAATTTCGATCTTTCGTATTCTATTGAGGAATCATCTTTGCTGACATTTAGGAACTTCGGTTATCTGTATTCTACCGAGGAAACATCTCTGTTGAATTTTAGGAACTTCGATTATCCGTATTCTACCGAGGAAACATCTCTGTTGAATTTTAGGAACTTCGATTATCCGTATTCTACCAAGGAAACATCTCTGTTGAATTTTAGGAACTTCGATTATCCATATTCTACCGAGGAAACATCTCTGTTGAATTTTAGGAACTTTGATTGTCCGTATTCTACCGAGGAAACATCTCTGTTGAATTTTAGGAACTTCGATTATCTGTATTCTAACGAGGAAACATCTCTGTTGAATTTTAGGAACTTCAATTTTCCATATTCTACCGAGGAAACATCTCTGTTGAATTTTAGGAACTTCGATTATCCGTATTCTATCGAGGAAACATCTCTGTTGAATTTAGGAACTTCAATTATCCGTATTCTACCGAGGAAACATCTCTGTTGAATTTTAGGAACTTCGATTATCCGTATTCTACCGAGGAAACATCTCTGTTGAATTTTAGGAACTTTGATTATCCGTATTCTACAGAGGAAACATCTCTGTTGAATTTTAGGAAATTCGATTATCCGTATTCTACCGAGGAAACATCTCTGTTGAATTTTAGGAACTTCGATTATCCGTATTCTACTGAGGAAACATCTCTGTTGAATTTTAGGAACTTAGATTATCCGTATTCTACTGAGGAAACATCTCTGTTGAATTTTAGGAACTTCGATTATCCGTATTCTACCGAGGAAACATCTCTGTTGAATTTTAGGAACTTCGATTATCCGTATTCTACCGAGGAAACATCTCTGTTGAATTTTAGGAACTTCGATTATCCATATTCTATCGAGGAAACATCTCTGTTGAATTTTAGGAACTTCGATTATCCGTATTCTACCGAGGAAACATCTCTATTGAATTTTAGGAACTTCGATCATCCGTATTCTACCGAGGAAACATCTCTGTTGAATTTTAGGAACTTCGATTATCCGTATTCTACCGAGGAAACATCTCTATTGAATTTTAGGAACTTCGATCATCCGTATTCTACCGAGGAAACATCTCTGTTGAATTTTAGGAACTTTGATTATCCGTATTCTACCGAGGAAACATCTCTGTTTAATTTTAGGAACTTCAATTATCCGTTATTCAACCGAGGAAAACATCTCAGCTGACATTTAGGAACTTCAGTCATTCATTGTTCAACTGAGGAATCATCTCTGCTGACATTTAGGAGCTTCAGTCATCCGTTGTTCAACTGAGGAAAACATTTATGCTGACATTTAGGAACTTCAGTCATCCGTTATTCAACTGAGGAATCATCTCTGCTGGTATTTAGGAACTTCAGTCATCCGTTATTCAACTGAGGAATCATCTCTACTGACATTTAGGAACTTCAGTCATCCGTTATTCAACTGAGGAATCATCTCTGCTGACATTTAGGAACTTCAGTCATTCGTTAATCAACTGAGGAAAATATCTCTGCTGACATTTAGGAACTTCAGTCATCCGTTATTCAACTGAGGAAAACATCTTTGTTGACATTTAGGAACTTCGATTATCCGTTGTTCAACTGAGGGATCATCTCTGCTGACATTTAGGAACTTCAGTCATCCGTTGTTCACTTGAGGTAAAAGCTTCATAGCATGAATTTTGTGAGAATTTAATCGTATCCTTCCTAAAAGGTAAAGGTTAGTTGTATGTAATGCATGATATGTATCAGGCAATGATGTTCTCAAAATAAATGAGATTGTGTTGTGTGATGCGTATATGCATGTGTCGTGATGTATGGAAATGTGATGTTTTTAGCTGGGGAAAATAAATCCTGGAATGCTGCTGGAGAAAAGAGTTGAATTCTTCGTTCCCACTGGGGATAATGAATGAAGATGTTTGTGAGAATAAACCTGCGGGAGAGGATAACTCCGCTGAGGAATAAACTGATGAGGAAATGACTCTATGGGGAAGACATACTCTGCCGGAGGATCTTTTGATTTGGAAGAATAACCTCAGCCGGGGATGAGTTACTGTTGTTGGCGATAATGAAATTCTGTTGGGAATTCAGTTTCTGTTTGTGAAAAGAATGAACTCCGCTGGTGATGATTTTCCAGTTGCGACTTCACTGAGAATAATCTTTTAGACTCAACTGGGGACAATCTTCCAAAGTCTACTGGGGAACAATCTTCCAGAGTCTACTGGGGAACAATCTTCCAGAGTCTACTGGGGATAATTTTTTCAAACTCCACTAGGGATAATTTTTCAGTGCTGATGGTAGATAAACTCTGCTTGGGGAGAATATTACCGATTCATTTGCGGTTGCGAGTCTCAGCTGGGGAGAGTGGTGTTCTGTTTGGGACAGCTAATATCACTGTCTTTTGGATATTTCTTACTCTACGGGGAGTGTAGATGTTACTGGGACGCGTGCTAAGGATATGACAATGACCTCGCATAAAGACTTTTCTGCCCCTGTACCTGCTGGAGAAAGTGCATGTGCAGGCCTTGTGGATTGAGTGTCATCCCAACTTATGAGGTGCTTGGTAACTACCGGTCGGAATGATAAGTCTTCTACTGATAGGAAAGTGACAAGATAATAGGACATAGTCGTACGCTTTAATCCCTAACTCTTGCCTAGACTGTCTTTTCAGATTTTCAGTCCACTGGGATACCCTTTTTTCCCAAGCCGCCCTTTCGGGTTTTCGACTTGCCGGGTGTACAGATTTTTCATTTTTTATCCCTAATTTTTGCCTGAACCCTTTTGGTTCGTCGGGATGCCCTTATTTTTCCTAGGCCAGTCAACCTAGCGGGTCTTTATTCATGCGCAGTATTTTCTGACTATGTCCACGCTCTCAGGGTATAGGGATTTGTCATTGTCGGTAGTGTTGTGTTTCTGTGATACCAGAAGATGTTTGTTTGATCGTACGAGATTCATTGCTGGAATTCATGTCCAATTCCCCAAGTGATTCAGATGGAGATTTGCCCCTGGCTATTTGGCATCTTTGAGAGATTCCTTGAATCTTGACTTGACTGCCCCAGATGATGGACAATGATCATGCCGCGCCCCTTGGTCGGAAGTGTTTTTCCACTTGAGGTGATCCTTTTTATTGAGAAGGTTTTTTGTTCACTAGATATTCTTCGTGCGACTTTCTCTACTGTTGAACAAATAGTCATATGAAAACAATGTTATTTTAAGAATGCAAAGCTTATGTCTGTCTTGAAACTTTTGAAAATGCATTTTTCAGTAAAGCAGACAGATTTTGTAAAATATGATGTCAACTCAGGATTTACAGCAAGTCTTACAGGAGTCAGGATACCTTTTTGTAATAGTATGCTTTCGAACTAACCCATGCTTCAGCTAGGACTTCTAAGGGTTATAACGTGGCTTGGTTCACGGTTCAAGAAACAAAGGATAAATGCTCAAAATTTATTTGTACCCACCCATTCTTCGTGATGTTCTTCGATCTTAAACTCAGCTAATTGTGCATTTAGAACTCCAGTTGAGTTCTGGAATATTGGTCCTTGATGTTCCGGTGATGGTTCAGATACTGACAGTTTATTTTGAATAGGCAGTCATTTCTTTTTTGTTTAGGGTTTGTAGGACCTCTTTCTTTTTTGATTTTATTATCCCTGTCTTTTCCCTGAACTGTTTCTTTTTGTGATTACCATCAACGGGATGCCCCAGTTTTTCTCTTAAGTCTCCTTCATAGATTTTGACTTAATGGCCTTTTATTTCGAGAGATAATGACTGCCTGTCTTGACGATTATAGGAAACCATCACCGTCTTTTGTTTTAGAAGGACGTCTTTGATGCCGTTCATTGTGCATCTGAATTAACTGAGAAAACTACCCTGCCCCAGGTTGTGATTAAGGGTTTTAATTTGCGTGAAAATAAAAACTCCAACTTCTTTGGCTCAAAGGGGTTGACTAGGGATTATCTTCCTTATAACTCCACTGTTTAGGATTTGAAACAATGCCTGTACATCTTCAGTGGGGTTTGTTCAAAAGCATACTGTAGAGATTTTGTATCATTTTCGTCATCCTCCCTCTAAAGGCTTACAGTTTTTTAGTCGAGAGTTGAATATCACGAAAAGGAAAGCAATTTAAATATAGTGAATACGAATGGATTGATTCAAAACAGACATATGCAATGCATTGATAAAGTAACAAAGTTTGACATGAATAAATGTTTGAACAATCAAAAGAAAATTACAAATTGAAAATTCTAATGAACAAAAAGTCTTCTCGTCTGGTCTCGTCACTTCAGAGGACATGCCTTGGAGGGATGGTAGAAGAACTCAGCCTGACCATCTTGTGTAAACTCCATCACTCCTTTATCAATCAAGTCCTGAATTTTATTTTTCAATGCCCAACAGTCATCAGTATCATGCCCCGGGCTGTTGGAATGGTATGCACACCTAGCATCAGGATTTTACCTTGGGGAGGCTATGTGGGGATTTTGAGGAGGATCCCTTAACATCACCAGATTCAATCTCAACAGGTGTTATAAAGCTTGAGACAGTGGCATGTTGAGCTCGGCGAACTTCCTTTTGGGCGTATTTGGCTTACTCTGATTAACCCGTTGCTTTTGGCGAGGTGGTTGTTGGACTTGTGAGATGGTAGCAACTTGAAGAGTTCCATTCTTTACCAACCCAAACCCTTGTCTTCTTGGAGGCTGATAAATGACTTGGTCCCCGACCTCGACTGTTTGCTTCATACTATTGTATCTGTCTTGATGAAGCTGGTTGATAATGGTTTTCAGCTCTTCTTGTTCCTAGGCTAAGCCTTGGATAAGAGCCATCTTCCCTAGCATTTGGGTTCTCATTGCATCTACCTCAGCTTGCAGTTGTTCCAGCCGTTCGTACTTATCGTCTTCAAGACTTTTCTTGACCAAGTTCCCCACGAGGAGTGTTTTCAACTCTTCCTGCCCCTGGGATAGGTTTAGGAACAGTTCTCTGAACTGAGTTTCTTGAGTGTGAAGATCTTGGTTGTCTTGTTGGAGAGCCATTGCTGAAATAAATAGTGAGAACATGAGAGACCTGTACTGGGAGACCTATTATGCGATGATATGTATGATATATGTATGCAATGTTTTCAAGGATCTCGCGGGGTAAACAAGAAACTGTTAGATTTTGAATTTTGCAGCTTTGATTGAAGAAACTTTGTGTCGTTAAGAGTCCTTCTTCAAGAGTTAAGCTCACCATATCGAGTGGATAATAGCCACTGACTCAAGTTATCGTGTTTTGATCTCTAGACGGCATTGGCTAGAGGAAAATAAATCCCCTTCGCCCCTTGCTAGACGTTTGATTTAGCCTGACCTGCATCACAAACCCTTGAGATCCTTGAAATGGTTACGGAAATGCTATGGCATGATGTTATGATGTGTATGATATGCGTTTAAGCAAAAGTGCAAGGTAATGTAAACAAATAAACTCGGCAAGAAATCCAAGTTATTGGATACGGACTATAAACAAAACCTGCAAGGAACTCATGTTGTCAGATAATGAAAATGTGCAAGTAGTTCAAGTTTGAAAGCACACAAGTCACACAAAAGCCCTTAAATTTCAGGCTGGCATGGAGTTTAGGTACTACCCTCTTGCAGTTTAGTTGGTTCAACCTATCCTAATAATAGTAATCGGGTTCTAGAGGTTCTCAATATCATTGACCATCCTCAATCGATCATAGTTCCAGTTTAGCAATCTTTTCTTGCGGCCGGAACCATCGCGAGAATATGGTCTCAATGAGTGTAGCATACAACTACTTTCTATGGCCAAGTTGGTCAATTATAGGTTCTAAGGTCAGTTGATGCTTAATGACCCATTAGCAGCCCTATACTCTCCTTGTTGCTCCACAAGGGATATCGGTGCCAACTAATGTGTCACACCAATATAGCTACTACTTCAACAGTATCGGTCTACACCGTGCAGTTCCCTCACAGTCTATTGCTACTTACCTAAAAGGTGTCCCCAGATCCGAGTCAGGATCTATAGTAACTCCGATACAAAACCCACAAAGGTAAAGCAAAACAGATCAAGCAATTGAAAACAATATGATGAACTAATCCTAAGGTACACCCCACTTATATATCCCCAGCAGAGTCGCCAGTTCTGTGATACGGTCGCCAGAACCGGACGTGTTTCCCTATTTTTTTAAGGAATTTGCTGGTTTGCGTTTTGCATTTGTGTTTGCAAAATGTCGCGGTAAGCAAGAGTCGCCACCGTCTTTTATTTTATCCAACAAGGAAAGGAAAAAAGCACAGAAAAATTCCTTTTTCGAGATATTTCTGAGTACGGGGGGTAGATTATAGAAAGGGAAGGTATTAGCACCCTTTCTATCTGTAGTTATCTACGGGCTCTTAGGTACTTGCTCATCATTTTCAAAATTGTTTTCTTTGTGTTTGTAGGCTTTAAAAAGTTTTTGTTTTGACTTCGTTTTAACTCTTGCTTCTGTCTTCAAGAGTGTAATGAAATGTTTTTGAAAACTTGTTTGTAAAGGAGTGTAAGTGTGAAAAAAGTTTGTTTTGATTGAGCAAGTACTTAAGAACTAATCTACCTACTCGAAAAAGAATCATTCTGTATTTGTTTCCTTTAGACAATGCTATCCCATTATTAGTGAGTAGGTAGCACCGTCGTTGGAGTTTGAGGATCAATTCGAAAGGAACGTACAGTCATTAAAGCAACGTTAGGACGTCTTAGTAATAACCCTAATGTCTTAGATCATTTATCCGAGACGACAATATCCGAGACAACCATTCCGAGGCAACTTTGATCTTTGGACAAAAGGACGACCACTAAAGCATCCTATACTCAATGACCGTTTACCGAAGGCAACTAAGTGGGAATGTACCCTAGGAGTGCGCATGTGCGAATGATTCAATTTCAGTTTATTTATCTTTGCACACTTAGGGTGATCTATCTGTTTTAAAATTAGTCATACATTCTTGTCATGCATACCCTAATTATTCCTACATCTAACAGTTAATAATTTGCGGAATTCAAAATGCGGAAATTAAACTACGCTATTACAAGGCTTCAGGTATTTACATAGCCAAAAACAAACCCTTTGAAAATAAAGCGATAATGAAAAGTAAAAGTCCTAATTAAACTATTACAAACTGTGAGCAGATACAATAATTGGGCAAAAATAATAATAAAGCGCGCGGTGAAAAATTATATCGACGAGAAAATTAGGGTTTTGACCCTTCTATCCTAATTAAAAGAGAAAATGTTTTTTTGTTGTTTTTAATAAAAGAATTAGGTTTTAAAATTAAATACAAAAATTAATTAGTTAATTAAATAATGAAAATAATTACAAGACCTATTTTTGGTTTTTGGTTATTTTAGGAAAAAAATAAAGTACAATTAAGTTAGTAATAAAACCTATTTATTCTGATTAATTTTAATTATTTGAAAAATAAATTAAAGTTATCCAATTTAATCAAACCTAATTAAATTAAGGGTTAATACCTATTTTCACCCCTGACATATGGGGTGTATTTGAAAAACCCCCTGCCAAAAAAAAAGTTCCAATTGTTACCTTGACAAATTTTAAAAGTTTCAGTTTTTACCTTGAGGATGCCACATCACCTAAAAGGCTGATGTGGCTTATATTTTTGTTACATTTGTAAGTTTTTGTTATGCCATGTCACACAATACCAAATAAAATGTCCAGAATGCCCTTTATATTCCATGATCATGTATGATGCTTTGATAAAAAAGGTGTTTTTGTTGACTTTCCAAAATGACCTATAATGTCCAAATTCATAACTTCTTGTGAGTGCATATTTTGAACTTGGGAGCTGAAGATATATTGTAGGTAATTTCATCCTCTTCAAAATGAGCTTTGGATGGGTCATTTCTCATAAAGTATGAGAAAGTTATGCTTGGTCAAAGTTGAGTTGACTTTTCCTGTAAAACCCTAATTTAGCAACTTTTGAGTCTTGATGAATTATGAACAATCCTTGATGAATTATGAGCAATCCTTGATGAATCATGATCAACCCTTGATAAAATGATGAAATATCCTTCAAAATGAGAATGTTGACCAAAAATCTTGAGGTTTGACTGTATGTGGGCCACAGTTGACTTTTGCCCTAGCATAGTCGATTTTTGGACCTTTGAGCAATTAACTGAGCACACTTCCTCTGTAGGGCTTGAAACTTGACATGGATGGTGTTTAGAACATATTATGACATTGGTGAGCATTTGGGATCACTTGGACTTAAGTATCTTGATGCAACATGAATCCCTAATTTGAGGTAGACTGCCTTAGGAGAGAGCTTGTCTGGCCAACCCTTGGACTACCTTGAGCAACTTGGGGATCTTTCTTGGAATGTTTTGAGAAATATGGGAGGGCAAATTTTGGGGTACAACAGTACCTCACAATCATCCTCACCTTCTTCCTCGGCTTGGTTGATCGGATTTTCGAAGTCATAACTGGAAATAGCAGAGTTGTTATCAATGGGATCCATAGTGGACATGGATCTGCAATATGATACGTAAGTGTGTGTAATAGCATAGTTGTATTGATAAAGTAAAGGCAGAAAAGAAAAATAGAGAGCGCAAAATTTTTATGCAAAGAACGTCCAATTCTTCATTGATCAAATATGAGATGACATATAATAACCCTCACAGATAGAACCATCGTTCCTCGGGTAAGACACAAGGCCAAAAAAGTTTAAATTGTTCATTACAAACTCAGAAAACAAGTAGGACAATTAATGTGAAATAAAAGAAACTGGAATAAAATCCCTAGCCTTCCAGTTATTCGGTCCACCATTGGTAGTCGGGTAGATCCAACTATCGATGTCAGGGTCTTCCTCACTGTCTTCAATAGCTTTGACCTAACGATTACTAATGCGTAGGGGAGGTCCTCCGGCCCAAGCGCGTCGAACAGCCCTTTGAGCCCTTAAAGTAAAGCCTAAACCAAATTTGTCAGTTTTGTGAGTCAAATCGGGGAGCTGGCCCCAATTGGCACACCACCTTCTTCAACCACGGCCCTGGCGTCCTTGAGAGAATCCATCTTCAGAGGAGGTTTGTTGCTAATAGTAGTTTCAGTCGATGCCAAGATCCGCGGGACCTCTTCGAAGTTCTGACAAGGAGTTTCTATAAATTCCCCGTCCATCTCTACGTAGCGGAAGGAATTGAGATGGCTCAACATATACTCCTCTTCACCCCGTACAGTGACAATCTTCGCTTTCACCAGATACTTTAGAATTTGATGGAGTGTGGAAGTAACTGCCCCAACCTCGTGGATCCAAGGACGACCCAGCAAACAAGAATATGAAGGCCTAATATCCATCATATAGAAGGTGGACTTAAAAGTCTGAGAGCCTATCTTGACAGGGATGTACACTTCCCCATGCACCATTCTTTTCGATCCGTCAAAAGCCCTTACCACAATGTTACTAGACTTTAAAGTCAAACCCTCACAATCCAAACGGTCCAACGCCTTCTTGGGCAGAATATTCAGCGAAGACCTAGTATCCACCAGCACATGAGCCATGGTAGTGCCACTGCATTCGATCGAGACATACAGAGCATCATTATGTTTTCTCCCTTTCGGAGTTAAGTCAGCATCTGAAAAACCCATCCCATTGTCAGCAGTTAGGCTAGCCACGCAATCTTTAAATTGATCAGCTGAAGTCTCTTGCGGCACATGGGCAGTTTTAAGGAATGAAATCAAAGCCTTTGCATGGGCCTCGGAGTATAATAGCAGGGATAACATGGATATCTTTGAGGGGGTATGCCCCAGCTGCTCGACCACATTGTAGTCACTCTTTTTAATTATTTTCAAAATTTCCTCTATCTCTTGCTTAGAGGTTTCCACAATAATTTTTCTAGGTGCCTCCGTCCGAGCAGGCTCACCTACAACTTCTTTTCCTCGAATCCCAAATGACTTATCGGCAGGGGTAACCGCTGGAGTAGTAACTGAGTTACTAGTGGGAGCAGAAGATGAAATAACGATAGGCTTAGTGACAGTCTTCGGGGAGATCTCAGGAGAGAAAACCCTTCCACTTCTAGTAATCTTGCTGGTGCCGACAATATTACTGACATCACGATCAACTTCTTTGGTCTTCAAGTTTTGTTTAACGCCATGATAGTAAACATCGGCGCCATAATGCCAAGGGACAGCTTTGTCCGAGGTGTACGGGACAGGACCAGGACATGTGATTATCAACAGAGCGATTCTCATAGTGGGTGTGATCCAAACAGGTTTTCTTGAGGAAACCTTAGAAGGACTGGCGGAAATGGTTATAATAGAAATATCTTTGCACGAAACAGTTGGAATCAAAGTCTTTTCGAACAAAATTTCTCGGTTGTCCATCAGGCGTTGGGCACCTGTTTTCAGCAAATAGCAACCAAAAGGCAGGGACGAACATATGTGGCAATCTTCATCACAACCTGGGAATAAACCATCCAACAACAAATTCTTCTTAACATTCATAAGGGGAGTAGAAACTTCATCAACTGAGGTCATAAACAGATTGGTGTCAATGGTGTTAACTCCACGGTTGTGTCTAGGTATAGGAGCAGTTATGACATTGGGCTTCTCCGGAGCATCGAACTCAATCTCCTTGGCTTAAATCAGATCTTGTACTTTATTTCTTAGAGCCCAACAGTCATTTTTATCGGGACCAGGACTCTGAGAATGGTAGGCACACCGAGCGTTAGGATTGTACTGAAGAGATTAGGTATTAGGATTCTTGGGAGCCTCCTTCAAAGTTTCCAAGTTGGATCTCAGCGGGTGGGGTAGAACCTCTATCAATGTCATGTTAATCCGAGTAAACTGCCTTTGTGGTCTTTCCACCCTTTGTTGATTATTGCGTTATGGGGCAGCCGCAGGCATAGGTATCATTATAGCATTAACCATTGGACGGTATTCTGTTTTGCTCTGACCTCTCGGCCTATAAATGGCACTGGTCTCCTTCTTACCAGTGAAGGGTTTCTTTGTTGAACTTGACAAGGTATCCTTCTGTATTTTACCACTCCGAATACCAGCTTCTACCCTCTCTCCAGTTAATATCAGCTCAGTGAAACCAGTCGATGAGCTACCAATCAAATGGTTGAAGAATGGACCAGACAGCGTCCCAAGAAACATGTCAACCAACTCCCTATCAGATAAAGGGGGTTGAACTCTCCCAGCCAAGTCTCTCCACTTCTATGCGTAGTCTTTAAAGCCTTCACTTGCACCCATGGACATACTCTGGAGTTGAGTACGAGTAGGGGCCAGGTCGGCATTGTATTGATACTGCTTGTAAAAAGCGGCAGCTAAATCCTCCCTGTTTCGGACATTGGTTCCCTCCAATTGTTAGAACCATTCGAGCTGAGTCCCTGACAGGTTGTCTTTAAAGAAGTGAACCCACAAGTTTCTATCAGCGGTGTGGGGCTGGATCTTCCTCACATAGGAACAGAGATGGAGCTTTGGGCAAGACACCCCATCATACCTTGCGAAAACTGGAGCCTTAAATTTTCGTGGGATGACTACCCCGAACACCAACCCTAGTTCTTCAAAATCCAGCCCTTGTATTCTCTGGATCTCCATAGCACTTAACCTGTCCTCTATCTGCTTGTACCTATCCTTAGTGGGAGGATACTACTCATCGTTGTAGTTGGTATCGTTGTCAGAGACTTCAGGACTGGGGTCTTCTTCCCTTGTCTGTCCTTCTTGATTTTCATCCTCTTTGGATGAGGAAGTCACATCAACTGATTGCTTTAGTGGCCCCCCGAATCTTCTTCCCATATTGAGGGCACCGACGTGCTTCTTATTTTTCTTCTTCACTTTCTCTTTCAGGATGAGGGCCTTCAGATCCTCCTGCCCTTTTGCCATAGTTACGAACATCTGTTGAAATTGGGAATTTTGTGCCTGAAGATCTTTGATGCTTTGTTCAGAAGACATATCTGCTTGAAATAAACAGCGAAGGAGATGAGAAACCTGTAACAGAACCTGTTTATGCAATGTCATGGATGGTATGCGTATGCAATGATTTCAAGGAATTTAGAGATTTAAATTTGTTCAGAACAAAAGAGGAACACACGTCATATTAAGAAATCCAAGTTTGAGTAAATTATGCCTCCTTGGGCTTACAATGAGAGAAACAAACATACAACAAAACTCCTAAGACAAAAAGGTTGAACGCATCCTCTTTGGCGCAATGTAGGCATTCTGATTTCGTTCTTCATGAAGCTGCTTGGTGAGTTCCAAAACCTTCTTCTCACTGGCGTAAAATTGGGCTTCAAAGGTGTCCCGTTCTTCCTTCAACTGAACCCAAGCTTTCTGCAAGTCTTCGAGGGAGGTAGGCATGTCAGGATGAAGGACAGTGTATGGGTCGTCTCTTTCAACAACAAGATCTATGATAACAGGGAGGATAGAAGGGTAAGGCATTAAGAGACTTTGAGCACGAGCTCGTACCCATCTAAGGTAAGGCTCGAGTTGGATAGAGTTTTTGTTTCCCAAAGTTCTACTGTCCACCTTGTTCACCATTCTCCAAGCTTGTGTAAACCTATGGCGATAACCTTGGTCTTCCTTGTCGTAGTCGAACACCAGACTTTGAATGAGCACCTCATGAGGGCCGTCTCTTCGGGCATACCCAAACTGTCTAAGAGCTAAGAAAGGATTGTAGGTGATACCTCCCCTAATACCAAGCAGAGGGACGTTAGGGAATTCCCCACAACGGTCAATGATAGACACATCTTCCAAGGATCTCGAACACAAATGGATGTCAGAATGGGTGAGGGACATCATCCTTTGAGACCATGTTAGTCTTTGCTCGTTCTTCAATACTGATTGAGGTAGGTGTGAAGTGAACCACTTAGCGAGTAGAGGAATACAACACAAAATAGTACCTATTTTCTTCATGGTGCGGGTATGAAGGCAATGCAAGATGTTGCCCAGTAAGGTAGGTACAGGATTGCGAGAGAGAGAAAGACTTTGATGGCGTTAACATCTATGAATTGGTCCGAATTGGGGAACAGAACCAAACCATAAATAAGAAGAGCTAGGATGTCTTCAAAAGCTTGGAAATCCATGTCGTCCCAAAATGAACAAGCCTTCTCCAATAGAAATTTGGCTAGGAAACCTTTAACCTCGCTTCTTGTCTCCCAATTGGCTATGATGTCGGCTCTCTTCAAATGCAAAGCTTCGGCAATGACTTCAGGTTTTGGAATCCCCTCTAAACCGGTGAACGGTATCTGATCAAGCACGAGTAACCCTAAGAGTAGAGAAAACTCCTCCAGTGTAGGTACCAACTGATAGTCCGGGAAAGTGAAACAATGATGTACATGATCAAATAATTAGAACAACACACACATCATCTCTTCTTGGAAACTGGATGTAGACAAACTTAGGAGTCGGCCGTATTTCTTGGTAAAAGTAGAATCCTCGGGCACTCTTGAGGCTAACTCTTGAAGTTGAGGGTGTGCTTTTACAAAGTTGATTCAGATGGTGTTCCTTCGGACGGAATTCATGACCTATAAAACAAAAACAAAGATAAATTTCTAAATCCTTGAAATGGTTAGTGAGCATGCGTATGATGCTTATGATGTTTATGATGTTATGTATAAGTAAATATATATACACACAAAGCAGACAAGTCCCTATGTTTTAGGCTTGCATGGGGTTTTATAGGTAAGTACTCTCTTGAAGTTTAGTTAGCTCAACCTGTCTTAGTAATAGTGATCGGGTTCTAAAGGATCTAAATATCACTTACCTTTCTCTTAGGCATTGTCTCAGCATAATCAATCTTTTCTTGCGGCCGAGATATCCCAAAAGTCCAGCCTCAGTGAGTGTAGTATCAAGTATCAACCAATTTTCAGCTCTACACTGAAACTGGTTATCTCACTACGTCCTAATGGCCAAGTTTGTTCAATTAGGGTTCTAAAGTCAATTAGTTCTTTACGATGCCAATCAGCGGCCCCGTATTCTCCTCGATTCACCATGAGGGATACCGGTATCCACAAATGCGTCACACTAACATAGCCATTGTTTCAACCATATCGGTCTACGCCGTACAGTTTCCACAATCTATTGCTACTTACCTAAAAAGGTGTCCCAGATCCGGGTGGAGGATCAAAACAAAACCCAAATAATGACCCAAAAATGTAAAGCAAGCAAGCCAAACAAAGAAAGGAAATAGATGTGATATAACCCTAATGTAACCCCACTTTTAAAATGGTAATTCCCCAGCAGAGTCTCCAGTTCTGTGATACAGTGGGAGAATTGACTTTTCGTTTTGCGTTTGTATTTGCAAATGTTGCGGTTTAGCAAGAGTCGCCACCGACTTTTTTTTTATCCAATAAGGAAAGGTGAAAAAGCACAGGAAAGACTTTTAGAGATGTTTTCTTGAGTTCGGGGGGTAGATTATAAAAAGGGAAGGTATTAGCATCTTTTTCATCCATGGTTATCCATGGGCTCTTAGTTACTTGCTAGATCACTTTTTGTTTTGAGTGTGCTTGTGGTGTGGATTTTGAAAGTATTTTGAAAACGTCTTTGTAATGGTTCTCGTCTCTATAAGTACACGGACAAAGTGTTTGTTTTGAAAATAGTTCAAAGATGTGTTTGTGAAATGTGTTTTTTGAAAGTGATTTTGAAAAGGTGTCTTTGTAATGGTTCTCGTCTCCATAAGAACGCATACAAAGTGTTGTCTTTCAAAAATGTTTTCAAAATGAAAGTGTGGGTGTATAAAGTGTTTTTTGTTGTGAGCAAGCGAGCAACTAGGAGCGAATCTACCTACTTAAAAGGTCTTAAGCGTTTTTTTCCTCCTCCTTTAGATGTTGCTATCTTACCATTGTTTTGGTAAGAAGCCCCATCGTTGGATGTGAAGGGACGAGCGTGGGACGTTTGTATAGTCATAGAAGGCAACCCATGGAACGTTTTAGTAATGTCGTTTTAAGGACTAGATCATTTATCGAAGGCAACATCGAGGTTTGTCGAGGGACTACGGTCTTCTATCGAGGGTCTTTTGCTAAAACGCCCATGTTCGAGGGACATAACTAATTTCCGATAGGAAACAAGTGAGATTACCCTAAGGGTGCGTGTGTGCAAAGTGTGTTTGATTGCATGCATTTAGTCTTGCTTTTTAGGTTGTCTATTTGTTGTTTTCATGTCTTTCCATACACACCTTAATTACTAGCATTTACATTTGAAAGCGATAAATTGCGGAAATGTAAAGTCCTACGCTATTACAATGTTTTAGGGATGGGGGTATATATTTACAAATGGGGATTAAAAATAAAATTAAATCCTAAGTTTCTATTACAACCATATTGAATGGATAAGAATGTACAAGAAAATGTGAAGTGAACTTGCTTAGAAAATGGTTTTTTGTCTTAATGAATTAAGAAAAAAAAGGAAATAAAATTAATTAATAAAAGAAAATATTTTAATGTCTTTTACGTTAATAATAAAACAAGAGTTAATATAAAAAATGATAAAAAGGAAAATAAATGAAAGATAGAAACAGCGTGCTGCTGCAAGCAAAACAACAAGGATAAGAAGTTCTGAAGCCAGGCACGTGGTGATTCAGAAGGAAGCGTCAGAAGTTCTGGGTTGATACACTATGAGGTCCTGCAAGACATGTAACCTCCAAATGCTGAAGGGGCGTGTTCTGACCGGAGAACATTTCTTCCATATGTTCTGATTGAAGCGTCATGTTCTGAACCGTGTTTGCAACTTTTGACCGCACTTGCATAGAGGCTGGCTCAGAAGTTCTGAAGTATCATATTCTCTAGACATTTAGAAAATTTTCTAAATGTTTAGAAATTTGATTTTTTCAAAGTAACTTCTGACTTGTGATTTTTTGATGAACCAATTTCATGTCTTGATGAAATATAATTGTTGAAACTTGATTTTTGATCTAAGAGTCCAAGTTTGACTTTTCAATATGCTTTTGACCATTTTGCCCTTGTGGATGACTTTCTTCAAAAGTTGTAATCCAAAACTTGAAACTTGATAGAAACACACCTAAGAGTCCAAGATGATCTTTTGAGAAATGAGAGGGCAAATTTTGGGGTACAACAGTAAGCACAACGAGTGTTTGGGTTGTAACGGGGAGAGGCAGTGTTGGGATTCTTCGGAGCTTCCCGCAAGGTTACCAGATTAGATCTCAACAAATGTGGCAAGACTTAAGACAACGTCATATTTATCCGGGTAAATTGTCTTACCAGTCTTTCTGTTCTCAGCTGATTATTCCTCGTTTGAGTAGGTGCAGGCTTAGAGATCATGACGGCCCCTACCGTTGGACGGTGTTCAATTCTGTCCTGATTCCTTTGATGGTACACATCACCAACCTCTTTCTTCCCAGCAAATGGTTTCTTCAACGCGCTTGAGGATGCATCTTTTTGAATTTTGCCACGTCTTATACCCGCTTCTACTCGTTCGCCAGTCATGATTAATTTGATAAATCCAGCCAAGGAGCTTTCAATCAAGTGTTTAAAGAATAGACCAGAAAGCGTGCCCAAGAACATATCCACCAATTCCCGGTCAAATAGAGGGGGTTGGACTCTTCCTGCGAGATCCCTCCATTTCTGAGCATAGGTTTTGAAACCTTCACCTGCACCCATGGACATGCCTTATAGCTGTGTCCGAGTTAGAGCTAAGTCAGCATTATACTGGTATTGTTTGTAAAAGGCGGCAGCCAAGTCTTCCCAATTGCGAATATTGGTCCCTTCCAACTGATAGAACCAATCCAACTGCGTCCCTGACAATATTTCTTGGAAGAAATGTACCCATAGGTCCCTATCGGCAGTATGGGGTTGAATTTTCCTGACGTATGATCTCAAATGTAGCTTTGGACAAGAGACACTGTCATATTTAGTGAAAGTGGGGACCTTGAATTTCCGCGGTATGACAACCCCTGAGACAAGTCCTAGCTCCTCAAAATCCAACCCGGGTACTTTCTGGATCTCCGTAGCATTGAGGTGATCTTCCAATTGTTTGTATTTGTCGTCAGCTGGAGGATACTGCTCTTCAGAGTAGTCAGCCTCTTCTTCCTCTTCAGATTCTGGAGGGTCAGTCACTTCCTTGTTTTTCCCTTCTTGATTATCCCTTTCACCTGATGATGTTACGAAGTCTAGAGTCCTTCTGGCTGGCCCTTGGAATCTTCTTCCCAGATTCAAAATACCGGTTGATTTCTTCACTTTCTTCTTCTTTTATTTGATCAATAAAGTTTTCAAATCCTCTTGTCCTTTTGCCAGAGTCAAGATTATTTGTTGAAACTGAGCGTTTTGTGCCTGAAGATCTTTTACTGTCTGTTCAATATCCATCTCACTGAAATAAACAGTAAAAAGATAAGGAGACCTGTTGTAAGAAACCTGTTTGTGTTATGATGAATGAAGATGCATATGCAAATGATTTCAAGGAAATTAGAGATTTAAATTTGCTTTAGACAAAAAGGAACACACGTTATATTAATAAATAAAAGTTTGAGTACATCATGCCTCTTTGGGCTTACAAAGAAATAAAAATACAAAACTCTAAGACAAAAAAGTTGAACGCATCCTCTTCGGTGCGATGTAGGTGTTCAGACTCCACTCTTCATGAAGCTGCTTGGTGAGTTCCAGAACTTTCTTATCGCTGGCGTAAAATTAGGCCTTGAAAGTGTCTCGCTCCCCCCTCAAGCTGTATCCAATCCCTTTGCAAGTCTTCGAGAGAGGTGGGCATGTTAGGATGAAGGATAGTGTATGGGACATCTCCTTCCACAACAGGTTCTATGATAACTAGTAAGATGGAAGGATAAGGCATCACAAGTTTCTGAGCATGAGCTCGCACCCACTTAAGGTAAGGCTCAAGGGGGATGGAATTCTTATGCCCCAACATCTTGCTATCTACCTTGTTCGACATCCTCCAAGCTCGGATAAACCTCTGGTGGTAACCTTGATCGTCATTCTCGTAATCAAATACCAACCCTTAAATAAGCATCGCATGTGGACCATCTCTTCGGGAGTAACCAAACTGTCGTAAGGCCAAGCAGGGGTTGTAAGTAATACCTCCTCTAATTCCAAGTAAGGGGATTGTTGTACCCCAAAATTTGCCCTCCCATATTCTCCAAGAAATTGCCAAGTCAAGCTGCAAAATTCCCCAAGGGTTGCACAGTGCAAAGGTCCCCAATACAGTCAAAACTAGGGTTGTGTTCTGATCAAGAAAAGGAAGTTTCCAAAGGCCCAAACAAGTCTCATATGCCTACAAATATGTTCAAGTATCCTCATATCAAGTTTCAAGGCATTCAGTTCAAAATTGCACAGTCAAAACCCTAAATTGCACTACAGTCAACTGTAGGGGCAAAATGGTCATTTGACAGTCAAAAGTTCAAATTTTTGGTCAACATATCATTTTGAAGCCACAAACATCATTTTATAAATGCTTGATCATGATTCTCAAAATTTGGCTCAGAAATCATCAAAGATGCAAAAGTTTCCTTATTTGGACAGCTGAAAAAGTCAACTGAAATTGACCAGGGCATAACTTTCACATGGATTATCAGAAAAATTCCATCCAAAGCTCATTTTTAAGAGAAAGACATTTCCTACAACTCATCTTCATACTTCAAGTCCAAGAAATGCCCCCACAAAAAGTTATCAATTTCAACATTATAGGTCATTTTCAAAAGTCAACAAAAAGGGACTTTAAGTCAAAGGCCATAACTTGAGATTGGTAAATCAAAATGACATGGGACCAAAGGCATTGGTTAGAGGACTCAAAGACCTTTCCAAAATGTCAAGGAACATGAGAAAAGCTTAAAAATTGAGCAAGTTATGCCTTGTGGAAGTTGGGAAATTTTTGGATATTTTGAAAAGTCAACATTGATTCAAATGACCTAAAAATGCTAATGGGCCCATTTTTCTTCCATGATTCATCATTCTAAGCATGTGCACGACCACTTGGCCCAAAGGGAAGTATTTTCTCATTATTTATTTATTTATTTGAATTATTATTTATATTAATTCATTTAAATCAAATTAAATATAGGAAAAATACTAACCTAAGTTTTCAAATCTTTTTGTACACATTTCAGCCTCAAGATTTCGTGCCTAAGTCAATAAGGAAAGATTGGGAGTGATTTGATCTTAATTGATACAAAAACATGTGAAAAATATTTGGAAAATAAAGCTAGAAAATCAAATCTCCAAAACAATAAAAGCAATGGATTTGATTGAGTATTTTTGACCTAATGCACTCAGTACATAAGCATGATCATAAACCTAATGCTAAGGGACAAAAAGCTGCGCAGAAGAACTAAGAACAAACTTGAAAAATTGTTGAAAAAAGTCAAAACTGAAATAATCATTCCAGGGCGATTCAAAGCCCAATTTTCATTCCAATAGCTTGCTCAAGGTCTATTGAACATATTCCAATCAGAATCATCCATCAAAACGCCAAGAACTGGTAAAACGAGCATAAACTGTACAGAGAAAAATTGACAATCGTGCATCATGATTTAAGCATCTTTTGTAATTTTTATGCATTGATTCATGGTCATTATGATGTTTTGATGCTAACCAACATATTCAATTGCATTTTTGTGCCGTATATACGATTGTACCATGTCTGAGTTTTAGGGTTTACAGAGCTTGAAATTGGGGTTTCTCAAATAAGGCAAAATTGGAGGCTGAGACCTAGACCATGAGAACGAGCACGCTTGGACGAAGAGATTAACATACTCGCGCCTAATTTATAAGGCCACATGACCTAATCGCTATTTTCTAATAGCATGTCTTAGGCAACGCACAGAAAACCGTTGCCCATTGTTTATGTTTCAGGAAAAGTGATGAACTCGTGGCCATCAATGGTTGGACGGTTTGAAAATTCGCGCGCTGACTCCCACTAATTTTGCTTTTCTTTTATATTATTTGATTGTTATTATATATTCAGAACGCGCAATTGGCTCAGTTGGCATGCATCAAGGCTGGCAATACACCTGACCTGGGTTCGAGTCCCAGGTCTCATGCTTTCTCAATAATATTTTTTCTCTAACGTTCAGGTGCAGCGCCTATGTTATGATCCATGATACACCACCAGATCCAAGTGTACACGCGTCCAAGAGATTCACATCCAAGGCTGGGAATTGATGAACACCATGAGGATGAGTCAACCGTCCCACACGCGTGCACCAAAGTCAACAAGGCCATGATACAAATGGGCCAGAATTTCACAATCAAAACCTCCATATTGGGGCCTGAACCCCCCCCCTGGTTTGCAATTTTCTTCATATTTTATTTTTTCAATTATTATTTTATTTATTTTATTGTTTTACTTTAACTAATTATTTTTACAAAATACAAAAAATGCATAAAAATCAGAAAAGACAAAAAATATAATAAATAATTTTTATTTCTAATATTTTAATAAACAAATTGCATGTACATAAATTAACTTTAAATTAGGGTTTTAATATTAATTCTTTTCATAATAAGATCTAAGAAATATAGAATTTAGGTTTAGTCAATGCTTTATTCTTTCTTTTTTCACGATAATAATATTTATTTTCTATTTATTTATTTTCATAATTAAAATTGTACATAAAAAATTAGGTTTAATTTAGGTTGAATTTTGATGTTTTCTTAATAAATTAAAATAAAGTAGAATTAGGGTTAGTAGTTAATTTTAATTAATTCCTTCTTTTTTCTATTAAATCTTAAAATACTAAAAATACCAAAAACATTCTCTTTTAATTTTTAATTTTAATTCCTCATTAATTTAATTTTTTGCAAAAGGGTCCAACGCCCATATTTTTAATTGTTTAATTTCGCATATTTATTTTATGTCATTTAAATAATTATGTACCTCTCCCGAAGCCTTGTAAATAATTACTTCTCGCACTTTTAATTCTTTTAATTATTTACTTTTCTGTCAAATCGGGTCCGATTTAATTTTGGCGATGTGAACCCGCGCCATTTGTAATAGCTTTAGATTTATTTTCCCTCGCAACTTTTAACTGTTAACAAAGCATGAAAGAATGTATGGCCATAATAAAATCAAGCGTAGATCACTTTAACATGACAAGACAAATACAAATGAAAACGACACACAATGCGCACACACCACCCCTAGGGTACGCCTCACTGTTGCCTTGCCTCGAAAGGTGATCGTCGAGTAGAGGATGTCTTAGTAAGTCCTCATGATCCGGGAACCTGGCATGAGGGTAGCTTCTAAGGTGTCTTCCCATTGCTCCGGTGATCACCATGTCCCGAACCTCGAATTGACCCGAATACCTCCAACGGTGGTGCTACCTACCTCTCAATGGTGGGATGGCACTACTTTAAAGGACATCTACACAGACGAATTCCTTAGGGTAGGTAGGTTCTCGTAGATACTTGCTCTAATTTCAAAACAAATCAAAATCTTTTCACACCGACACTTTTCAAAAGCTTTCAAAGCAATGTTTCAAACACTCTGACACAAGAGTCGAACTGAAATTTTCAAAGGAACTTTTTAAAACCCACATTGAAAAGCAAACAAATCATTTTTGAAAACACAATGAGCAAGTATCTAAGAGCCCATGGATAACCATGGATAGAAAGGGTGCTAACACCTTCCCTTTCTATAATCTACCTCCCGAACCGAGAGCAATCTCTATAAGGAATTTTTCTGTGCTTTTGTCCTTTCCATTTGGAGAAAATAAAAGACGGTGGCGACTCTTGCTTCCGCGACATTTCGCGAACCAGCGTTAAACAGTCAGTTCCAGATCCACCGATCACAGAACTGGCGACTCTGCTGGGGAATTAACTTAAAGTGAGGTGTACCTTAGGGTTAGTTCATAACTGTGTTTTCAATTGCTTTCCTTGTTTGCTTTATTATTGTGGGACTGTCTTGGGAGTTCTATAGATCCTAACCCAGATCTGGGGGATACCTTCTTAGAAAGTAGCAACAAGGCTGTGAGGGAACTATGCGGGGTATACCGACATGGTTGAAACAGTCTGCTACGTTGATGTGGCACTTTGGTGTGTACCGGTAACCCTTGAGTTCAGTCAAGGAGAGTACGGGGCCTCCGCATGGTGTCGTGAAGCATCAACAGACCTTAGGAACCTTAATTGAACTATCTTGGCCTCTTTAGGGTAGTGAGATAACTGACTTTGGTGCAGTCCGAGGTTGGTTGATACTCGATACTACACTCAATTGAGGGTTGCTTTCCTGGAATATTTCGGTTGCCAGTTCAGTGGCTAAATCGAAACGATGAACAATGAAAGTGATCCCGTGATATTGGGAACCTTAGAACCCGGTTACTTCGATTAGGACAGGTTGAGCCCACCAACTTCAAGAGGGTAATACCCAGACCCCATGCTGGCCTAAACTCTAAGGGCTTCTCTTGTGTGACTTGTGTGCCTTCGTACTTGACTACTTGCATGCTTGTTATCTGACATATAAGCTACTTGCAGGTTTTGTTTATAGTCCTTAATGGGGACTCATAATAGGGTTTACTAAGTTTCTTGCAGGTTGTTTATAGTCCTTAATTGGGACTCATAACAAAGTATACTGAATTTCTGGCAGGGTTTGTTTATAGTCCTTAATTGGGACTCATAACAGGGTTGCCTACATTACCCCATGCATCATGACATCATACCATTGCATACCTTTTAACCCATTTCAAGGATCTCAAGGGCTTGTGATACAGGTCATGATGAACCAACTGTCCAGCAAGGGGCAAAGGGGATTTATTTTCCTCTAGCCAAGGGTGTCAGGGGCTATGACCCACTGGATATGGTGAGCTTTTGACCCTTGAAGAAGGACTCTCAACAACATGAAGTACCTTCAATCAAGTTACCGGTTTTCAACTCTAACAAGTTTCTCTGTTTACCCCGCGAGATCCTTGAAATCATTGCATGCACATCATACATATCATGGCATAACAGGTACCCTCTCTCTGCAGGTTGCTTACCCTTCTTCGCTGTTTATTTCAGCAGTCTCGTCATGAATCCTGAATCTTCAACCGAGCACACTATCAAGGCCCTCCAGGAACAGAACGCCCAGTTCCAAGGGCTGATCATGAATTTGACCCAGGGGCAACAAGATCTGAAGGCTTTGCTCTTGAAGAAAGAAAAGAAGAAGAGGAGGACCGTTTTGTTCAGCCCTAGACGCAGATCTAGGAATACCCCGCAGGATCAAACTGAGAGGACAACTCCATCTGTGGGAAAAAGCAAGTCATCAAGAGGAAAGGGTTCCCAGTCCAGTGGTCTCCGACAACGAGACAGATTTCAACGACGAACAATACCCTCCTGCCGAAGACAAGTACAAACAGTTGGAGGATAGGCTGAATGCTATGGAGATCCAACAGGTACCTGGGCTGGATTTTGGAGATCTGGGTTTGTCAACTGGTGTGATTATTCCTCGGAAGTTCAAAGCACCATCCTTTACCAAGTATGACGGGGCGTCTTGTCCCAAGTTGCATCTCAGGTCCTATGTTCGGAAGATTCAACCATATACGGTGGACAAGAATTTGTGGATCCACTTCTTCCAGGAGAGTCTTTCAGGGACTCATCTCGAATGGTTCTATCAGCTAGATGGGACCAAGGTTCGTAACTGGGAGGAGTTGGCTACTGCTTTCTACAAGCAGTATCAATATAATGCCGACCTTGCTCCTACGCGTACCCAACTCCAGGGTATGTCGTTAGGATCAAGTGAAGGTTTTAAAGAATATGCGCAGAAATGGAGGGATCTTGCTGGAAGGGTACAACCACCTCTGACTGATCGGGAACTTGTTGATATGTTCTTGGGGACCCTGTCTGGTCCGTTCTACAACCACCTAATTGGGAATTCGTCTGCTGGATTCACAGATCTTATCTTGACTGGAGAACGAATAGAAGCTGGCATCCGGTCTGGGAAAATTCAAGAGGCTGCACCTTCCGATAAAAAGCCTCATCATGGAAAGAAAGAATCCAATGCTGTGCACGGTAAAAAGAGCCGTCATGAGGTAGGGGCAATCCAGATCTACAATCCTGGACCTGCTCAACAAGGACAGGGGCAGCAGCGCAAGGAGAAACGACAGTACACCAAAATCAACATGTCGCTGGATCAAGCACTGCAACAAATGTTGAAGGCAAGGCTGATCACCTTAAGGGCTCCTCTTCGGAATCCGAACACTTCTGCTCCCAACTATCATCCCAATGATAGGTGCGCATATCATTCTGATAGCCCGGGGCATACTACGGACAACTGCTGGCCTCTCAAGAACAAGATTCATGACATGATCGACGCCGGGGAGATTCAGTTTGAAGTGCCTGAGACTCCGAACATAATCACTGCTCCGTTGCCCAATCATTGAAGCCTTTTGTTTATTTGAGTTTTTGAGTTGTATTTTTCTTTGCTTATACAAACAATTAATGTCATAGCAAACTCTTTTATTCTATCAATGCATCGCATACGTCTGTTTTGGGAATTAATACAATTGTTTTCATTATGTTCAAATTTCTTTTCATATTTTTCTGATGTCAACTCTGGATCTAAAATCCTAAGCCTCTTGAGGGAGGATGACGAAAACGATACCATAATCTACAGTATGCTTTTGAACAGACCCCGCTGATGAGGTACAGGCATTGTTTCAATCCCTAAACACTGGAGTTATAAGGAAGATAATCCCTCGTCAACCCCTCTGAGCCAAAGAAGTAGGAGTTTTTCTTTTCGAAATTTAAAACCCTTTATCATAACCCGGGGTAGGGTAGTTCTCTCAATTGATCCAAGTGCATGACAAATGGCACCAAAGAGGTCCTTACAAAACAAAAGACGATGATGGTTCCGAATGATCAATAAAGAAAGGCAGTCATTATCTTTCAAAATAAATAAAAAAAACCCATTAAGTCAAAACCCATGAAGGAGACTTACAAAACTGGGGCGTCCCGCTGACTGTAATTCCAAAAAAGGAAACAGTTCAGGCAAAAAAGAAAGGGATAACAAAAATCAAGAAAGAGGTCTCACAAACCCTCAACCAAAGCAAAAAATGACTGCCTATTCAAAAGAAATCATCAACATCTGAACCATTATTGGAGCATCAAAGCAAAGACTCAAGCACGGTCTGACGCACGATCAACTGAGTTTAGGTTTGGAGAACATCACGAAGAGCGGGGGGGTACAAATAATTTGAGCCTTTATCCTTTGTTTCTTAAACCATGAACCAGGCCACGTTATAACCCTTAAAAGTCCTAGCTGAAGCATGGGTTAGTTCGGAAGCATACTGTGACAAAAGGTATCCTGACTCCTTAAGGCTTACTATAAAGAAGGAGTTGACATCACGTTTTACAAACATTCATTTGTTTTATGAAAAAGAATGCATTTTCAAAATCTTCGAGACAGACATAAGCTTTGCATTTTTAACATAACTTTGTTTGCATATGACTTTTTGTTTGAACAGCAGGGAAATTCGCACAATGAAAGTCTAATGAACAAAGAGTACTTCCAATCAAGGGGCATGGCATGACTACTGTCCATCATCTGGGGAAGTTAAGTCAAGATTCGGAGAATCTCTCAAAAGGCCAAAAAGCCTGGGGCAAATCTCTGCCTGAGTCACTTGGGGCACTCCAGCAACGAATCTTGCACGATCAGACACC
Source organism: Vicia faba (assembly GCA_948472305.1). NCBI lineage: Eukaryota > Viridiplantae > Streptophyta > Magnoliopsida > Fabales > Fabaceae > Vicia > Vicia faba. Next base: position 126,631 of record CATIWC010001884.1, read on the forward strand.
TTCTGGTAACATGGCAACACAAGCAGCCAGGGGCACCTACCTGCAGTCTAAGAGCATGGACATAGTCGAAAAATACCGCAAAATCAAAGACCCGCTAGGTTGACATACCTAGGCAAAAATAAGGGCTTCCCGGCGAACCAAAAGGGTTCGGACAAAATGAAGGGATGAAATGAAAAAATCTGTACACCCGGCAAGTCGAAAACCTGAAAAGGCGGCTTGAGCAAAAATGGGTATCCCGGTGGACTGAAAACCCGAAAGGGCGGTCCAGGAAAAAGTTAGGGATTAAAGCGTACGACTATGTCCTGTCATCTTATCACCTGACTACCAGAAGAAGGTTTGTCCATGAACAACTATCAGCACCCCACAAGTGCCTCCCCCATAGAAACAGGGGCAATAAAGAGTTGTCTAAACAATTTAATTATTCTATCCTCCAAGGTACCAAGGTAGGTTCAGCTGAAGAACATAACCAGTACATCTAAATTCCCCAGAGAGTAAATCAGCAGGTCAGTGCATTCTTCTCCAAGCTATTATCAAATCTCAAGGAAGTTGAGTATCCTCCAGCCGATCTCAATACTTCTCCAGCAGCATACATTCTTAACAAGCATCCCCGGCAGTCTTGACCTAAAGATTGTTCCCCGGCGGTATATCAAACATTCAGTGGAGTTACTTCTAATACATCTCAGAACTTCCCCAGGAGAGTCCAATCTAATTCCCTAGAGAAGTTGGAATTCATCTCCCCAAGCAGTAATCTTATCCCCAGTTGATTTTGGAAGCTTATCCTCGCAGAGCACGAAGGCGTCTCCCGGCTTTATTCAAAGAGTTATTTCCCTAACAGGATATAACTGGGTTATCCTCATCCAAAAGCCACGGAAAAAGCGTCGTCGACGAAGCCTTCTTATCCCCAGCGAAGTCTATCAACACTTCCAACAACAAGGATATCCTCAGCAAGTTATTATCAACAATCAACAGAGTGTCTCTCTCCCCACAGAGTATTGCTCCCCAGCAATATTACTAGAGTATTTGTCTCCCCGCAGAGTAACCCATTCGCCAAGTTTATTCCCCAATAGAGTTATCTTCTCCTATCGGAATTCTTGCAACTATCATCCCCGGCGGAAGCAAAACCTATTCTTCAACATCAGCCCGGGAGTGACTTCCCGGCACCCGTCAAGGATTTCTTTTCTTAGACAAAAATACATTCATAAACATCACGTCTTCATACATTATAGCATGCATATGCATTATACTACACGAATCTCATTAATTTTGAAGACATACAGTTCATGCATCATGATTTTGCATACAATTATGTTTTGCCTTTTCAGGAAAAAGATCAACACCAAAATGATTACTATCAACTATCGCAATTCTTTCTAGATATAGTTTCAGATATGATCCAGATATGGTGACGTTCTGATGCTGCTTCCGGAGTTCCTTCTAGATATAGTTTCAGATATGACCCAGATATGGTGACGTTCTGATGCTGCTTCCAGATTTCCTTCCAGATATAGTTTCATATATGACCCAGAGATGGTGACGTTCTGATACTGCTTCCAGATTTCCTCCTAGATATAGTTTCAGATATGACCCAGATATGGTGACGTTCTGATACTACTTCCAGATTTCCTTCTAGATATAGTTTCAGATGTAAACCAGATATGGTGACGTTCTGATGCTGCTTCCAGATTTCCTTCCAGATATAGTCTCAGATGTAAACCAGATATGGTGACGTTCTGATACTGCTTCCAGATTTCCTTCTAGATATAGTTTCAGATGTAAACCAGATATGGTGACGTTCTGATGCTGCTTCCAGATTTCCTTCCAGATATAGTCTCAGATGTAAACCAGATATGGTGACGTTCTGATACTGCTTCCAGATTTACTTCTAGATATAGTTTCAGATGTAAACCAGATATGGTGACGTTCTGATGCTGCTTCCAGATTTCCTTCCAGATATAGTCTCAGATGTAAACCAGATATGGTGACGTTCTGATACTGCTTCCAGATTTCCTTCCAGATATAGTTTCAGATGTAAACCAGATAGGGTGACGTTCTGATACTGCTTCCAGATTGCCTTCCAGATTTCCTTCCAGATATAGTCCAGATATGAACCAGATATGGCGACGTTCTGACACTTATTCCAAGTTGAAGACATTTCAAGACCTTGTCCGGTTCAGTTAAATCGACCCTAAGATTTTCCTGATGCTTATCCGGTCAAAGGCCTTCTCTGGTTCAGTCAGATCGACCCTAAGATCTCCCTGATGCTTATCCAGTTGAAGATATTCCAAGACCTTGTCCGGTTCAGTTAAATCGACCCTAAGATTTTCCTGATGCTTATCCAGTCAAAGGCCTTCTCTGGTTCAGTTAAATCGACCCTAATATCTCCCTGATTCTTATCCCAGTAGAAGACACCCAAGATTTTTCTCAACGAGCGTTGTTGAAGTTAAAATCACCCAAGGTTCTCTTACCATTCATGCTAAGGCAGTAACCGTCCCTGGTTCATTCATCACCGTTTGAAGCTCCAGACCCAGCTCCTGTAACCAGTCAGGACATATCTATACCAAGCATCTAAAAATCAGCTCCTGCAACGTGTCAGGTACTTATTTTCTGTTTTGCAGGTATGCAGGTTCTCGCTAAGGAATCTCTTGCGCAATCAACACCCAGATGGCATCTATAAGCCCATCATCCTATCCATCAACCTCCAAATGGCATCTATAAGCCCATTCCATCATCACATTGCTACTATGTGAGTGCAAATTTCTGGGCACTCTAGTGTTCAATCATCTTCTACCCTCGGATTACGAAAGGCACGTCAGCCAATCTGCATCCTCAGGTCTAAGAAGATTGAACAGGGGCAACTGTTGTACCCCAAAATTTGCCCTCCCATATTCTCCAAGAAATTGCCAAGTCAAGCTGCAAAATTCCCCAAGGGTTGCACAATGCAAAGGTCCCCAATACAGTCAAAACTAGGGTTGTGTTATGATCAAGAAAAGGAAGTTTCCAAAGGCCCAAACAAGTCTCATATGCCTACAAATATGTTCAAGTATCCTCATATCAAGTTTCAAGGCATTCAGTTCAAAATTGCACAGTCAAAACCCTAAATTGCACTACAGTCAACTGTAGGGGCAAAATGGTCATTTGACAGTCAAAAGTTCAAATTTTTGGTCAACATATCATTTTGAAGCCACAAACATCATTTTATAAATGCTTGATCATGATTCTCAAAATTTGGCTCAGAAATCATCAAAGATGCAAAAGTTTCCTTATTTGGACAGCTGAAAAAGTCAACTGAAATTGACCAGGGCATAACTTTCACATGGATTATCAGAAAAATTCCATCCAAAGCTCATTTTTAAGAGAAAGACATTTCCTACAACTCATCTTCATACTTCAAGTCCAAGAAATGCCCCCACAAAAAGTTATCAATTTCAACATTATAGGTCATTTTCAAAAGTCAACAAAAAGGGACTTTAAGTCAAAGGCCATAACTTGAGATTGGTAAATCAAAATGACATGGGACCAAAGGCATTGGTTAGAGGAATCAAAGACCTTTCCAAAATGTCAAGGAACATGAGAAAAGCTTAAAAATTGAGCAAGTTATGCCTTGTGGAAGTTGGGAAATTTTTGGATATTTTGAAAAGTCAACATTGATTCAAATGACCTAAAAATGCTAATGGGCCCATTTTTCTTCCATGATTCATCATTCTAAGCATGTGCACGACCACTTGGCCCAAAGGGAAGTATTTTCTCATTATTTATTTATTTATTTGAATTATTATTTATATTAATTCATTTAAATCAAATTAAATATAGGAAAAATACTAACCTAAGTTTTCAAATCTTTTTGTACACATTTCAGCCTCAAGATTTCGTGCCTAAGTCAATAAGGAAAGATTGGGAGTGATTTGATCTTAATTGATACAAAAACATGTGAAAAATATTTGGAAAATAAAGCTAGAAAATCAAATCTCCAAAACAATAAAAGCAATGGATTTGATTGAGTATTTTTGACCTAATGCACTCAGTACATAAGCATGATCATAAACCTAATGCTAAGGGACAAAAAGCTGCGCAGAAGAACTAAGAACAAACTTGAAAAATTGTTGAAAAAAGTCAAAACTGAAATCATCATTCCAGGGCGATTCAAAGCCCAATTTTCATTCCAATAGCTTGCTCAAGGTCTATTGAACATATTCCAATCAGAATCATCCATCAAAACGCCAAGAACTGGTAAAACGAGCATAAACTGTACAGAGAAAAATTGACAATCGTGCATCATGATTTAAGCATCTTTTGTAATTTTTATGCATTGATTCATGGTCATTATGATGTTTTGATGCTAACCAACATATTCAATTGCATTTTTGTGCCGTATATACGATTGTACCATGTCTGAGTTTTAGGGTTTATAGAGCTTGAAATTGGGGTTTCTCAAATAAGGCAAAATTGGAGGCTGAGACCTAGACCATGAGAACGAGCACGCTTGGACGAAGAGATTAACATACTCGCGCCTAATTTATAAGGCCACATGACCTAATCGCTATTTTCTAATAGCATGTCTTAGGCAACGCACAGAAAACCGTTGCCCATTGTTTATGTTTCAGGAAAAGTGAAGAACTCGTGGCCATCAATGGTTGGACGGTTTGAAAATTCGCGCGCTGACTCCCACTAATTTTGCTTTTCTTTTATATTATTTGATTGTTATTATATATTCAGAACGCGCAATTGGCTCAGTTGGCATGCATCAAGGCTGGCAATACACCTGACCTGGGTTCGAGTCCCAGGTCTCATGCTTTCTCAATAATATTTTTTCTCTAACGTTCAGGTGCAGCGCCTATGTTATGATCCATGATACACCACCAGATCCAAGTGTACACGCGTCCAAGAGATTCACATCCAAGGCTGGGAATTGATGAACACCATGAGGATGAGTCAACCGTCCCACACGCGTGCACCAAAGTCAACAAGGCCATGATACAAATGGGCCAGAATTTCACAATCAAAACCTCCATATTGGGGCCTGAACCCCCCCCCCCCCCCCCCCCCGGTTTGCAATTTTCTTCATATTTTATTTTTTCAATTATTGTTTTATTTATTTTATTGTTTTACTTTAACTAATTATTTTTACAAAATACAAAAAATGCATAAAAATCAGAAAAGACAAAAAATATAATAAATAATTTTTATTTCTAATATTTTAATAAACAAATTGCATGTACATAAATTAACTTTAAATTAGGGTTTTAATATTAATTCTTTTCATAATAAGATCTAAGAAATATAGAATTAGGTTTAGTCAACGCTTTATTCTTTCTTTTTTCACGATAATAATATTTATTTTCTATTTATTTATTTTCATAATTAAAATTGTACATAAAAAATTAGGTTTAATTTAGGTTGAATTTTGATGTTTTCTTAATAAATTAAAATAAAGTAGAATTAGGGTTAGTAGTTAATTTTAATTAATTCCTTCTTTTTTCTATTAAATCTTAAAATACTAAAAATACCAAAAACATTCTCTTTTAATTTTAAATTTTAATTCCTCATTAATTTAATTTTTTGCAAAAGGGTCCAACGCCCATATTTTTAATTGTTTAATTTCGCATATTTATTTTATGTCATTTAAATAATTATGTACCTCTCCCGAAGCCTTGTAAATAATTACTTCTCGCACTTTTAATTCTTTTAATTATTTACTTTTCTATCAAATCGGGTCCGGTTTAATTTTGGCGATGTGGACCCGCGCCATTTGTAATAGCTTTAGATTTATTTTCCCTCGCAACTTTTAACTGTTAACAAAGCATGAAAGAATGTATGGCCATAATAAAATCAAGCGTAGATCACTTTAACATGACAAGACAAATACAAATGAAAACGACACACAATGCGCACACACCACCCCTAGGGTACGCCTCACTGTTGCCTTGCCTCGAAAGGTGATCGTCGAGTAGAGGATGTCTTAGTAAGTCCTCATGATCCGGGAACCTGGCATGAGGGTAGCTTCTAAGGTGTCTTCCCATTGCTCCGGTGATCACCATGTCCCGAACCTCGAATTGACCCGAATACCTCCAACGGTGGTGCTACCTACCTCTCAATGGTGGGATGGCACTACTTTAAAGGACATCTACACAGACGAATTCCTTAGGGTAGGTAGGTTCTCGTAGATACTTGCTCTAATTTCAAAACAAATCAAAATCTTTTCACACCGACACTTTTCAAAAGCTTTCAAAGCAATTTTTCAAACACTCTGACACAAGAGTCGAACTGAAATTTTCAAAGGAACTTTTTAAAACCCACATTGAAAAGCAAACAAATCATTTTTGAAAACACAATGAGCAAGTATCTAAGAGCCCATGGATAACCATGGATAGAAAGGGTGCTAACACCTTCCCTTTCTATAATCTACCTCCCGAACCGAGAGCAATCTCTATAAGGAATTTTTCTGTGCTTTTGTCCTTTCCATTTGGAGAAAATAAAAGACGGTGGCGACTCTTGCTTCCGCGACATTTCGCGAACCAGCGTTAAACAGTCAGTTCCAGATCCACCGATCACAGGGACATTAGGGAATTCTCCACAACGGTCGACGATAGTAACATTCTCCACAGATCGGGAACACCAATGAATATCTGAATGTCTGAGCGTCATCAACCTATGGGACCACCTTGAACCTTTCTTGTTATTCAATACAAATCAGAGAAGATGCGAAATAAACCATCTTGCCAAGAGAGGAGTAAAACACATGAGGATACCTCTTTTCCTCATAGTGCGAGAATGAAAAAAATGTAGGATGTCTCCTAACAAAGTAGGCACCGGGTTATGAGACATGAAGATTTTGACGATGTTTACCTCTATGAGGTTATCAAGATTTAGAAACAAAACCATCCCATATATGAGGAGGGCCAAAATTTCCTCAAAAGCTTGCAAGTCCAAGGAGTTCCAATAGTCTTGAGCTTTCTCAAACAAGAACTTGGCTAAGAAACCTTTGACACCGCTCCTTGTTTCCTAATTAGTTGTGACAGCAGATTGTTGCAAGTGTAGGGCTTGAGCAATCTCTTCTGGTTTTGGATCTATTTCCGTACTGTTGAAGGGTAGTTGATTGAGAATGGGAATCCTCAAGAGTTGGGAGAATTCTTCCAAAGTTAACACAAGTTGATAATCAGGAAATGTGAAGCAATGGTGTAGAGTATCAAAGAATTGGAAGAGCACCTTCATCATATCTTCATCAGTGTTAGAGGTAACCAAGTTTAGGAGGCCACCATGTCTTTTGATAAATGGAGAATTCTCAGGAACCCTTGATGCTAACTCTTTAAGTTGAGGAGGGGTCCTTACGAGATTGACTTGAATGGTTTTCCTACGAATAGAATCTATGTCCTACAAAACAAAACAAAGATAAATCCCAAAAATCCTTGAAATGGTTAGTGAGTATGAGTATGATGTTATGTTGTTATGATGTTTATGATGTTATGTACAAGTAAATATATACAAACAAAACAAACATGTCCTTAGGTTTAGGCTTGCATGGAGTCTCATAGGTAAGTACCCTCTTGAAGTTTAGTTGGCTCAAACCTGTCCAGACAATAGTAACCAGGTTCTAAGGGAGCTCAATATCATTGGTTTGTCTTCTCGGGCATTATTTCAGCACAAGCCTCTTTAATGGCGACCGAAATATCCCAAAAAACCAAACCTTAATGAATGTAGTATCGAGTATCTACCAACTTCAGACTGTACCAAAGTCGGTCACCTCACTACGTCCTAATGGCCAAGTAAAGGTTCTAGGAGTTAGTTAGTGCTTCATGATATCACTCAGCGGCCCCGTATTCTCCTTGACTACTCAAGGGCTACCGGTACCCACAAATATGTCACACTAACGTAGCTATTGCTTAGACCATGTCGGTATACCCCGCACAGTTTCCACAACGTATTTCTACTTACATATAAGGTATCCCAAATCCGGGTAGAGGATTTAAACCCAAACAAAGAACCAAAATGTAAAGCAAACAAATCAAATAATGAAAGCAAGTAAATGTGATCTAGCCCTAAGGTAACCCCACTTTTTAAAATTTCCCCAGCAGAGTCGCCAGTTCTGTAACGCGGTGGGAGAACTGACTTGGGTGTTTTGCGTTTTATTGCAAATGTTGCGGTTAGCAAGAGTCGCCACTGACTTTTCTTTTATCCAAAAGGAAAGGCTGAAAAGAACAAAAAAGACCTTTAGAGATGTTTTCTTGAGTTCGGGGCGTAGATTATGAAAAGGGAAGGTGTTAGCACCCTTTTCATCCATAGTTATTTATGGGCTCTTAGTTGATTGCTAGATCACTTGCTTTTGTTTGAAAGTGTGCTTTGTGTGGTTTTTGAAAGTATTTTAAAAAGGCGCCATCGTTTAGGCAAATTTTGTAATAATTCTCGTTTGTAAGAACGTATACAAAGTGTTAATATTTTGAAAATGTTTCAAGTTTGAAAGATATTTTGGAAGGGTGGGTGTTTGTTTTGAAAATAGCAAGGATGTTTTGATTTGAAAATGAGCAAGCAACTAGGAACATTCTACCTACTCAAAAGTCTTACTATACAACAACACCTACTCTGGGGGCTACCAAGCCAGATACAAGTCCACTAAATAATATCAATTCATAGACCCTCAGTAAACAACCATTTTACGATATAATCACTTAATCGCTACCCGTGATATACTTCTACCTAAGACACACCTAGGTATGAGGCCCTCCTAAAATCCCTTCAATCACTTACAGTGAAGAACAACTGAAATAACAAGTTTTAAAGACTTCAATCATTCAATGCTTAAAAGATTATGAATGATCCATAATTAACAACTCAAATAACAACTCAAGTATTAAATAAATACTAGAGTGTATGACGATTAAAAGGCTTAGAATTCTCAAACAGAAAGAAAGTATTCTTCTTCAAAAGTTGCAGTCAAATGAATAAGAAAGCAAGTCCTTATAAAGGCGCAGCAGTGGGCTTGGGATGAAAAACAAATATTCCAATATTTTGAATATTTCCATGAAAATAGGCCAAGATATAATCCATAAGGATAATTCAAATATAAAAATATTCCTCCATATTTTTCGCAAGCTATGAGTCACAAATCCTAAATTATGGCGCGCATGAAAATAGAAAACAGAAAACTTAAACTGATATGAGTTGCGTTCAGCTCAGGAGGCAGATGTAAAGACAAATGCTTTGACATCATTCAAAATAATTTGCTTCAAATGTCAAGACATTTAGCAAAACATTATCAAAGCATTATTTTACCAAAATTGTTGCCAACAAACACTTACAGTTATTATCCTATTGTGCTTCCAGTTTAGCTGTGACAACACTATTAGCATCGGTCACCTTAATTTCATTAGGACCATTATAATATTATTCCACACTCCCTTATCATACTAGATGATATGGATACACATACAAGCTTTCCAATAACCATAGTTTTCACTAGTGAAGATGGGAGCTCTATTGTACGCCCTTTAGGTTCGCAAGCCATACTCTAATAATCATTTTTGAAGCACGGAATAAACTGGAGCTCATGATACCAGTTGTTAGACGATGGAAACTTATCTAGAGGGGTGAATAGATCCCAAGTTAAAAAAAAATTAAAAAACAGCTTTAAAACATTGGCAAGCGGAAACCACCTGGATCAACTATCGCCTAATCCGAATTGTTATCGAAAAGCTCATATATGCGTCAAATCAATATTATATGAAATGATAATGATAGTCCATTGAGACAATATATTTTCACAAGAAAAACGTTTGAATTTATACAAAATAGCAACTAGTTTCCAATAAATTATAAAGCAACAAACAATTAGAAATAAATTATCAAACACTTGGTGTATAATTGATGGTGGTCAGATTTTTCTTATTGTTTTTGATATTTTGGCATTGGTACACATCATAAACATATTGATGTTTTCAACATCAGAACATGATGTCATGATAGATGTTACAACATATGTAGATAGACTGAATAATAATACCAAACTGAATAGATATGCAGAATTTTAAAAGCAGAATGATAAAGAAGACAACCAATTGTTAACCCAGTTCGGGGAAACTCACCTACATCTAGGGGCTACCACCAGAAAGGAAATTCATTATTAGCAGTATTAATTCGAAGCTAAACTCCCCCATTTACAACTTCTCACTTAATCCATACCCAGTGCAACTTCTACCTAGGCACCTCCTAGATATGGGAACCCTTCTTACTTCCAATCACCGTAGTGATAAAAGACCTACCATAATCCCAGTGGCAGTTTAAAACCAGTTACAATCATAATAGCCAGTCCAGGGATAAATTGGATAGAATATTACACTTCAAATACAATACATAGTTAAGACTCTTAACTAAGAACAATACTTGATTTGCTTAAAAGCTTCCACCAAGAACAATACTCAACTATTTGCTTAAAAGCTTATAGGAGAACATAACTCAACTCATTACCTAAAGGTTTTTTTAGTAAAAACACCATGTCTACCACAAAGAACACCATAGACTCTCGAAATCTATACCCTTATTTTTAACTAAAAACAAAAGAACTAACAAGAACTAATTTACCCTATGTCTTAGTCTTTCTTTTATAAGCCTTTAGTTGTCCATGGTCTTCAAAGTCTCTGCCCAACTATTCCCTGATATATATGCTGATTGCTGCAGAGAATATCTCCTTAAATCTTGGAACAAATCTTCGAGTATCCTAAATTAGCTCAATAACCAAATTTAGAAAATTTTAATGTTGTTGGAGATTTTATTCTCTTGTTCCAGATTGCATATTCTTGACCTGCAAAAACAATTGAGATATATCAAAAAGGAATTTTAAAAAATCATATTAAATCTTGTCAAGAAATATCAAACAGTAGCGCCTGCTACACTAGACTAAGATGTCATGACATTGTCTTCGGCATCTATTTGAAAATCATATAACAACAAACGTGTTATGGCAAACCATGTTTTTCCAAAATTTAGTCAATCACAAAACCATGGTACCAACAGTTTTGTTGATTTCAAAAGCCAATTACAATCTTATGGATTGTAATCACTCAACAAAACATTTTTTAACTTAATAAAAAATTTATCTAGACTAATCAATGAATTCAATAATTTGAAATTCAAAGTAAAATAGAGAAGTAATGAGATGGAGAGAGAGAGAGAGAGAGAGAGGGGATACAAGGACTTTTTAGGCAGTTCACCAACCGTCCTGGCTATGGCTACGTCTTCCCTCAATTCAGTTCGGAATTGAGATAATCAATCTTACTTTGCAAAAAATCGTTTACAAGAGAAATGTAGCAATCAAACCCTACAAACCATATATTTGATGTTGATCCTATAACTTTATCTTCCCTTGATCTGATCCTAATCAAGTCACCTAACAATACCAATTTGATCCATTGTCTTGCGCTACTCCTTTGCAAGAAACCATCGTTCTTCAAAGCTTTCACTCAGTCAAATCCAAATTGAAAATTGTTGTCACCCAAGATTTCCAATAGATTCACCGTCTCACGCTACTCCTTTGCAAGAACCCCCGTTTCTCAAACTTTCACTCGATCGAATCTGAATTGCAAAATCTTGTCAAAAACCCCAAATTAACACTTTGATCTTGATTGAAAACCCTCACAGTTTTTCACGATGAACACCCCAAAAGATTCTCTACCCAATTTACAATTCAACAACCTAAATTGGACATTATCAACTTTGAATCTAGATGGCAACCAAATAAAAAATGATTATGTGTAATTTGTTTATGTGTATGCATAGACTATGAGAGGTTGAAGATGAAGATCAATACTTTTTATGTTTATGGTTTCATCAACTTTTTCATGATGCATGTGTGAGGTATATATATGTGTGCAAGTTAGAGGCAAAAAAGGAATGCAAAGGGTTTAATGAAAATGCAAACTTTCATTATTTTTTATGCATGTGTCGACCTTTATAGGTCATGTGTCGACACATTCGAAGCATGAGCCAACCTGTATCGGTCAGCATGTCGACACATGTATTAAAGAGGCTACATGCTTTAAAATTGAGTTACATGTGCCGACACGAAACTCGTATGTGTCGATTTATAGGAGAGTTTTTTTTATGTGTCGACCTAAAATGTTGTATGTGCCGACACATGAGTTACAAAGACTACAGCCTTCAAAAATGCATTACATGTGTCGGTTTATAGCATGTATGTGTGACACATGGACCTGTTTTTCACAAAAAACTAGTTGCTTGAAAATCAAAATGTAAGTTGGAACTCCCCAGCAACATCGTCAAAAAGTAGTTGCTTGAAAATGTGTCACATGCAAGTATACATGTATATTTGAAAGTATCAAGGGATAAAAAGTAATGATATCGTACCCACATGGAGTGAATGTTACTTAGATTGATTTTGTAAGAAACCATCTTTTACTTTTAAGTATGAGCAAGGATAAAAATAATATATGAGTGTCACAAGTTCATATTTCTTCTTAAACAAGATCTAAGTAGTGTAAAGTGAGCATTGAGAATATGTCAAGAGAGTGTGGTTGAGGTATGATCCATTAATATTAATGAAATAACTATGTGTTAATAACTCCAGTCGCGCCAGGACTCAGCAGCTGGTACTGGGAATGGTGAGAAGAAGAAGCTCTCTTTTCTCCACTACCCTTACATTATTTCTCTTATGTATTTATCTTCAAGATGTTGAACTCCCTTTTTCATTCTTCAACAAGGTTTATTTATAATCCTCCACTAGGGTTCTTTGTGTTGTCTTGGATCTTGGTCCAAAAATTAGGATATCACATCAAGCCCAATACATGATTCACTGTTTTTCCATCATTCCTTCTGCTTTTCATGCAAGAAACCAGATACAGAGGACAATGTGTCTTATGACAGTCTGCCACATCAGGGGTGCAGACAACATTATCCTTTCCTTGTAGAGTATGCTTTGTAGTGGGTGTATTATGTACCCTCTTTTATCTTCTAGCGCCTCTTGATATTACCCACTTGATTCAAAGGATTTTTCTTCAATGCAATAGCAAATACTCCATCCAATGCATCTTCCCTTCCACGTTTGCCCTAGGATACTAGTTGGTTGGTCCATTTCCTTCCTTAGTTGAGTTTAGCTACTTGCTTCAACTTGCAATCCCAGGTGTTGTCCATTATTGTCTTGCCTCGGCTCGACAGAACTAGCCTAGAATTAAGCAATAAACACATCAAAATATCAAAAGGGATTACAATAGCAAATATCTATAAAAATAGATAAAATGAAATAAAGAAACTACCAAACAGAAAATTAACTAACAATAAAGAAAGATTAAGGTATATAATAACTCACAGAATATGGATTATCACACCCCCAAGCTTGAACCATTACTTGTCCTTAGGTGATCCAACAAATGATGACAGAGAAACCTCCCTTCCAAGCAACCACTTTTTCTAAACAACACTAACTCACCATTAACCAAGGAATCATCTAAAAGGAATGTTTTCAAAAATTAGCACAACTCAGCCCTGTTGCTAATCACAAGTGTGTGTGTGTGTGTGTGTGTGCTCTACGCATTACTAACATTACATGTTATGCAAGTACTCTTCAGTCAAGATAGCTAGCTTAAATTAAATTTTGGTTGTCTTATCCTATGGTCAAAGAAATCATTTTTCAGTTTCAAAAGAGGGGCTTGACTGTTTCATTTTTAGACTTTTGTACTTAGGATCACACATGCATTTATTGACAAAGAAACTTTTTTGTAGATGCTCCACCTGTTCACCTAACATGATCTCACTTGTAATTAGTTAAACATGTTACTATTGGGGAAGACATCCACTATTCCTCCACTTTAGGGCACATGAACTTATTAAAAATACTTGTTCTTCCACTTTCGGGCACAAGAACTTGTTCCTCCAGTTTCGGGCACATGAAATTATTTTGAAGTGCACTTTGGCTTACTTAAATAACATGTTTTGGTGTGTTTATTTGCATATGCAGTATATCCAATATACTAAGTCTCAAATAGCGGTATTAACCTCCCCTAACTAAATCCTATAGTGAACTCATATTCCATACTTTAAAACAGTTCAAATTTATCAAAAGGCTATCTACTTTTCTGAGTAATAGAGGCGTGACAACGATTATCAGAAACAAAAGAAGGTGTGTTTGATCAACAATCAAGACCTTGTTTCCAATATTGTCACAGTCCAAACTGATTCTTTCTAAGTCGTTAGAGTTGTCTATCATTTTTTGGGGTTGCAATCAACTATTTTTCTCAGTTTTATTATGTTTTTTTAAATAAAAATAACAAAATAATTAAAATAGTAAACAAGCATAGTTTCATTAATCAAAAGAGAAACAGGGATAAAGACAACAAAACAGCAGGACTTCAACAAAAACAACTTAAAAATGACATAATCAAGGCAACAAAATAATAATGATGATAATGATGGAAATTGGTTGTGTTAAAGGATAATATCACGATATAAGTTGTCACTCCCCCAAACTTAAAGTAAGGACAATCAGTGTCCTCGCTATCAACTGATAAAATAGGGCGTGCCGTTAGTTACCCCTCAGTCAAGATATAGAGAAATACAAGTTAGGCATTAAGCATGCTGCTCTTCCTCATTGCATGGTCTTCTTTCTTATTCTTTCTAGCCTCATTCTTCTGGGCAGGCTTTGTCAGTGTAACACCCCCTTTCTATCCCGCACAAATATATAGCATAATTAGATTAAATTAGCATGCATATTATAAGAGGGTGTCACATTTACTTCTGAATAAAACAACAACATACTGGTCATAATCATAACATGCATTTAAAATCATATTCCATACACTAACACATATGCATCTCGCAACAGAATAATTCTTAACTCAAAATAGTACTAATCATGATTGAAACCCATACTGACAATCCTCACATAAATCTTAGGCACTAAAGGCCATCATCACATACATCTCAATCCAACATAAAATAATTCAGAGAGTACAAAAACATCTCTCACATAAACATGAATATCATAAAAATAACATGAATCTAAATGTTCCTCATGTTACATACACCAGAGCATGGACTCACAACCTAAGAAATCAGATAAATAGGAACTAGCTCCTCCGTCTAATCCTCACTAGGAGCGCCACTAACTTCAGTACCTGAACGATGTCGTATAAAAACACGATTCCAACAGAAGGGTGACAATTCACATCCTTATAGAAATATATAATAAAAAGTAATGCATATTGTGATCGGTGGATCTGGAACTGACTATTTAACGCTGGTTCGCGAAATGTCGTGGAAGCAAGAGTCGCCACCGTCTTTTATTTTCTCCAAATGGAAAGGACAAAAGCACAGAAAAATTCCTTAAAGAGATTGCTCTCGGTTCGGGAGGTAGGTTATAGAAAGGGAAGGTGTTAGCACCCTTTCTATCCATGGTTATCCATGGGCTCTTAGATACTTGCTCATTTGTGTTTTCAAAAAGGTTTGTTTGCTTTTCAATTGTGAGTGAGTTTGAAAAAGTTTCTTTGAAAGTTTCAGATCGACTCTTGTGTCAGAGTGTTTGAAAAATTGCTTTGAAAGCTTTTGAAAAGTGTCGGTGTGAAAAGATTTTTGTTTGTTTTTGAAGAGAGCAAGTATCAACGAGAACCTACCTACCCTAAGGAATTCGTCTGTGTAAATGTCCTTTAAAGTAGTGCCATCCCACCATTGAGAGGTAGGTAGCACCACCGTTGGAGGTGTTCGGGTCAATTCGAGGTTCGGGACATGGTGATCACCAGAGCAATAGGAAGACACCTTAGAAGCTACCCTCATGCCAGGTTCCCGGATCATGAGGACTTACTAAGACATCCTCTACTCGACGATCACCTTTCGAAGGCAAGGCAACAGTGAGGCGTACCCTAGGGGTGGTGTGTGCGATTTGTGTGTCGTTTTCATTGATATTTGTCTTGTCATGTTAAAGTGTTCTACGCTTGATTTTATTATGGTCATTCATTCTTGCATGCTTTGTTTAACAATTAAAATATTTGCGGGAAAAGTAAATCTAAGGCTATTACAAATGGCGCGGGTCCACATCGCCAAAATTAAACCGGACCCGATTTGACGGAAAGTAAAGAAGCAAATAAAGTAAAGTGCGAGAAGTAATTGTTACAAAGCTTTGGGAGAGATACATAATTATTTAAGCGGAAATAAAATAAATGTACGAAATAAAAGAATTAAAAATATGGGCGTTGGACCCTTTTGCAAAAATTAAAGTAATGAGGAATTAATTAATTAAGATTAGAAGGAAGCAAGAATTTGTTTTTGGTATTTTTAGGATTTAATGAAAAAGAGAATTAATGAAAATTAAAATTGAATGCAAACCCTAATTCTATTTATTTTTAAACTTATTTAAGAAAAATGTTGAAGTTTTTAACCTAATTTAACCTAAGTTATTTATGTACAATTTAATTATAAAAATAAATAAATAAATATTATGGTAAAAAAGGAAACAAATTAAAAAGGGATAAAAATTAAACCTAATTCTATATTTTTGTATTTTTGTTATTAAAAGAATTAAAATTAAAACTCTAATCTAAATTAATTTATTTACATGAAAATATTAAAATAAAAATTATTTATCATGTTTTTATCTTTTTTCTGATTTTTTAGGCATTTTTTATATATTGTAAAAATAATTTATTAAATTAAAACAATAAAGTAAATAAAATAACAATTGAAAACAAAATAAATAAAAAAAGGAAATTGCAAACCAGGGGGGGTTCAGGCCCCAATTGGAGGTATAAGCCTAGCAATCTGGCCCAATAGCATTGGCCTCGTGGGACTTTTTTGAATCATGTGTGATGCGTTGACTAGGGCGTAGTATGTTCTTTGAATCCCTGCCTTTGATTTGAATCTCTTGGATGCGTGTATGTTTGATTATTGAGGATGCATGGTGCGCCTTAAGGTTGTGCCTGCATAGGAAGATAATGGGAAAAATAATATGGACATAATACAGACCTGGGGTTCGAACCCAGGTCTTGGACGTGGATACTCTCTTCGCTTGCCAACTGAACTAAATCACACATGTTAACATATTATAACAAATAAATAATAAAAAGAAAAACCAAGGCATTAGTGGTTCAGCGCGCGAAAATTCAAACAGGCCTATCACTGTGTGACACGGCTTCATCTTCCTCACCATCCCTGTAAAACAAAACACAAAGGCAACGTTTTTTGAACCGTTCTATAATGTATCTTTAGAGAAAATAGCGAATAGCGCTACACTGTTCATAAATTGATCGCGAATGTGGTGTCTCCTTCGTCTGAAAGCACTGAGTACAACCATGGTGGTCTTAAGGCTTAATTTTTCCTCTTTGCAAAAGCCCTAAATTTACAACCCTGTAAACCCTAGAGATCGGCCATGGTGAAATCTTATATACAGCATGAAAATCAAATTGAATGCATTGGTTAGTTTCAGGACAAGGTGATAAACATGAATCAACAATTAAATTTCACAAAGAATGCCTAGAATATGATATGCGATTATGAGTTTTTTGCTGTACAGTTTTAGTCCAATATACCAATTCTTGAGGTTTTGATGGCTGTGCTTGATTGGAACGTGATCAGTAGACCTTGAGGAAGCTATTGGAACCAATTTCGTGCCTTGAATCCACCTCTAACACTGATTTCAGTTTTGAGTTTTATGGGGAAAATTTCAAGTTTGCCAATGTGTTTCTTGCGCAGCTTTCAGTGTATTAGCATTAGGTTTCTCATCAGGCATATGTAGTGAACAAATTAGGTCAACAAAACTCAATAAAATCCAATGCAATAATGGTTTTTGGAAATTTGATTTTAAGGATCTTTTTCATATCTTTTTTTTCAAGTGTTCTTGGTTCAAAATCATGCCAATCAATCCAATTCTTTCCTAATTTGTATATGCACGAAATCTTGATGGCAAAACCTGTATAAAAAGATTTGAAAGCTTAGGTTAGTATTTTTCCTATATTTAATTTGATTTAAATGAATTAATATAAATAATAATTCAAATAAATAAATAAAAAATGAGAAAATACTTCCCTTTGGGCCAAGTGGTCGTGCACATGCTTGGAATGATGAATCATGGAAGAAAAATGGGCCCATTAGCATTTTTAGGTCATTTGGATCAAAGTTGACTTTTCCAAATATCCAAAAATTTCCCAAATTCCACAAGGCATAACTTGCTCAATTTTTAAGCTTTTCTCATGTTCTTGGACATTTTGGAAAGGTCTTTGAGTCCTCTAACCAATGTCTTTAGTCCCATGTCATTTTGATTTACCAATCTCAAGTTATGGCCTTTGACTTAAAGTCCCTTTTTGTTGACTTTTGAAAATGACCTATAATGTTGAAATTGATAACTTTTTGTGAGAGCATTTCTTGGACTTGAAGTATGAAGATGAGTTGTAGGAAATGTCTTTCTCTTCAAAATTAGCTTTGGATGGAATTTTTCTGATAATCCATGTGAAAGTTATGCCCTGGTCAATTTCAGTTGACTTTTTCAGCTGTCCAAATAAGGAAACTTTTGCATCTTTGATGATTTCTGAGCCAAATTTTGAGAATCATGATCAAGCATTGATCAAATGATGTTTGTGGCTTCAAAATTATATGTTGACCAAAAATTTGAACTTTTGACTGCCAAATGACCATTTTGCCCCTACAGTTGACTGTAGTGCAATCTAGGGTTTTGACTGTGCAATTTTGAGCTGAATGCCTTGAAACTTGTCATGAGGATACTTGACCATATTTGTAGGCATATGAGACTTGATTGGACCTTTGAAAACTTCATTTTCTTGATCAGCACACAAACCCTAGTTTTGACTGTATAGGAGACCTTTGCACTGTGCAACCCTTGGGGAATTTTGTAACTTGGCTTGGCAATTTCTTGAAGAATATGGGATGGCAAATTTTGGGGTGCAACAGTTGCCCCTGTTCAATCTTCTTAGACCTGAGGATGCAGATTGGCGGACGTGCCTCTCGTAATCCGAGGGTGGAAGATGATTGAACACTAAAGTGCCCAGAAATTTGCGCTCACATGTTAGCAGTGTGATGGGGAATGGGCTTATAGATGCCATTTAGAGATTGCTGGATAGGATGATGGGCTTATAGATGCCATCTTGATGTTGATCGCGTAAGAGATTCCTTAGCGAGAACCTGCATACCTGCAAAAGAAAAAATGAGTACCTGACACGTTGCAGGAGCTGATTTTTAGATGTTTGGTATAGATATGTCCTGACTGGTTACAGGAGCTGAGTCTGGAGCTTCAAACGGCGATGAATGAACCAGGGATGGTTACTGCCTTAGCATGAATGGTAAGAGAACCTTGGGCGACTTTAACTTCAACAACGCTCGTTGAGAAAAATCTTGGGTGTCTTCTACTGGGATAAGAATCAGGAAGATCTTAGGGTCGATCTGACTGAACCAGAGGAGGCCTTTGACTGGATAAGAATCAGGAAAATCTTAGGGTCGATCTAACTGAACCGGACAAGGTCTTGGAATATCTTCAACTGGATAAGCATCAGGGAGATCTTAGGGTCGATCTGACTGAACCAGAGAAGGCCTTTGACTGGATAAGCATCAGGAAAATCTTAGGGTCGATTTAACTGAACCGGTCTAGGTCTTGAAATATCTTCAACTGGATAAGCATCAGGGAGATCTTAGGGTCGATCTGACTGAACCAGAGAAGGCCTTTGACTGGATAAGCATCAGGAAAATCTTAGGGTCGATTTAACTGAACCGGTCTAGGTCTTGAAATATCTTTAACTGGATAAGCATCAGGGAGATCTTAGGGTCGATCTGACTGAACCAGAGAAGGCCTTTGACTGGATAAGCATCAGGAAAATCTTGGGGTCGATTTAACTGAATCGGTCTAGGTCTTGAAATATGATTGAGAATTTCAACTGCATCTTTCCTGAAAGGTAAAGGTCAGTCATATGCAATGCGTGATATGGATCAAGCAATGATGTCCTCAACATAAATGAGACTTGTATGATATGATGCGTCTATGCATGTTATAATGATGTATGTGGTGTTTTATGTATGTTTTTGTCTAGGAAAGTGAATCCTTGACGGGTGTCGGGAAGTCGTATCCTGGGCTGATGTTGAGGAATAGATTTTGCTTCCGCTGGGGATGATAACTGCAAGAATACCGGTAGGAGAAGATGACTCCGTTGTGGAATAATCTTGGCAAATGGAAGGTTCTGCGGGGAGAAAAGATACTCTAGTGACCATGCTGGGAGGCAATACTCTGTGGGGATAGAGATGCTTTGCTGAATGTTGATAGTAACTTGCTGAGGATGTCTTGTTGTTTGGAAGTGTGAATAGACTTCGCTGGGGATAGGAAAGAACTACGTTGACGACGACCTTTCCGTGGCTTTTGGCTAAGGATAACCCAGTTATATCATGTTAAGGAAATAACTCTTTAAATCCAGCCGGACGACGCGTTCGTGCTCTGCGAGGGATAAGCTTCCAGAATCTACTGGGGATAAGCTTACTGCTTGGGGATATGAATTCCAATTTTCCTGAGGAAACTGGAATGGACTCTTCTGGGAAGTTTTGGAATGTAATTTTGTAAGTTGAAAGGGGGAACCTATGTAGGGTTGCATGCTGATGAGTTTGTGTAAAACTGTATCTGGAATGGAGAAGGAACCTGGGTAGGGTTACTTTGATGATGAGTTCGTGTAAAACTTCGTTTTTTTTTTGGAAAGGGAGAACCTGTGTGGGGTTTCTGGTTGACGAGTTCATGTAAAACTGCATCTTGAAGAGAGGGAACCGGTGTAGGGTTGCTTGATGTCGAGTTCGTGTAAAACTGTATCTGAAATGGAGAAGGAACCTGGGTAGGGTTACTTGGTGATGAGTTCGTGTAAAACTTCTTGATGAACCGGGGTGAGGTTATCTTGATATAGGTCCATGTGAGACTTCTGGAGGAACCGGGGTTAGGTTACTTGGATAAGTTTGTGTAAAAACTTCTTGATGAACCAGGGTTAGGTCATCTTGAGATAGGTCCATGTGAGACTTCTGGAGGAACCGGGGTTAGGTTACTTGGATAAGTTCGTGTAAAAACTTCTTGATGAACCGGGGTTAGGTCATCTTGAGATAGGTCCATGTGAGACTTCTGGAGGAACCGGGGTTAGGTTACTTGGATAAGTTCGTGTAAAAACTTCTTGATGAACCGGGGTTAGGTCATCTTGAGATAGGTCCATGTGAGACTTCTGGAGGAACCGGGGTTAGGTTACTTGGATGAGTTCGTGTAAAAACTTCTTGATGAACCGGGGTTAGGTTGCTTGTGGAAAATGAGTCTGTGTATGACTTTGTCTGAAAACTGAGAAGGAACCAGTGTAGGGTTGCATGATTTTGGTTAAGTGGATGATTGTCCTGTTTGGTTTCGGATGTTAACCCACGATCTGGAATTGGTAGCGGTAGATGGTAATCATCCTTATGTTGATCTTTCCTTTGTGCTTCGGTTGACAGAGCAATTGAATCGCCTGGATAACTCATTATTGCCCCTGCTTCGGAGGTGAGGGAAGAGGATACCTGCGTGGGTGATCGACAAATCTTCGAGTAGACCAGTGATGAGATACCGGAACATAGTCGTACGCTTTGATCCCTAACTTTTGCCTGGACCGCCCTTTCGGGTTTTCAGTCCACCGGGATACCCATTTTTACCCAAGCCGCCCTTTCGGGTTTTCGACTTGCCGGGTGTACATGTTTTTTTTCATTTCATCCCTTCATTTTGCCCGAACCTTTTTGGTTCGCCGGGAAGCCCTTATTTTGCCTAGGCATGTCAGCCTAGCGGGTCTTTGATTACGCGTAGTATTTTTTCGACTATGTCCACGCTTTTAGAATGTAGGGAGTTGCCCCTGTTAGAAGTATTTTGCCATGCCCCAGATAATGGGCAATGCTCCTGCTGTGCCCCTTGATTGGAGGTACTTTTGTTCACAAGGTGTTCATCGTGCGAATTTCCCTTCTGTTCAAACAAATAGTCATATGCAAACAAGGTTATTTTAAGAATGCAAAAGCCTATGTCTGTCTTGAATATTTTGAAAATGCATTTTTTGTAATACAGTGCGGTGTCAACTCAAGATTTTACAGCAGACCTTCAGGAGTCAGGATACCTTCGTAACAGTATGCTTTCGAACTAACCCATGCTTCAGCTAGGACTTTTAAGGGTTGTAACGTGGCCTGGTTCACGGTTTAAGAAACAAAGGATAAAGGCTCAAATTATTTGTACCCACCCGCTCTTCGTGATGTTCTCCAAACCTAAACTCAGTTGATCATGCGTTAGACCTTGCTTGAGTCTTTGCTTTGATGTTCCAATAATGGGTCAGATGTTGATGATTTCTTTTGAATAGGCAGTCATTTTTGCTTTGGTTGTGAGACCTCTTGCTTGATTTTTGTTATCCCTTTCTTTTTTGCCTGAACTGTTTCCTCTTTGGAATTACAGTCAGCGGGATGCCCCAGTTTGGTAAGTCTTCTTTATTGGTTTTGACTTTTTGGGCTTTTCATTTATGATTTTTTTTTTGATAATGACTGCCTGTCCTTATGATTGTTCGGAACCATCACTGTCTTTTGTTTTTGAAAAACTCATTTGGTGCCATTCATTGTGCACTTGGATCAACTGAGAGAACTACCCTGCCCCAGGTTATGATTAAGGGTTTTGATTTTCGAAAATAAAAACTCCTACTTCTTTGGCTCTGATGGGTTGACGAGGGATTATCATCCTTATAACTCCAGTGTTTAGGGATTGAAACAATGCCCGTACCTCATCAGCGGGGTTTGTTCAAAAGCATATTGTAGATTGTGGTATCGTTTTCGTCATCCTCCCTCAAGAGGTTTAGAATTTTCAATTAAGAGTTGACCATTGCAAAAATATGAAAGCAGTTTTAAGCATAGTAAACATAATTAAATCAAGACAGACATGTGTAATGCATTCATGAAATAAAAGAGTTTAACATGATAATTGTTTATCTGAACAAGAAAAGAAAAATACAACTTGAATTCAAATGAACAAGAATCTCTCGATCCTAGCCATGTTTTGGCAATGGAGCAGTGATCACGTTGGGAGTTTCGGCGGGCTCGAACTCGATCTCTTTGGCATCGATCATGTTCTGAATTTTGTATTTCAGTGCCCAACAGTCCTCAGTATCGTGCCCCGGGCTATCGGAATGATAAGCACATCTAGCTTCTGGATTATAGCTAGGAGAAGAGGTCTTGGGGTTTGCCGGAGGGTTAATTACTGCAATCAGGTTCATCCTCAACATGTGCTGCAATGCTTGTGACCATGGCATGTTAATGTTGGTGAATTGCCTTTTAGGCCCATCCGGCCTTTGCTGGTTTCCCTTTTGTGGTTGACGGCGTGGCGCAGAACCAGAGATCATGACTGCCCCTGCATGTTGATCACGGCGACTCTTTTAACTGTATGCAGCATTAGATTCCTTCTTTCCCGTGTAAGGCTTTTTATGAATATCAGAAGGTGTAGCCTCTTGAATTTTCCCACTCTTGATACCAGCTTCAATTCTTTCGCCGGTCAGGATGAGGTCGGTGAATCCAGCAGATGAATTACCAATCAGGTGGTTGAAGAATGGCCCGGATAGGGTCCCCAAGAACATATCAACGAGTTCCCGGTCAGTTAATGGAGGCTGTACCCTTCCAGCAAGGTCTCTCCATTTCTGTGCATACTCTTTGAAACCTTCGCCTGCACCTATAGACATTCCCTGAAGCTGAGTGCGTGTGGGAGCAAGGTCGGCATTGTACTGGTAATGCTTGTAGAAAGCAGTGGCTAAGTCTTCCCAGGTACGGATGTTGGCTCCATTCAATTGATAAAACCACTCGAGCTGAGTCCCTGAAAGACTCTCTTGGAAGAAATGGATCCATAAGTTTTTGTCAGCTGTATAGGGTTGGATCCTCCTTGTGTAAGCCCTGAGATGCAACTTAGGACAGGATGCCCCGTCGTATTTAGCAAAGGCAGGTGCCTTAAACTTGTGCGGGATTACTACCCCAGAAGACAGACCTAGATCCTCGAAGTCCAGGCCGGGCACTTTTTGTATTTCCATAGCACTGAGCCGGTCTTCCAACTGTTTGTACTTATCCTCAGCCGGAGGGTATTGTTCGTTGTTGAAATCTGTCTCGTTGTCGGAGACCACTGGACTAGGCACCTCTCTCTCATGGTGACTGCTTTCCCTCACAGATGGGGTAGTCCTCTCAGTTTCAGTCTGCGGTGTATTCCCAGATCTGCGTCTAGGGCTGAACAAAACAGTCCTCTTCTTCTTCTTTTCCTTCTTCAAGAGGAGAGCTTTCAGATCTTGTTGCCCCTGGGTCAAATTCATGATCAGCCCTTGGAACTGGGCGTTCTGAGCCTGGAGGGCCTTGATAGACTGCTCAGCTGATGATTCAGGATTCATGACGATCGGCTGAAATAAACAGCGAAGAAGGGTAAGCAACCTGTCGAAGGGATACCTGTCATGCAGTGAGATGTATGATATGCATGCAATGATTTCAAGGACCTCGCGGGGTAAACAGAGAAACTTGTTAGAGTTGAAAACTGGCAACTTGATTGAAGGTACTTCATGTTGTTGAGAGTCCTTCTTCAAGGGTCAAAGGCTCACCATATCCAGTGGGTCATAGCCCCTGACAACCTTGTCTAGAGGAAAAGAAATCCCCTTTGCCCCTTGTTGGGATAGTTGATTCGTCCTGACCTGCATCACAAGCCCTTGAGATCCTTGAAATGGGTTAAGATGTATGCAATGGTATGATGTTATGGTATGCATGGGATGATGTCAGTAACCCTGTTATGAGTCCTAATTAAGGACTGAAACAAAACCTGCAAGAAACAAGTGTTAGGTCACAAGCATGCAGATAGTCAAGTACGAAGGCACACAAGTCACACAAGAGAGAGCCCTTAGATTTAGGCCAGCATGGGGTCTGGGTAGTACCCTCTTGAAGTTGGTGGGCTCAACCTGTCCTATTAGAAATAACCGGGTTCTAAGGGTCCCAATATCACGGGATTGCTTTCAATGTTCATCGTTTCGATTTAGCCACTGAACTGGCGACCGAAATATTCCAGGAAAGCAACCCTCAATTGAGTGTAGTATCGAGTATCAACCAACCTTGGACTGCACCAAAGTCAGTTATCTCACTACCCTAAAGAGGCCAAGATAGTTCAATTAAGGTTCCTAAGGTCTGTTGATGCTTCATGACACCACGCGGAGGCCCCGTACTCTCCTTGACTGAACTCAAGGGTTACCGGTACACACCAAAGTGCCACATCAACGTAGCAAACTGTTTCAACCATGTCGATATACCCCGCACAGTTCCCTCACAGCCTTGTTGCTACTTTCTAAGAAGGTATCCCCAGATCCGGGTTAGGATCTATAGAACTCCCAAGACAGTCCCACAATTTAAAGCAAACAAGGAAAGCAATTGAAAACACAGTTATGAACTAACCCTAAGGTACACCTCACTTTATAAAGATAATGTCCCCAGCAGAGTCGCCAGTTCTGTGATCGGTGGATCTGGAACTGACTATTTAACGCTGGTTCGCGAAATGTCGCGGAAGCAAGAGTCGCCACCGTCTTTTATTTTCTCCAAATGGAAAGGACAAAAGCACAGAAAAATTCCTTAAAGAGATTGCTCTCGGTTCGGGAGGTAGGTTATAGAAAGGGAAGGTGTTAGCACCCTTTCTATCCATGGTTATCCATGGGCTCTTAGATACTTACTCATTTGTGTTTTCAAAAAGGTTTGTTTGCTTTTCAATTGTGAGTGAGTTTGAAAAAGTTTCTTTGAAAGTTTCAGATCGACTCTTGTGTCAGAGTGTTTGAAAAATTGCTTTGAAAGCTTTTGAAAAGTGTCGGTGTGAAAAGATTTTTGTTTGTTTTTTAAGAGAGCAAGTATCTACGAGAACCTACCTACCCTAAGGAATTCGTCTGTGTAAATGTCCTTTAAAGTAGTGCCATCCCACCATTGAGAGGTAGGTAGCACCACCGTTGGAGGTGTTCGGGTCAATTCGAGGTTCGGGACATGGTGATCACCAGAGCAATAGGAAGACACCTTAGAAGCTACCCTCATGCCAGGTTCCCGGATCATGAGGACTTACTAAGACATCCTCTACTCGACGATCACCTTTCGAAGGCAAGGCAACAGTGAGGCGTACCCTAGGGGTGGTGTGTGCGATTTGTGTGTCGTTTTCATTGATATTTGTCTTGTCATGTTAAAGTGTTCTACGCTTGATTTTATTATGGTCATTCATTCTTGCATGCTTTGTTTAACAATTAAAATATTTGCGGGAAAAGTAAATCTAAGGCTATTACAAATGGCGCGGGTCCACATCGCCAAAATTAAATCGGACCCGATTTGACGGAAAGTAAAGAAGCAAATAAAGTAAAGTGCGAGAAGTAATTGTTACAAAGCTTTGGGAGAGATACATAATTATTTAAGCGGAAATAAAATAAATGTACGAAATAAAAGAATTAAAAATATGGGCGTTGGACCCTTTTGCAAAAATTAAAGTAATGAGGAATTAATTAATTAAGATTAGAAGGAAGCAAGAATTTGTTTTTGGTATTTTTAGGATTTAATGAAAAAGAGAATTAATGAAAATTAAAATTGAATGCAAAC
The DNA here is from genome assembly GCA_948472305.1 of Vicia faba. Taxonomy (NCBI): domain Eukaryota; kingdom Viridiplantae; phylum Streptophyta; class Magnoliopsida; order Fabales; family Fabaceae; genus Vicia; species Vicia faba. Next base: position 153,211 of record CATIWC010001884.1, read on the forward strand.
CCTAATTCTATTTATTTTTAAACTTATTTAAGAAAAATGTTGAAGTTTTTAACCTAATTTAACCTAAGTTATTTATGTACAATTTAATTATAAAAATAAATAAATAAATATTATGGTAAAAAAGGAAACAAATTAAAAAGGGATAAAAATTAAACCTAATTCTATATTTTTGTATTTTTGTTATTAAAATAATTAAAATTAAAACTCTAATCTAAATTAATTTATTTACATGAAAATATTAAAATAAAAATTATTTATCATGTTTTTATCTTTTTTCTGATTTTTTAGGCATTTGTTATATATTGTAAAAATAATTTATTAAATTAAAACAATAAAGTAAATAAAATAACAATTGAAAACAAAATAAATAAAAAAAGGAAATTGCAAACCAGGGGGGGTTCAGGCCCCAATTGGAGGTATAGGCCTAGCAATCTGGCCCAATAGCATTGGCCTCGTGGGACTTTTTTGAATCATGTGTGATGCGTTGACTAGGGCGTAGTATGTTCTTTGAATCCCTGCCTTTGATTTGAATCTCTTGGATGCGTGTATGTTTGATTATTGAGGATGCATGGTGCGCCTTAAAGTTGTGCCTGCATAGGAAGATAATGGGAAAAATAATATGGACATAATACAGACCTGGGGTTCGAACCCAGGTCTTGGACGTGGATACTCTCTTCGCTTGCCAACTGAACTAAATCACACATGTTAACATATTATAACAAATAAATAATAAAAAGAAAAACCAAGGCATTAGTGGTTCAGCGCGCGAAAATTCAAACAGGCCTATCACTGTGTGACACGGCTTCATCTTCCTCACCATCCCTGTAAAACAAAACACAAAGGCAACGTTTTTTGAACCGTTCTATAATGTATCTTTAGAGAAAATAGCGAATAGCGCTACACTGTTCATAAATTGATCGCGAATGTGGTGTCTCCTTCGTCTGAAAGCACTGAGTACAACCATGGTGGTCTTAAGGCTTAATTTTTCCTCTTTGCAAAAGCCCTAAATTTACAACCCTGTAAACCCTAGAGATCGGCCATGGTGAAATCTTATATACAGCATGAAAATCAAATTGAATGCATTGGTTAGTTTCAGGACAAGGTGATAAACATGAATCAACAATTAAATTTCACAAAGAATGCCTAGAATATGATATGTGATTATGAGTTTTTTGCTGTACAGTTTTAGTCCAATATACCAATTCTTGAGGTTTTGATGGCTGTGCTTGATTGGAACGTGATCAGTAGACCTTGAGGAAGCTATTGGAACCAATTTCGTGCCTTGAATCCACCTCTAACACTGATTTCAGTTTTGAGTTTTATGGGGAAAATTTCAAGTTTGCCAATGTGTTTCTTGCGCAGCATTCAGTGTATTAGCATTAGGTTTCTCATCAGGCATATGTAGTGAACAAATTAGGTCAACAAAACTCAATAAAATCCAATGCAATAATGGTTTTTGGAAATTTGATTTTAAGGATCTTTTTCATATCTTTTTTTTCAAGTGTTCTTGGTTCAAAATCATGCCAATCAATCCAATTCTTTCCTAATTTGTATATGCACGAAATCTTGATGGCAAAACCTGTATAAAAAGATTTGAAAGCTTAGGTTAGTATTTTTCCTATATTTAATTTGATTTAAATGAATTAATATAAATAATAATTCAAATAAATAAATAAAAAATGAGAAAATACTTCCCTTTGGGCCAAGTGGTCGTGCACATGCTTGGAATGATGAATCATGGAAGAAAAATGGGCCCATTAGCATTTTTAGGTCATTTGGATCAAAGTTGACTTTTCCAAATATCCAAATATTTCCCAACTTCCACAAGGCATAACTTGCTCAATTTTTAAGCTTTTCTCATGTTCTTGGACATTTTGGAAAGGTCTTTGAGTCCTCTAACCAATGTCTTTGGTCCCATGTCATTTTGATTTACCAATATCAAGTTATGGCCTTTGACTTAAAGTCCCTTTTTGTTGACTTTTGAAAATGACCTATAATGTTGAAATTGATAACTTTTTGTGAGAGAATTTCTTGGACTTGAAGTATGAATATGAGTTGTAGGAAATGTCTTTCTCTTCAAAATGAGCTTTGGATGGAATTTTTTTGATAATCCATGTGAAAGTTATGCCCTGGTCAATTTCAGTTGACTTTTTCAGCTGTCCAAATAAGGAAACTTTTGCATCTTTGATGATTTCTGAGCCAAATTTTGAGAATCATGATCAAGCATTGATCAAATGATGTTTGTGGCTTCAAAATGATATGTTGACCAAAAATTTGAACTTTTGACTGCCAAATGACCATTTTGCCCCTACAGTTGACTGTAGTGCAATCTAGGGTTTTGACTGTGCAATTTTGAGCTGAATGCCTTGAAACTTGTCATGAGGATACTTGACCATATTTGTAGGCATATGAGACTTGATTGGACCTTTGAAAACTTCATTTTCTTGATCAGCACACAAACCCTAGTTTTGACTGTATAGGAGACCTTTGCACTGTGCAACCCTTGGGGAATTTTGTGACTTGGCTTGGCAATTTCTTGAAGAATATGGGAGGGCAAATTTTGGGGTGCAACACATATCAATTGAATTCAGCACACTTCACATAATCATGTAACCAATATATTCCACCATAATTCACATGATTGCATATACAATATTGCTCAATAATTCATTATTTAAAGATAATAAATCACAAATACCACATATGTAACATTCACACCAATATCACGTAATGCACACCAATTCAAAATTTTCACATCGACACGTGTGACTCTAATGCAACTCAATGCAATATGAATATGGTACCAAATGTTATCCTTACCGGCCCTGCCGGGTCCATATCTCCAAGATAGATAACCACCAATAAAAGCTCGATTCGACCTTAAGTTTTCAAACCCCTCAGCGTTAGGTTTAGGACAAGTCAATAATTCCCATGGTATTACCAAACATTTCCTCTTGACACAAATGATGCATGTGCAATATCAACATAAATATGCAATTAAGATTCATCTTCATCTCTTAATCATACAAGCATATTCACATAATTCAACATATTTGAATTATCTTCACCAAACTGCACAACATGCTTACGTTGTGTCTATATTCACACACAACACATCCTCACATCATTAATCACATCAACACACCATAATAACATATAGGAACCAAAGCCAATCCATGTTATTCTCATTTCTCATTAATTCATAACATACTTGTATACAAAATCAAGTATCATGTTTCCATTAAAAAGCATGTCAAAACCAATCCAAAACACGTAGTTAAATTCCACAAAATTCATGAAAGTCCATGATAAATCATAAGCATCCAAGATCCAGAATAGTTTTTGCATTCCAGACCGCGCTAAGCGGCCTCACGAAAAACCAGAAAAATTTGCTTACGCATAATTCTGTCTTGTTACAAATTTCCCACCCAAAATCCATTATGACGCCCATTTTTCATCAATTAAATGTATTATAACTTATATCTATCATATAGCATCAAATACAAATGTCAAAACATGATTTCCAACATCAATTTCATGATTTCACATTCAAACCCTAACATGTCAAAATCTAGAAATTGAAGAACAAATTCCTAATTTTATGTTACTACCTATTACATACTCATATATAATCCCATAATAACAAGAAATTTCACCCTTACCTTGGATGTAGACACTTCCTAGGTTTTCCTTCTTCTTCTCTTCTCTTCTCCTCTTTTCTCCTTTCTCCTCTTCTATTCTTTTGATAACTCTCTTCTAATTCTATTTTCTCTTACAACTCTTACTAACCCTTATTTTCTCTATTGGGCTTATATCACCCACTCATTAATGAAACATAAGGCCCAATACTTAATTATATTGTTCTCACACTTACTAACCCAATTACTTAATATACATATATCAATTAAATCAATTACTCATTTAATCACACAAAATAAAATAATTAAATAATTATCACCCAATTAATAATTAACATGACAATTAAATAATAAAATAATTAATAAAGAAAAGTGGAGTGTTACAACTCTCCCCCACTTAAAAGATTTTCGTCCTTAAAAATGACCTCAAACAAATAACTCAGGATAAGACTCTCTCATCTTACTCTCGAGTTCCCACGTCACCTTTCCATCCACCGGCCCTCCCCAATCTACCTTCACTAAGAAAATCTCTTTACTGTGAAGTTGCTTCAACTCCTGATCCTCTATTCGCATAGGTGATGTCTCTACAGTCAAGTTACTCCTCACCTGCACATCATCTAATTGGACCACATGAGATGGATCCGCAATGTATCTCCTCAACCGAGACACATGGAACACATCATGGAGATTAACAAGCGACGGTGGTAAAGCAATTTGATAAGCCACTTCACCTACTTTCTCGGAAATCTGATAAGGACCAATAAAATATGGCGTCAATGTACGTGACTTAAAATCTCAACCAACACCTGTTAGCGGAGTAACTCTAAGAAACACATGATCTCCTTTCTCAAACTCAAGTGCTTTTCTCCTCTTATCGTGATAACTATTCTGATGGCTCTGAGAAGCCTTCATCTTCTCTTGAATCATCTTAATCTTATTCGTAGTATGTTGAACTATCTCAGGTCCAACCACAACACTCTCTTTCCATATTCATACCAACATAAAGGCGTCCGACACCTTCTACCATACAAAGCCTCAAACAGTGAAATTCCATTACTCGAATGGAAACTGTTGTTGTAAATAAACTCAAGTGACTGAATCGTCCTCTCAGTCTGACCATCTATTTGTGGATGATAAGAAGAACTCAAATGCAACTTCGTACCGAACACGTTCTACAAACCTTCTCTAAATCTCGAAGTAAACCTCATATCTCTATCGGATAGAATGCTAGACGAAATACCATGCAAATTTACAATCTTCTCAATGTACAACTTTGCAAGCCTCTCCATCGCATAATTCATTCTCATCGGAATAAAGTGAGCAGATTTCAGCAACTTGTCCATAGTAACCCAAACAACATCATAATTACTCGGTGTTCTAGGTAAACTAGAAACAAAATACATAGAAATACTATCTTATTTCCATTCAAGAATAGATAACAGTTGCAATAAACCAGACAACTTCTGATGTTTAATCTTTGACTTATGATAAGTCAAACAAGAATACACAAATTTTGCAATCTCTTTCTTCATACCTGGCCACCAAAATAATTTCCTCAAATCCTGATACATCTTAGTAGCTCCAGGATGAATACTCAATCTACTACGATGTCCTTCCTCAAGAATCCCCTTTTTCAAATCGGCTATATTCAGAACACAAACTCTATCACGACATCTTATGATACCATTCTCATTAATCCGAAAATCGCCACCTCGACCTTGGTTGATCAATGTCAATCAATCCACCAAAATCAAATCTAATTTATGACCTTCTCGAATCTCATCAAGAATGCCTCTAGTAAGCTTCAGCATACCAAGCTTAACACAAGAAGAAGTCTCTTCACAAACCAAACTCATATCTCGAAATTAAGTAACTCTAACTCCCGCACCATCAACATCGACATATGCAAAGACTTCCTACTTAGTGCATCAGCCACAACATTCGCTTTACCAAGATGGTAACTCAAACTAAAAGCATAATCCTTCCAGAATTCCAACCATCTTCTTTGCCTCATATTCAACTCTTTCTGATCAAACAGATATTTCAAACTCTTGTGATCACTAAACACATCAAATATCGATCTAAACAAATAATGCCTCCAATGTTTCAATACAAACACAACAACACCTAACTCTGAATCACTAGTCGAATAATTCCTTTCATTCACTTTAAGTTATCTTGAAGCATAAGCTACAACTTGTCGATTCTACATCAAAACACCTCCTATACCCATCAATGAAGCATCACAATACAAAACAAACGGTTCTATCAGATCAAGAAAAATCAAAATAGGAGCGGCTGTTAACCTTTATTTAAGCTCTTGAAAACCATATTCACACTGAGCAGTCCCAATAAAAGCTTGACCCTTCCTAGTCAATTGCGTCAACGACAAAGCTAACTTGGAAAAGCCTTCAAAAAAATTCAATAATAACCTACTAAACCAAGAAAAATTCTAATCTCAGAAACAGATTTTGGGGCTTACCATTGAGATACAACCTCAATCTTCGACGGATCAACAAAAATACCCCCACTTGATATCACATGCCCAAGGAAACTCACTTCCTTCAACCAAAAATCACACTTAGAAAACTTAGCATACAACTAATTATCTTTCAACACAGATAACACAATCCTTAGATGTTCAGCATGATCTTCTTCACTTTTCAAACAGATCAAAATATCATCAATGAACCCAACAACAAACTTGTGAAAAATCATGTCCATGTATTCCATAAATACACCAGGTGCATTGGTCACACCGAAAGGCATCAACAGAATACTCATAATAACCATACCTTATTTTAAAAGCAATCTTCTAAATATCTTCAGCCTTCACACGAATATGAAGATACCCAAACCTCAAATCTATCTTGCTAAAAACACAAGAACCCACCAACTGATCCGTTAAATCATCAATCCTCGGAAGTGGATACTTATTCTTGATAGTCATATTGTTCAGTTATCTATAATCCATACATAACCTCATAGTACCTTCCTTCTTCTTAACCAACAAAACAGGTGCACCCCAATGTGACACACTAGGATGAATAAATCTCTTCTGAAGAAAATCCTCAAGTTGACTCTTCAACTCTTTCAACTCAAATGTTGACATCAATACTAGACTAGTTCCAGGAATCAAATTGATCGCAAACTCCACCTCACGTTCTAGCAGCAAATCACTTACATCTTCAGGTAATACCTCAGGAAAATCACGAAATGTCGATAATTCACCAATCATTTGTTTCCCACTGATATCCAATGTTTCCATCAAATCTAACAACACAGCACCGTCTTGCCCAGACTCCTTCACTTGCTTGGCAGACATAAACAAATCTCTCTCAAAACTAGAATCAAGAAATATAACCATGTTGTCAAAACAGTTGATATAAAACATGATTGAATTCCAACCAGTTCATCCCAAGAATAACATCAAGTTGATCTAACGGAAGAGACACTAAATCGATTCTAAATTCTTTACCAAAAATACTCAACGGACAATTCAAACACACATAAGTAGTCACTAAACTCATAGTAAGAGTGTCAATAACCATACTTCCATTCATATTAGATAACTCGAGATTCAATATCTTAACACAATCCAAAGAAATGAAATAATGTGTTGCACCAATATCAATAATGTCAATCAAAGGTGTACCATTAATAAAGCACGTACGTCAGATTAGTCTATCCTCAGCAACAGTCTCAGAAACAGATAAAGCAAACATTCTCCCTCTAGTTTGGTCCTTCTTCGACTTGTCACACTTGGAAATTATGTAACCTTGCTCACCGCAGTTGTAGCAAGTCACATTTGAAACACCTCTGCAATTAGGAGAATTGTGACCAAACTTGCCACACTTAAAACACTTCACTTCAGCACTTGGACATTAGAAACACGATGTCCTTCAACACCACACCTATAGCACTTAACCGGAGTATAAGCTCCTCCCCCACTTGGATTATTGTCATCACCATCTCTCTGTTTCCCTTTACCAACAGGATTTATACACAACTTCTCTCTTAATTACCTCTTGCCCTTCTTGTCATACAAAGCCTTATAGTGAGCAACAATATCTCGAATATCCTCATCATAGATCCTACTCTTATTAACCAGTCAGAAAATCTAGTAATCTGCTGATAACCCATAGCCTTCTTGATTTCAGGTATCAAACCATTCATAAACTTAAGACACTTAGATCTCTAAGCATTAGCAGTGTTGTGATAAGGACAAAACTTAATCAGCTCCTCAAACTTTGTAGCATACTCACCCACAGCTCTATTACCCTACTTCAGCTCAAGAAACTCAATCTCCTTCTTTCCATGCACATCTTCAAGGAAATACTACTCTAGAAATGCATCCCTAAAAATTTCCCAAGTAACCTCAATCCTATCTTCACCAAACCTCTGAACAATGTTGTTCCACCAATCCTCAGCTTCCTTCTCAAGCATACGGGTGGCAAACTGCACCTTCTACGCATCCGAACAATTCATGACCTGAAAGATCTTCTCAATTGCTTAGCCAAACTTGTGCATTGTCAAGTTCATGCGCTCCTTCTGAGATTGGTGGATTGTTCTTATGGAACTTCCCCAAAGCACACAATTCATCATCTTCATTCCTGCTACCAACATTGATGTGCGGATGTTGCCCAATCACACCGGCCAACATAGTTAACGCTTCAGCAATAGCATCGTCATTCCTTCTGGAAACTATTATCCTAAAATTCCAAACAACCAACAACACTCATAAGACAGACAATACCGATTATGTATATAACACATATTGAATACAAACGGAAATGAACATATCAATAACCTGGCCAACTGACCGACCATTGCTCTGATACCACTATTGTAACACCCATTCCTACCCTGCAAAAATATATAGCATAATCAGAGTAAATTAGCATGTACATTACAAGAGGGCATCACATTTACTTCTCGACAAAACAATAACATACACTGCATACTGGTCATAATCATAACACACATTTAAAATCATATTTCATACACTAACACATATGTATCTCACAGTGGAATAATTATTAACTTAAAATAATACTAATCATGATTGAAATCCCATACTGACAATCATCACATAAATCTTAGGCACTAAATGCCATCATCATATACATCTCAATCCAACATAAAATAATTCAGAGAGTATAACAATATCTCTCACATAAACATGAATATCATAAATATAACATGAATCCAAATGTTCCCCGTGTTACATAGACCAGAGAAATGACTCACTATCTAATAAAATGGACAAATAGGAACTAGCTCCTCTGTCTAATCCTCACTAGGAGCACCACTAACTTCAGTACCTGAGAGATGTTGTATAAAAACATCATTCCAACATAAGGGTGAGAATTCAAATCATTATAGAAATATATAATAATAAGTGATGCTTATCAAATATACATCAATTGAATTCACCACACTCCACATAATCATGTAAACAACATATTCCAACACAATTCACATGATTACACATACAACATTGCTCAACAATTCATTATTCAAAGATGATCAATCACAAATACCACATATGTAACATTCACACCAATATCACATAATGTATACCAATTCAACATTTTCACATCGACACATGTGACTCCAATTCAACTCATGCAATATGCATGTGGTACCAAATGTTATCCTTACCGATTCTGTCGGGTCCACATCTCCAAGACAGATAACCACCAATAAAAGCCCGATTCGGCCTTAAGCTTTCAAACCCCTCAGTGTTAGGTTTGGAACAAGTCAATAATTCCCACGGAATTACCAAACATTTCCTCTTGACACAAATGATGCATGTACAATCTCAACATAAATATGAAATTAAGATTCATCTCCATCTCTTAATCATACAAGCATATTCATATAATTCAACACATTTGAATTATCTTCACCAAATTGCACAATATGCATACATCGTGGCAATATTCACATACAACACATCCTTATAGAATTAATCACATCAAAACACCACAATAACATATAGGAATCAAATCTAATCCATCTTATTCTCATTTCTCATTAATTCATAACATACTTGTATACAAAATCAAGTGTCATGTTTCCATCAGAAAACATGTCAAAACCAATCCAAAACACATAACTAAATTCCAAAAAATTCATGACAATCCATGATAAATAATAAGCATCCAAGATTTAGAACAGTTTTTGAAAATATGAAGTTTTACATTCCAGACTGCTCTAAGCGGCCTCGCGAAAAACCAAAAAAATCTGCTTACAGACATTTCTGTCTTGTTACGAGTTTCTCACTCAAAATCCATTCCAACACCCATTTTTCACCAATTAAATGTATTATAACCCATATCTATCATATAGAATCAAATGTAAATGTTAAAACATGATTTCCAACATCAATTTCATGATTTCATATTCAAACCCTAACATGTCAAAATCTAGAAATTGAAGAATAAGTCTCTAATTTCATGTTACTACCCATTATATACTCATATATAATCCCATAATAACAATAAATCTCACCCTTACCTTGGATGTAGACTCTTCCTAAGATTTCCTTCTTCTTCTCTTCTCTTCTCTTCTCCTCTTTTCTCCCATTTTCTCCTCTTCTCTTCTTTTCTCCTCTTCACTACTTTTAATAATTCTCCTCTAATTCTATTTTCTCTTACAAATCTTACTAACCCTTGTTTTCTCTATTGGGCTTATCTCACCCACTCATTAATGAAACATAAAGCCCAATACTTAATTATGTTATTCTCACACTTACTAGCCCAATTACTTAATACACATATATCAATTAAATCAATTAGTCACTTAATCACACAAAATCAAATAATTAAATAATTATCAACCAATTAATAATTAACATGGAAATTAAATAATAAAATAATTAATAAAGAAAATCGAAGTGTTACAACTCTCCCCCACTTAAAAGATTTTTTTCCTCGAAAATCACCTCAAACAAACAACTCAGTATAAGACTCTCTCATCTGGCTCTCTAGTTCCCACGTCACGCTTCCACCCTCTGGTCTTCCCCAAGATACCTTCACTAAGGAAATCTATTTACCACAAATTTTCTTCAACTCTCGATCCTCTATTTGCATAGGTATTGTCTCCATAATTAAGTTATCTCTCACCTACACATCATCTAATTGGACCACATGAGACGGATTCGCAATGTATCTCCTCAACTGAGACGCATGGAACACATCATGGAGATTATCAAGCGACAGTGGAAAAGTAATCTGATAAGCCACTTCACCTACTTTGTCGGAAATCTGATAAGGACCAATAAAACACGGCGATAATTTACGCGACTTCAAAGCTCGACCAACACCCTTTACCGAAGTAACTAAGAAACATATGATCCCCTTTCTCAAACTCAAGTGATTTCCTCATCTTATCATGATAACTCTTCTGACGACTCTGAGAAGCCTTCATATTCTCTTGAATCATCTTAATCTTATCCAGAGTCTATTGAACTATCTCAGGTCCAACCACAGCATTCGCTTCAGAATCATACAACATAAAGGCGTCCTCTCAAAAGATCCTCAAGTGATTGAATTGTCCTTTCAGTATGACAATTTGTTTGCGGATGATAAGCAGAACTCAAATGCAACTTCGTATCCAACGCATTCTGCAAACCTTCCCAAAATATCGAAGTAAACCTCATATCCCTATCTGATACAATTCTCGACGAAATACCATGCAAACTTACAATATTCTTAATGTACAACTTTGCAAGCCTCTCTATTGGATAATCCATTCTCTTAGGAATAAAGTGAGCAGGTTTCATAAACTTGTCCATAATAACCCAAATAGCTTCACAATTACTCGATGTTCTAGGTAATCCAGAAACAAAAGCAGGTTTCTTGCAACAAGTCTCCTCATCTCTCTACTGTTTGTTTCAGTAAGATAGATCTCGAGCAAATGGTGAAGGACCTCCAAGATCAGAATGCACAGTTTCAACAGTTGTTCTTGATCCTAGCCAAAGGACAAGAAGAGTTGAAGACTTTGCTGGCTAAGGAGAAGAAAAAAAAGACAAAGAAGATAGTCGGAGTTCTAAACATGGGAAGAAGGTTCCAATGGCAGACAAGAAGAGCCCTAGACTTTGCAACAACATCCGGTGAGAAAGAAAACCAAGATGGGAAGGGAAAGAAAACAGTTGTCCAGTCCGAATCAGAAGAGGAAGAGGAAGAAGAAGACTATTCTGAAGAAAAATACCCTCCAGCTGATGACAAGTATAAACATCTCGAAGAGCGATTGAGAGCAATGGAAATCTAAAAAGTGCCTCGATTGGACTTTGAGGAATTGGGTCTAGTATCGGGGATTGTCATTCCTCCAAAATTAAAAGCACCTGTGTTTGCCAAATATAACGGAGTTTCATGCCCTAAAATGCATCTCCGGTCCTATGTGAGGAAAATCCAGCCCCATACCACTGGCAAAGACTTATGGGTACACTTCTTCCAAGACAGCCTGTCTGGAACTCAACTTGATTGGTTTTACCAGTTAGAAAGAGCCAATGTTTATAGCTGGAAAGATATTGTTGCAGGCTTTAACAAACAATACCAATACAATGTTGATCTTGCACCTACCCGTACTCAACTCTAGAGTATGGTCATGATTTCAAATGAAGGTTTCAAAGACTATGCGCAAAAATGGAGAGACTTGGCTGGAAGTGTTCAACCTTCTCTATCTGAAAGAGAATTAGTAGACATGTTTTTGGGCACCTTGTTTGGTCCCTTCTTCAATCACCTAATTGGGAGTTCATCGGCAGGTTTTACTAAACTGATATTGACCGTAGAGAGGGTAGAAGTCGGGATAAAAAAAGGAAAGATTCAAAAAGATGCATCCTCTGCTGCTGTCAGAAAGCCATTCATCGGAAAGAAATAAGTGGTTACTGTTTATCCTCAGATAAATCAAGATAGGTCCGAACACCGCCCAATGGTGGGGGCTGTTATGATTCCTAAACCAGCGCCTGATCAACAAAGAAACAACCAACCAAGGATGGAAAGACCAATCAGACAATTCACCAGAATTAACATGGCCTTTTCTCAAGTATTGCCACATCTGTTAAGATCCAACTTAGTGACCTTGAAATAAGCTCCAAAGAACTCTAACACAACATCTTCTCACTATCATCCTAATGCCCGCTGTGCATACCACTCTGAGAGTCCCGACCATGACACTAACAACTATTGGGCTCTAAAGAACAAAGTACAAGACCTCATTGAAGCCAAAGAGATTGAATTCGATGCACCAGAAAATCCAAATGTCATTTCTGCCCCTATGCCCAAACATGGCCATAATACCAATGCCATTGAGGAAGATATGTTTGTTACTTCAGTTGATGACCTTATGACTCCACTCCTGAAAATCAAAGAAAACTTATTAAATTCTAGTGTATTCCCAGGCTGTGATAAAGGCTGTCATTTCTGTTTGTCCTTACCAACCAACTGTCCTTTGTTGAAAGAAGGCGTTCAGCGCCTAATAGATGACAAGGAAATTTTGTTTGAAAAGACTTCTGTTCCACCTGTTCCTCTTAATGATGTGTCTATCATTACCATTTCCGCCAATTCTTCCAGGGTCTCCACCAAAAGACCTGTTAGAATTACATCGGTTCCAAAAGCAGCTCCTTTGATAATTATAATGCCTGGACCAGTCTCGTATTCGTCAGACAAAACCATACCATGGAATTATGGAGGGGATGTCTACTACCACAGTGTCAAGCAAGACTGGCCAACTGCCGAAGATTCAAGTTCTGAAAAAGTTGACCCTGATATCAGTAATATTGCAGGGACTAGCAAGATTACCCGAAGCGGAAGGATATTCTCTCCAAAAATTGCTCCCCCAAAAGTAGTTTATGGACCCGTAATTATTCCCGTTGTTGTCGCTCCTCTGAAGGCTGTTCTCATTCCTACAATCATCTCCACTAATACTCCAGCTGACAAAACTGTTATGACTCCTGTTATCACTCCTACTAACACTCCTGCTGACAAGTTAACCGAGACTCGAGGTATTAGTATTTTGATTGAGTCTGTCCGGACGAAGGCTCGATCAGTGGCTATCCCTGAGACCTCCCAGAAAGAGATGGAGGAAATTCTAAAGATCATAAAAAGGAGTGACTACAATGTAGTCGAGCAACTGGGGAAAACTCCATCAAAAATTTCCATGCTGGCTCTACTACTATGTTCCGAGGCTCATGCAAAAGCCTTGGTAAAGTTCCTTAAAATTGCCCATGTACCCCAAGAAACATCTTCCGATCAGTTCCAAGACTGCGTAGCCAGCTTGACTGCAGATAATGGCTTATGTTTTTCAGATGCCGATTTAACGCCAAGAGAAAGGAAGCATAATGAGGAATTGCATGTCTCAGTGGAATGCAGGGGCACAACCTTGGCTCATGTTTTGGTGGACACCGTGTCATCTCTGAATGTATTGCCTAAAAAGGCTCTTGATAGGCTTGACTGTGAGGGATTGACATTGAAACCGAGCAATATAGTAGTGAGAGCCTTTGACGGCTCAAAAAGGATGGTGCATGGGGAAGTGGATATCCTCATAAAGGTTGGAACCCAAACATTTGATTTAACCTTTTATGTAATGCATATTCGCCCTTCAGATTCCTGCTTGCTAGGCCGACCATGGATTCACAATGCTGGCGCCGTTACTTCTACGTTGCACCAAATGCTGAAGTATCCGATCCTAGGGAAGATTATCATCGTTCATGGAGAATAAGAGTATATGATCAGCCATCTCATTTCCTTCAGATATGTGGAATTATATGGTGAATTTTTTGAAACTCCATTCCAACACTCTAAAGAAGTCCCACAAGATGTGGCAGTGACCAAGGCAAATCCCAAGATCATGAGGCCTCCGCTCATGATGTCATCTTTGAAGGATGCCAAGGCCGTAATAGAAGAAGGTGGGTGCACTATCTAGGGACAACTCCCGGATATCCCATACAAGTCAAACAAGTTTGGCCTGGGTTTCACTTCAGGTGCTCAGAAGGTTGTACGCCACGCTCGTGCTGGAGGACCATCCCTGAAGATCAACAACCGTGAAGTCAACGCGGTAGAGGATGATGAAGATGGCTGCAACCTGGAGGATTGGATCTTCCCAGCTGTCAGTAGAGGGCTCAGCAATTGGGAGGCTAGAGACTTTGTCCCGATCAAATTTATCCCACAGTAATTTGTATTTACATTTTGTTGGATCTGTAATTTTAAAACAATTCAGACTTTTAAAACCTTGTGTCTTACCCGAGGCACAATGGTCCATTTGTAAGGGTTATTATCTCATTTCCATATGACATCAATGAATCATGGACGTTTTGCATACAAACTTTGTGCTCATTGTTTTTCTTTTTTACATTTTCATTCAAAGATAGTTATACTCTTACACACACTCACATTGCAGGTCTACATCCATTCGGGATCCCATGGATAACAATTCTGCTATGGATTTTTGTGACTCTGAAAATCTAATCTACCAAGTCGAAGATGAAGGTGAGGAAGATTATGAAGTACCAGGGGAACTTTCCAGATTACTACTGCAAGAAGAGAGAACCATTCAGCCTCACGAGGAACCCGTGGACACAATCAACCCTGGTACGGAAGAAGACAAAAGAGAGGTCAAGGTGGGTGCCAATCTGGAACCAAGTGTCAAGGAGCGTCTGATTCAGTTGCTACAGGAGTATGTTGAGGTCTTTGCCTGGTCGTATGAAGACATGCCAGGACTTGATGCAGATGTTGTGGTGCATCGTCTACCTACAAAAGAGGATTGCCCACCAGTAAAACAAAAGGTCCGTCGCATGTGACCAGATATGTCAGAGAAGATTAAAGCTGAAGTCATGAAGCAATTCAATGCTGAATTCTTGGCCTTCACTTCCTATCCTCAATGGGTTTCCAATGTTGTTCTCGTGCCCAAGAAGGACGGCAAGGTACGAATGTGCGTGGACTACAAAGATTTGAATAAGGAAAGCCCTAAGGATGATTTCCCACTTCCCCACATTGACATTCTAGTTGACAATATTGCACAATACAAAGTGTTTTCCTTCATGGACGGCTTCTCAGGTTATAACCAAATCAAAATGGCGCCTGAGGATATGGAGAAGACAACCTTTGTCACACAATGGGGCACATTCTGCTACAAGGTGATGCCATTCAGACTAAAGAATGTTAGGGAAACCTATCAGCGTGCCATGGTAGCTCTATTTCATGACATGATACATCATGAAATAGAGGTCTATGTGGACGACATGATAGTTAGATCTCAAACTGAAGAAGAGCATCTTGATCATTTACAGAAACTGTTTGAGAGATTAAAAAAGTACAAACTGAGGTTGAACCCAAATAAGTGCACATTTGGAGTAAGGTCTGGTAAACTCATAGGCTTTATCGTCAGCAATAAAGGTATTGAAGTAGATCCTGCCAAGGTGAAATCTATACAAGAGATGCCTGCTCCTGGTACTGAAAAGGAAGTCAGAGGATTCTTGGGACGTTTGAACTACATTTCCAGATTCATTTCTCACCTGACAGCTACCTGTGAACCAATCTTCAAACTACTGAAGAAAGATAAAGTAGTCAAATGGAATGATGAATGCCAAACTTATTTTGTTAAAATCAAAGAGTATTTACAAGAGCCTCCTGTTTTAATACCACCAGTCGAGGGAAGACCATTGATCATGTATCTGACTGTTTTAGAAAATTCAATGGGGTGTGTGTTGGGGCAGCATGACGAGTCTGGCCGAAAAGAGCATGCTATTTATTACCTGAGCAAAAATTTTACCGACTGTGAAATAAGATATTCCCTGCTCGAGAAAACTTACTGCTCTCTGGCATGGGTTGCTCGCCGGCTAAGACAGTATATACTGACTCACACTACCCTGTTGATATCTAAAATGGATCCAGTAAAATACATCTTCGAGAAACCTGCACTCTCTGGGAGAATAGCAAGATGGAAGATGATCCTAACAGAATATGACATACAGTATACTACCCAAAAAGCAATAAAGGCCAGTGTACTAGCTGATCACCTTGCTCACCAAGCTGTAGAAGACTACCAGTCCATGAAGTTCGAATTCCCAGATGAGGACATCATGATGGTAAATGACTATGAAGAATTCAGACCATATGACGGACCTGAACAAGGATCCCGATGGACCCTGATTTTTGATGGGGCATCTAATGCACTCGGAAATGGTATTGGTGCAGTACTCATATCTCCTAAAGGGTGGCATACTCCCTTTACGACAAGACTTTGTTTCAATTATACAAATAACATGGCGGAATACGAAGCGTGCATCTTTGGTCTCAAAGATGTCATAGACTTGGGGATCAAATATTTGAATGTATTTGGAGATTCAGCTTTGGTTAGTATCCAAATCAAAGGAGAATGGGACACTAAAAACCCTAACCTTATCCCTTACAAAGAACATGTTTTGACGTTACCAAGAAAACATGTTCTTTGCTATGTGGGGCATTGATTATTTTAGAAAATGGGTGGAGGCAGCTTCTTTCGCTTTCGTTACCAAGAATGTTGTCGCCCGGTTCATCAAACAGAATCTCATCTGTCGTTACGGTATCCCGGAGAGGATCATTACAGACAATTGTACAAACTTAAACAACACTATAATCACCACCCTGTGCGAACAATTCAAGATCCAACATCATAATTCTTCCCCTTACCGGCCAAAGATGAATGGTGTTGTCGAAGCCGCAAATAAGAACATCAAAAAGATCATACAGAAAATGACAGTCACATATAAAGACTGGCATGAGATGCTACCATTCGCTCTCCACGGTTATCGTACCATAGCACACACTTCAACCGGGGAAACTCCTTACTCTCTAGTATACAGCATTGAGGTTGTCTTGCCTATTAAGGTCCAGATCCCCTCTCTGAGAATTATGAAGGATGTAGGGCTTAATGAAGAAGATTGATCCATACTCGACTTGATCAACTAAACTTAATTGATAAGAAAAGGCTTATTGCACTGTCATGGTCAAATATATCAAAAACGGATGATCAAGGCTTTCAACAAAAAGGTCATACGCCAAGTGTATCAAGTTAGAGATCTGGTGATCAAATGCATCATACTACCGCAAGGTGATCCTAGGGGAAAATGGACTCCTACATACGAAGGACCATTTTTAATCAAAACATATTCTCTGGTGGAGCAATGATCTTGACCACCATGGATGGCGACAACCTTCCACACCCTGCGAACGCAGACATAGTCAAAAGATACTACGCATAAGAGACCCGCTAGGTTGACACACCTAGGAAAAACAAGGGCATCTCGACGAACCAAAAAGGTTCGGGCAAAAATTAGGGATAAAACAAAAAAAAATTGTACACCCGGCAAGTTGAAAACCCGAAAGGGCGGCTTGGGGAAAAAGGGTATCCCGGTGGACTGAAAACCCAAAAGGGCGGTCCAGGCAAAAGTTAGGGAATTAAAGCGTATGACTATGTCTTGTTGGATCACCTTACGGACAACCTGACAAACTCAAAGATTCTGATCAATCCAATTAACTTCGGACAAGACAACAAACAAACAAGATGCCCAGAGACACGAAGGCTATAGCAGAATGGGAACCCCATGGGATTATTACACATAGATATCTTTTCTTTGTATCAAAATTTTCATTTTTACGAAGGCATTCTCTAACTAGAATGTTTGTCTCATTGTACATGAATACTTACTCAAAGTCAATACAAAGATATCCCTTTGAAAGTGCAAAAATATCTATTTTTTCTTTACTCTTGTGTTTTGTTTACAAAAATGTCCAATGATTTATTTTTGAACATATGCATTTGAACATAATTACTGTTTACAAATAAACAAAATAGGAAGACAATCACTGATGGCTTTAAGAGGTAGGGAAATATCTCTAAGCTATTTCCATGAAATCCCACACAGTGTGTAGTTTAATCTCCATCGGAATAAAACTTCCAATTATCACTCCCCGATAGAAGTCGCCAAATTTCTCAGGATCCCCCGACAGGATGTTACAAGCAGTACACGGCATTTCCCTTACAATAGAGTTTATTTCTCTAAGCGCAAATTCATCAACACTTCAACTTCACAACATTAAAGACTTACACTCCATATCCTCAGCGGCAGTCAGGGATTTATTTCCCCAATCCAACAGCAGTACAGCAGATTAGCTCATATACGCATACATTGCACCCATATATCATACACATTGATGACACGAATGCATTATGTTATGCATTTCATACAACATAACATTGCATATTAGCTAACATTTTACCTTTTTCAGGATAAGATTAATCAACAGCTACCATTAACAATGTTCAAAGTCTTCAGATACAGTTCAGATACGCTCCAGACACGGATGCCATCCTGATACTCATTCAGATTCAGCTTTCAGATACAGTTCAGATATGATCCAGACACAGACGCCATTCTGATACTCATTCAGATCAGATTTCAGATACAGTTTAGATACGCTCCAGACACCGACGCTATTCTGATACTCACTCAGATTCAACTTTCAGATACAGTTCAGATACGCCCCAGACACGGACGCCATTTTGATACTCATTCAGATTCAGATCTCAGATACAGTCCAGATACGCTCTAGACATGGATGCCATCCTGATACTCATTTAGATTCAGATTTCAGATACAGTTCAGATACGCTCTAGACACGGACGCCATTCTGATACTCATTCAGATTCAAATCTCAGATACAGTTCAGATACGCTCTAGACACAGATGCATCCTGATACTCATTCAGATTCAGCTTTCAGATACAGTTCAGATACACTCTAGACACGGACGCCATTCTAATACTCATTCAGATTTCAGATACAGTTCAGATACGCTCCAGACACGGATGCCATTCTGATTCTCATTCAGATTCATATTTCAGATACAGTTCAGATACGCTCTAGACACAGACTCCATTCTGATACTCATTCAGATTCAGATCTCAGATACAGTTCAGATACGCTCCAGACACGAATTCCATCCTGATACTCATTCAGATTCAGATTTCAGATACAGTTCAGATACGCTCCAAACACGGACGCAATTCTGATACTCATTCAGATTCAGATCTCAGATACAATTCAGATACCTGCAGACACGGATGCCATTCTAATACTCATTCAGATTCAGCTTTTAGATACAGTTCAGATACACTCCAGACACGGACGCCATTATGATACTCATTTAGATTCAGATTTCAGATACACTCCAGACACGGATGCCATTCTGATACTCATTCAGATTCAACTTTCAGATATAGTTCAGATATGCTCCAAACACGAACGCCATTCTGATACTCATTCAGATTCAGATTTCAGATACAGTTCAGATACGATCCAGACATGGACGCCATTCTGATACTCATTCAGATTCAGAGTTCAGATACGCTCCAGACACGGACGCTGTGATACGATGGGAGAACTGACTTGGGATTTTGCGTTTGTGTTCGCAAATGTTTCGGTTTAGCAAGAGTCGCCACCGACTTTTTATTTTATCCTAAGGAAAGGTCAAAAAGCACAGGAAAGACCTTTGAGATGTTTTCTTGGGTTCGGGGAGTAGATTATAGAAAGGGAAGGTATTAGCACCCTTTTTATCCATGGTTATCCATGGGCTCTTAGTTACTTGTTTAGATCACTTGCTTTGCTTTTCAATTGTTTGAAATGGTGTTTTGTGTGTGATTTGGAAAGATGTTTTGAAAAGAGACCATCGTTGTGGCAACCTTTGTAATGATTCTTGTATGAATGTATACAAAGGTGTTTTTGTTTTTGAAAGGTTTTTAATGTTTGAAAGTAGGGTTTTGAAATTATATTTGTGAAGTGTGTTTTGAAAATAGAAAGGATGTTTTGCAAGCTTTTGATCAAATAACTAAGAGTTATCTACCCTATTTTACTCAAAGATCTTTCTTATGTTTTTAACCCTTTTAACAGTGTTGTTTCACCATTGAATTTGGTGAACAACCTTGTGTTAGGATGTTAAACGGGACAGGTGCGGGTCATTGTATAGACCATGATAGCAATTGTGTCAAGTATTTTTGGAAATTTTCTTAAGGGACTTGATCATTTTTGTTTAGGAAACTCAGATAGCGTCATCGAGGGACTATGATCTTTGTTTTGTTTTTGTTTTGCCAAATTACTTAACATGCATACCATGGCCCTTTTTTTGAAGGCAACAAGTGGATTGTAACTCTAGGGGGTGCAAGTGTGTATTGTGTTTGTTTTTCATGCATTTTTGTCCTTGATTAGGTCAAGCTAATTGTTGATTTGATTTTGGCATACAAACCCTAATTCTCTAATCATGGCATAATTGAAAGCATTTAAGTGCGTAAAAATAAATCTAAGCTATTACAACTTTGATATAGGGAGGGGGGTACAATTTTGAATAGGGGATTATTTTGCAAGAAATTAAAACCCTAAATTATTACAACCAAATTGAATTTACAATGCATAATATTTAAATGTGCAATATTTAAATAAACAAAAATAAATAAACATTAAATAAAAATGTATTATGCAAAAAAAGTTTTTTATGTATGCAAAGTATTTTTAAATGTGAAGAAACATAAAAATAAAAAAAAAGATTAATTTTATTTTATTAAAGGGGTAAACCCTAATTTTCTTAAGAAAATAATATTACCTATTATTTATATACAAAAATATATTAATATGCACAAAAATAAAAATATATTGAAAAAAAAGTATTTTTTAGTATAAAATAATAATAAAAATGAAAATGTAATATTTTTGTGTTTTTTGTTCTAATTATTTAGTAAAATAATATATATATATATATATATATATATATATATATATATATATATATATATATATATATATATATATATATATATATATATATATATATATATATATATATATATATATATATATATATATATATATATATATATATATATATATATATATATATATATATATATATATATATATATATATATATATATATATATATATATATATATATATATATATATATATATATATATATATATATATATATATATATATATATATATATATATATATATATATATATATATATATATATATATATATGTACAAAATGAGATAAAATATTTACAAAAATAAAATATTTTCAATGTGAATAAAAATAAGAAATGAAAATAAAAGTATTATTTACATTATTTTTATATTTAAACAAATAAGAAAAAGGTATTAAAATGTTTTTTATATTAGAAATAAATAAAATAAATACCAAATAAAAATGTAAAAAATTATGAAAACATTTTTCAAGTATTTATTTATGTTTGGAAATAAAATAATAAAGTCAGAAATGAAATAAAAAATGCAAAAATAATAAAAATATAAGAACTTGGGCCAGGGGGTGTGAAACTGAAAAAGAAGGTGTTAGAAGCAAAAGAGCCAAGCCCATCCCATCAGCTTCATCTTCTTCCTCCAGATATTTGAAAACCCGCGCCTGTTACACAAACTCGTATCTCCTGTATTTGTGATCTTTTGACAAAACTCAAAACATGAAACTTGTAGAGCATCAAACCACGATTCTAACCATATAAAAAACTTAATCTAACTCTCAAAGACCAGAGAGAATTTCTCTGGCCCTAATTTCTAACCTAGTTTTTTCAGAAAGTTCATGGATGAAATTCTCTTAGCACGTTTAATATAAATGAAAACTAAGCATATGTATGGTTTCAGGGCAATGAGTACTACATCTTTCATTCACAAACCTAAGGCTAAATGTTCCTAAATAGAGAGATGGAAGTTCATGAAAAAACCTGTTTCAGTTGGATTCGAGTTGGATAATGCAGCAACTTCCAGTGAGGCCTGAGGTTCTTTTGAGCTTGATAGATGTTCCCTGAACCTTTCCCAATGCTTAGTTTGTTTTGAAATGGCCTGAATCTTTCTACAGAAGTCAACCTGCACAAGCTTGAAATGAAAATGGTGAACACTGTAAATGGAGTTACAGTTGGCAATGGAGGTTTTGGATGGCTTGAGTGAGTTGAATAAAAGGTATTGGAACTGATTGCAAGCAAAACGCACGAGTGGAATGTATTTTGGCTTGTGATTTGTAGGTCCTGGACTATTTTGCAAGAAAATGTGGTTTTTGTGTATAAGGGTGCTTTAGAGGTGAAAGGCTTGTGTTTCTGGCTTACAAGGATGTGAAAAACTTGTTTGAAAACTTGGCTTCAGTTGAATATATCAGATATGTGAGTTATGGACTTCTGGCAAATTAACTTGTTTTGAAAGAAAAGTGTGAAGTGAAATGAGATAGGCCTGTACAGGCTATCTCCAAGCATGCACAAGTTCCTTGTACTTTCGCCTGAGTTTGTGGAACTTGTTTGCTGCAAAGAAAGAAGTCCAAGGCTCAAGAAAATGCAATTTGACATAAAGTTGCCTTTATGAAAATGGAAGTGCCATCTTTATGCCCAAAATGGAATTTTTCATTGTGCCAAGCTCTAATGATCAGAATAACACCAATTTACAATGTATTTGCATTCAATTTTTGAGTGTAAATTGGTTTAGAGACCTGTAATCAAGTACAAATCTAGTTTGGTCAGATTTTGCAAGTTGTATGAACATGTTTTGGCCATGGTTACAAAGTGAGTTTTTGCCAACTTCAAGCATTCGATTCTCCCTAACCACATATTTGTTTGAGGAGTTCTTGGACAATTTGGAAAGCTTGCAACATTTAATATAATCCATCTTTGAAATGCAACTTGAGACTCCAAGTGGAAATATGTGAAAAATGGC
Source organism: Vicia faba (assembly GCA_948472305.1). Classification (NCBI taxonomy): domain Eukaryota; kingdom Viridiplantae; phylum Streptophyta; class Magnoliopsida; order Fabales; family Fabaceae; genus Vicia; species Vicia faba. Next base: position 176,601 of record CATIWC010001884.1, read on the forward strand.
CAAGAATATGGGTCAAAATCCTGCCTAAACTATGGCAAAATTTCTCTAAGTTAAAAGTTTTAGGGACCCTTGTTCCAAAAATCATAACTTGAAATCCAAGCTTCTTTTGAGAAAACTTTGTGAATAAAAGTTATAGAATTTGTGATGGACTACAACTTTGATGTTGCTTTGATGTTGTAAGTTTTGTTTGAATCCATTTGCATCTTGATGAAAATGTGGGACAAAGTTAGGAAAAATTAAGAAAATTTCATAACTTAGAAAAATTCTAAGTTATGAAATTTTTTCAATTTCAAACCCTAATTTGCAATTTTGGGTTTCTTGATGAACAAGTTTCATAATTTGATACATCTTGATGAAAAATGACCCTTGGCACTTGGTTTTGACCAAAAAGTCAATGTTTGACTTTTCAGTGTACAGTCAAATTTTGATCAATTGACTGTAAAATTCATCTGTCAATCCTATGCATTTGAGATATTTTGAACTTGTTGAATAGGTCAAGATAATTTCATTGAGTCCTTGAGTCCATGGTTGAACTTGATTTGCCATTGGCTAGGTCAAACAGTCAAAAATTTCCTTTGCACAGTCAAAACCCTAAAAATGACCATTTTGCCCTTTTGGTGATCTGATCAAATTTCTTGTGCAATTTTGGTCCAAACTTGATCAAATGGTTCATATGAGTTCATAATGTTGATGTGGGTCAAAATTCATGAGGTTTAACTGTAAATTGGCCACAATTGACTTTTTCCCCAATATAGTTGATTTCTAGGTCAACTGTCCAATTGACTGGGCAAAAATTTGATTCAAGGCTTGAAACTTGGTATGGGAAAAATTATAAGTCCAACATGAAGTATGAAAGTCAATTTGGGCATTGAAGGCCCAAAAATCCCTGTGCAAAATCAAACCCTAATTTAGGTCAACAGTGCAAGAAGGTGTCTTGAGCAGAGCAAACCCTAGCTTGATCCTGAGTTCCAAGAGTCTTGTAATGAGAAATGTTGATAAAATGAGAGGGAAAATTTTGGGGTACAACAGACGCCATTCTGATACTCATTCGGATTCAGGTTTCAGATACAGTTCAGATACGCTCCAGACACGGACGCCATTCTGATACTCATTCAGATTCAACTTTCAGATACAGTTCAGATAAGCTCCAGACACGGACGCCATTCTGATACTCATTGAGATTCAGATTTCAGATACAGTTCAGATACGCTCCAGACACGCACGCCATTCTGATACTTATTCAGATTCAGATCTCAGATACAGTTCAGATTTGCTCCAGACACGAATGCCATCCTGATACTCATTCAGATTCAGCTCTCAAATATAGTTCATATACACTCCAGATACGGATGCCATCCTGTGATACGGTGGCCAGAACCGGGACGTGTTTCCCTATTTTTTTAAGGAATTGCTGGTTTGCGTTTTGCGTTTGTATTTGCAAAATGTCGCGGTAAGCAAGAGTCGCCACCGTCTTTTATTTTATCCAACAAGGAAAGGAAAAAAAGTACAGAAAAATTCTTTTTTCGAGATATTTATGAGTACGAGGGGTAAATTATAGAAAGGGAAGGTATTAGCACCCTTTTTATCCGTAGTTATCTACGGGCTCTTAGGTACTTGCTCATCATTTTCAAAATTGTTTTCTTTATGTTTGTGGGTTTTGAAAAGTTTTTGTTTCGACTTCGATTTAACTCTTGCTTCTGTCTTCAAGAGTGTAATGAAGTGTTTTTGAAAACTTTGTTTGTAAAGGAGTGTAAGTGTGAAAAAAAGTTTGTTTTGATTGAGCAAGTACTTAAGAACTAATCCACCTACTCGAAAAAAGAATTGTTCTATGTTTGTTTCCTTTAGACAGCGCTATCCCACTATTAGTGAGTAGGTAGCACTATCGTTGGAGTTTTGGGGGTCAATTTAAAAAGGGGCGTACGATCACTAAAGCAATGTTAGAACGTCTTAGTAGTAACCCTAATGTCTTAGATCAATTATCCGAGGCAACAATATCTGAGGCAACCATTCCGAGGCAACTTTGATCTTTGGACAAAAGGACGACCAGTAAAGCATCCTATACTCAATGACCGTTTACCAAAGGCAACCAAGTGGGAGTGTACCCTAGGAGTGCGCATGTGCGAGTGATTCAATTTCAGTTTATTTATCTTTGCATATTTAGGGTTATCTAACTGTTTTAAAGTTTGACGTACATTCTTGTCATGCATCCTAATATCATACATCTAACAGTTATCAATTTGCGGAATTTAAAATGCGGAATTTAAACCTAAGCTATTACAAGGCTTCGGGTATTTACATAGCCAAAAACAAACCCTTTGAAAATAAAAGCGGTAAATGTAAATAAACGTCCTAATTAAACTATTACAAACTGTAGGCAGTTACATCAATATGATAAATAATAAAAATAAAGCGCGCGAGAAAATTAGAATGAATGCGAACTAGGGTTTTGACCCTTCTATCCTAACGAAAAGAGAAAATGTTTTTTTGTTGTTTTTAATATTTTTAAAGAAAAGAGATTAGGTTTTAAAAATAAATGTACAAATTAACTAGCTAATTTAAATTAATTAATGAAAATAATAAAATGACCTATTTTTGGTTTTTTTTGGTTATTTTAGGAAAAAATAAAATATAATTAAGTTAGTAATAAAACCTATTTATTCTAATTACTTTTAAGTTATTTACAAAATAATTAAAGTTTTTACCTAAAATTAAATCTAATTAAATTAATAATTTTATTGATAAAAATATCTAAATCTAATTGGTGAAAAATAATATTTTTGTGATTTTTTGATAAAAAAGAAAATAATTTGATTGTTAGTAAAATAAATTAATTAATTAATTAAAAGAAATAAAATAAAATAAAATAGAAAAGAAAATAGAAAGAGAGAATGGGCCTAAATATGGGGGTGTAAAAAGCAGAATATGGGCCCAATAATGGTGAGGTCCATTTGACTCCTGAGATACAGCGCTACGCGTTTGACTTGGCTTTTGGTGTTCCCTCCTGGATGGCCATCAGATTTGGCTTCAGGACACTTTGCATGATTGATGATGAGGGAGCATGGTAGTCTCCTGGCTTGTGCATGCATGTAATTGCCCGAAAGAAAATAATATTGAGAAAAGTGGGGGACCTGGGATTCGAACCCAGGCCCCAAGGAAAATTCCACGCTATGCTCACCACTGCACCACTTGCTGCTTGTTGTACATATAATGAAAAATAATAATAATATATAAAATAAAGAATTAATAGAATATTCGCACTGAAATTCAAATGGCCAAATTAGATGAAGCCACGCCTTCGTCTCCTTCCTCTCTCCGTGGCTAAAAGGTTTGGGAACCTTTACCTACAAATAACGTCCGTTGGTATAGATCTGTGCATTCTCAAAATCAACTGTGAGCAAAATAAATAAAAACTAGGGCCACCAATCGATTCGTATGGACCTCCTGAGTGTAATGGTGGCCCTTTCATGGTCTAATTTATCCTGTACAGAAAACTCCCAAATTGAAGCTGTAAACCCTAGCCATGGTGAAATCTACTATAGGCCATATAAACGTAATTAAACAACACATAAAGCTTGCATATGTTCCATAGATCAAGAACATGTGATTCATTCATCCTAACAATGCCTTAATCATGCTAACCGAATTCAAGATTTCATGGATATCGTGATGGACTTACAAAGCTTTTTGGGACTGGAAAGGCTTGGTTCTTGATTGCTTTAGCTTGCTGAGACTCCCAGGAATCACCACTTTTCTTGATTTTTTCAGTTTTGATTCTTGTCCATGCGTCTGCTTCTAACCTAGCTTTGGGTCTGCACACCCTCTATATGTATCAAGGAAGGGATTAGGGTTGATAGGCTGTACTCAATCTTCTTCCATTATTGAATTTGATCTTGATTTGATATTGTGATATGGTGGGAGAACTGACTTGAGGTTTTGTGTTTGTGTTTGCAAATGTTTCGGTTTAGCAAGAGTCGCCACCGACTTTTTATTTTATCCAAAGGAAAGGTCAAAAAGCACAGAAAAGACCTTTGAGATGTTTTCTTGGGTTCGGGGGGTAGATTATGAAAAGGGAAGGTGCAAGCACCCTTTTCATCCATGGTTATCCATGGGCTCTTAGCTACTTGTTTAGATCACTTGCTTTTGCTTTTCAATTGTTTGAAATGGTGCTTTGTGTGTGGTTTTAAAAGTATTTTGAAAAGAGTCCATCGTTGTGGCAACCTTTGTAATGATTCTTGTTTGAATGTATACAAAGGTGTATTGTCTTTTGAAAAGATGTTTCAATGTTTGAAAGTTTGTTTGGAAACTTGTTTTGAAATTGTGTTGTGATGTGTTTTTGAAAATAGCAAGGATGTTTGCAAGTTTGTTCAAGTAACTAAGAGTTGTCTACCCTATCTACTCAAAGATCTTTCCTACACATTTTCAACCCTTTCACATTGTTATTTTACCATTGCATTTGGTAAACAAACTTGTGTTTAGATGTTAAACGGGACAGGCGCGGGTCATCGTATTGACCATGATAGCAATTGTGCTAAGTATCTTAGCAAGTTTTTGTTTGAGGGACTAGATCATTTTGTATAGGCAACCAAGATAACGTCATCGAGGGACTATGATCTTTTGTTTTGTTTTTGTTTTGCCAAGATACTCAACATGCATACCATGGCCATTTTAAAGGCAACAAGTGGATGAAACCCTAGGGGTGCATGTGTGCATTGTGTTGTCAATTTACATGTTTTTATGTCTTGTATTAGGTCTAGCTATTTGTTTTGATTTTGGATATTGCATACAAATCCTAATCTCTATCATGGCATATTTGAAAGCTATAAATGCATAAAAATAAATCTACAACTATTACAACATTGATATGGGGAGGGGGATACAATTTTGAATAGGGGATTATTTGCAAGAAATTAAAAACCCTAAAATTATTACAACCAAATTGAATTCTTTGTTCAAATAATAAGTAAGCAAATATTTAAATGGACAATTAAATAAATATGCAATATATTATAAATATGCAAAAAAAAAAAATTGTATTATATTTATATATGTAAAAATAAACTATTTAAAGCATAAAAAAATAAGAAAAATATTATTTTTATTAAGGGTGGAAACCCTAATTTGTTTTAAGAAAATATATATATATATATATATATATATATATATATATATATATATATATATATATATATATATATATATATATATATATATATATATATATATATATATATATATATATATATATATATATATATATATATATATATATATATATATATATATATATATATATATATATATATATATATATATATATATATATATATATATATATATATATATATATATATATATATATATATATATATATATATATATATATATATATATATATATATATATATATATATATATATATATATTATGTATTATTTATTTATGTACAATAAAAATAAAAATATATACAAATGTCAAAAAAATAAAAATATGTTAGAAAAAATATTATTTAAGTATATAAGTAATAAAAATAAAAATATAATATTTTTTTGTATTATTTACAAGTTTTTATTAAAGAAAATAAAAGTATATACTATTTAATAATTATTTCTATGTCTAAAAAATAATAAAAATAATAAAATAAAATATGAAAATTTATGAAAATATTTTTGGTATTTTTTAAAGTTTAGAAAAATAAAATAAAGTCAGAAATTAAAAAAGAAATGAAAAATATAAAAAAATAAAATCGAATGGGCCAAGGGGGTGTGAGAAGTAAGTCAGGGGGTGTCAAAAGTGGAAACAAAACAGGCCCAACCCATGCTCAGCTTCGTCTTCAACCTTGTGACAAAAATGCGCGCCTGGTATGTTCAAATCTGGAAATCCTATATACGTGCTCTAAAGCAAAAACTCACAACACAAAAGCTATAGCATTTTTCAACACGATTTCAACCATGTAAAGAACTTAATCTAACTCTCAAAGACCAGAGAGAATTTCTCTGGCCCTAATTTCTAACCTAACTTTTTCAGGAAGTTCATCAATCAAATTCTCTCAACACAGTTAACTTAAATAAAATCTATGCATATGTACAGCTTAAGGGCAATGAGTACTATAATTTTTATTCACAAACCTAAGCCTAATGATTCCTAAATAGAGAGATAGAAAGTTGGAAAATATTTGTTTCAGTTGAACTCGAGTATGGCAATGTAGAGATTTTCAGTGAGGCCTGAGATGTTTGTGAGCTTGCTTGAACCTCCTCTGACCTTCCCCAATGCTTAGTTGGCTTTGAACTTGCTTGAATAAGCTTGTAGAAGTAAACCTGCACAAGATGAAATCAGAAATGGTGAAGGGTGTAAATGGAGTTACAGTCACTGGCCAATGGTTGGGAGAGCTTAGGTGGGTTGTATGGAGTGTGTTGGAAGAGGTTTGGGACAAAACGCACGAGTGGTTTGTGAGTTGGAAACAAAAATGCAGAAACTGCCTTGTTTTGCAAGAAGGTGTTTTGGTGTTTTGGAAGGCTTGAGAAGTGGTTAGATCGTGCTTCTGGCTCAAGGCAATATGCAAAACTTGTTTTGAATGGTTGCAAGGGTTGGTTTTATCAGATACAAGAGCTCTCTCCTTTTTGCAAGTTGACTTGGCTTTTAAGAAAAGTGTGAAGTGATCAAGCAAAGAGCCTGTACAGGCCTCCTTCCTAGCTGCACAAAGTGGTTGTCCTTTTCCCTGAGTTTATGGAGTTTGTTTGCTGTAAAAGAAAAGGTTCAAGGCTCAATAGGAACAACTTGACATAAAGCCAACTTTATGAAAATGGCAATGTTCACTTTTTACCAAAAATGGATTAAACCCTTGTGTAATCTTCCATAGATCAGAACAATGTATTAAACCATTGAGTTCGCATTCAATTTTTGAGTGTGGAAGGGTTTAGATACCTATAAACAAGTACCAATGAAGCTGGACAAAAATTGCAACTTGTAGCATAGTGAAAAATGATATGGACCAAAGTGATTTTTTGCCAAATTCAAACCTTCGATTCTACCTAACCACAAATTACTTTAGAGATTTCTTTGACATTTTGGAAAGCCTGTAACATGATCTATAATCCATATTTGAAATGCATTTTAAGATTCCAAGTGGAACTATGTGAAAAATTTCCATGAAGATAGGTCAAAATCCTGCCTAAACTAGGGCAATATTTCACTAAGTTAGAAAGTTTTTGGACCCTTATTCCAAAAATCATAACTTGAGATACAAGCATCCTTTGGAAAAACTTTGTGAAACAAAGTTGTATATTTTGTGGAGGACTACAACTTTCATGTTGGAAGTTTTGTTTGAATCCAATTGCACCATGGAGAAAAAGTTGGGCAAAGTTGGGAAAAAATGAGAAAATTTCAAAACTTAGAAAATTTCTAAGTTATGAAAATTTTCATTTTAAAACCCTAATTTGCAAAATTAGGTTTCTTGATGAACAAGTTTCATTTTTTGACACATCTTGATGAAAAATGACCCTTGGCACTTGATTTTGACCAAAAAGTCAAAGTTTGACTTTTCAGTGTACAGTTGATTTTTGATCAATTGATTGGAAAATTCATCTGTCAATCCAATGCTTTTGAGATATTTTGAACCTTGTGATTAGGTAAAGATGATGCCATTGAGTCATTGGATCCATGCTTGAACCCAATTTGCCATTGGCTAGGTTAAAAATCAGAAATTTCCCTTCTGCATTCAAAACCCTAAAAATGACCATTTTGCCCTTTTGATGATCTGATCAAATTTCTTGAGGAGTTGTGGTCCAAACTTGATAAAATGGTTCATATGAGCCTATAATATTGATTTGGATCAAAAATTATGAGGTTTGACTGTAAATTGGCCACAGTTGACTTCTTCCCTAATACAACTGATTTCTAGGTCAACTGTCCAATTGAATGGGAAAAAATTTGATTCAAGGCTTGAAACTTGGTAGGGGAAATCTTATAAGTCCAACATGAAGTATGAAAGTCATATCAGGCATTGGAAGTCCAAAAATCCCTGTGCAAACTCAAACCCTAATTTCAGGTCATCAGTGCAAGGAGATGTCTTGAGCAGAGCAAACCATAATCTTGTCTAGAGTCCAAAGTGTCTTGTGGGGGGGATATCTTTATAAAATGAGAGGGAAAATTTTGGGGTACAGCATCTTCCCCTGTTCAATCTTCTTGAAACTGAAGAGTTAGATTGGCGAGTTGGCCTTTCGTGACTCGAAGTAAAAGATGATTGGACACTAGAGTGCCCGTAAATTTGCACTCGTCAAAATATGGTTGAGGAAATGGGCTTAAAGATGCCATTTGTAGATGGATGAATCTTGGTGGAGATGGGCTTAAAAGATGCCATCCAAGACTGTTTGTTTAAAATTAGGAGAATGAACATCAGAATGGTATCCATATCTAGAACGTATATGAGTTGTATCTGGAGATTGAATTTGTATGAGCAATGGAATGGCGTCCGTGTCTGGAGCGTATCCAAGCTGTAACTGTATTTGATTCTTGAATGAATAACAAAATGACTGTCGTGTCTGGAGTGTATCTGTATTGTATCTGAATCTGAAATCTGAATAAACGACAGAATGACATCCATGTATGGAGCATCTCTGGGCTGGGAAATGTTTGAATGAGTGACAGAATGGCTACCGTGTCTGGAGCGTATCTGGACTGTATCTGAAGTTTAGATCTGTATTAGTAGCAGAATGACTTCCGTGTTTGGAGTGTATCCATATTATAACTAGGATCTGAAAAGGCAGCATAATGACTTCCATGTCTTGGAGTGTATCTTAGCTTGAAGTTGATAGTTGAATCTGAATGAGAAATAGAATGGCATCCGTATCTGGAGTGTATCTAATCTATATCTGATTGTTGAAGTCTGAATAAGTGATAGAACGGCATCCGTGTCTGGAGCGTATCCGTACTGTATCTTGACTTGAAATTATGAATGAGTAATAGAATGACCTCCGTGTCTGGGGTGTATCCACACAGTATCTGAAATCTTTGGATATTTGTTAAAGATAACTTTTAATCCTATCCTGAAAAGGGTAAAATTTTAGCTGAAACACAGAGTTATGTTGCATGACATGTATGATGTAATAAAATGTGTATCATCAATGTTTATGATATATGAATGTAATGTATGCGCATGTAAGCTGATTAGTTGTCTTGATGAGGAAAATAAATCCTTGATAGTGGGAGATAATAAAACCCTTGACTGCTGCCAGGGAAAATAAATCCATGACCGCTGCTGGAGATTCAAAATTTTTGATTGCTGAAGATGAGAAATCCTTGGACCAATGTTGGGGATAGAAAATCCTTGGAAACTTGTGAGGGTTAACAAGAACTTTGACAAACTCTGCAGGGATGTGGGAATCCATTAAGTCTGCTTTGAGAAACCTACTTGGGGAATCCAAAGAACTTTGATGACTATAGATGGGAAGTAGACTAATGGGAATCCTTATTCGGCTGGGAAATAAGGAGATTCTGAAGACCTCTACTGGGGATTAGACAAAAGAAAACCTTGATCTGCTGAAGAAGAAGGAAAACTCTGATGGCTTCTGTGGAGAATAAGAATGAGAAACTTCAATCTGTAGGGGATTAAAAATTCTGACAAACCCGTGCTGGGGAGTCATGGATACTCAGGTAACTTTACCGGGGAATCCAGACTGAATATATTCCCTCTGCTAGGGAAAATAAATCCCTGGGGACTTCCAATTGGGGTGTTAAGAATGAGAATCTTCAATCTGTTGGGGACTAAAAATTCTGACAAACCCGTGTTGAGGAGTCATGGATACTCAGGTAACTTTACCGGGGAATCCAGACTGAAGATCTTCCCTCTGCTAGGGAAAATAAATCCCTGGGGACTTCCAATTGGAGAGTTAAGAATGAGAATCTTCAATCTATTGGGGACTCAACTCTGTGGGGAAAAGGCTTATTCCTGTTTGGAAGAAGTTCAGGAGTTTTGGTTATATGCCAATCTACTGGGGAATTATCCTTAGTTGGGGATAAAAGTTAACTGTCATCTAGTTGATTCTCAGACTTTAAGACAACTTATTGGGGAATTTGGAGAAACTGGATGGTTTCTGCTGTGGATTGATAGTTGGAATTTTGACTTCGCTGGGAATGAGGGATTTATGACCCAAAGTTTCACCCTGCTGAGGATTTTAACTCTTGATAAGAATTAAAAGTTTGAAATACAACTCCGTCGGGGATTAGGAGTCTGAAGTTTCGGCTCTGGCGGGGATTTTTTAATGTTTTTCAAGGTTTTAGCTCCACTGGCGATCCAGATGATGTACTGCAGGGGATCTCTCTTGGAATATCCTAAAGACGTTTTCCTATCCTTTCAACCTGTCAGTAATTATTCTTTCACATTTCGTTTATTTGTAAATAGTGATTATATTCAAATGCATATGCTCATTTAATAAACCGTTGGACATTTTCAAATAAAACATAAGTGTGAAGAAAAAGAAAAGGCAAATAGTTTTCTGCACTTTGAAGTATCTTTGTATTAACTTTGTGTAAGTATTTTGTACAAAGGAGACAGACATCCTAGTAAGAGAATGTTGTCATAAAAAATTGAGAAAAATTTATACAAAGAAAGATGGCTATGTGTAAAATTCCATGGGGTTCCCATTCTGCTATAGTCTTTGTAACTCTGAGTATCTTGTCCATTCGTTGCTTCATCCGAAGATGACTGGATTGATCAGAAGCCAGGAGCTTGTCTGGTGAAGAGATTATCCATAAAGTGATCCGACGAGACATAGTCATACGCTTTAATTCCCTAACTTTTGCCTGGACCGCCCTTTCGGGTTTTCAGTCCACCGGGAAACCCTTTTTTGCCCAAATTGCCCTTTCGGGTTTTCAACTTGCCAGGTGTACAAATTTCTTTTGATTTTATCCCTAATTTTTGCCTGAACCGCCCTTTCAGGTTTTCGATTCACCGGGATGCCCATTTTTGCCAAAGTTGCCCTTTCGGGATTTCAACTTGTCGGGTCATTTTATGCGTAGTATTTTTTAACTATGTCTGCATTCGCAGGGTGCGGCAGGTCGTCGCCGTCCATGGAGGTCAGGATCATTGCCCCACCAGAAAATATGTTTTTGATCACAAATGGTCCTTCGTAAGTAGGAGTTCACTTGCCCCTGGGATCACTTTGTGGCAAGATGATCTGCTTGATTACAAGATCCCCGACTTGATATACTTGCCGTCTGACTTTCTTGTTGAATGCCTTGATCATCCGTTTCTGATACGCCTGACCATGGTAAACAGCAGTAAGTCGCTTCTCGTCGATCAAGTTAAGTTGATCAAGCCGGGTCTGAATCCAATCGTCTTCACTCAAACTAGCATCCTTCATGATCCTTAAGGAGGGAATCTGAACCTCTATAGGTGAGACAACTTCCATTCCGTATACCAAAGAATAAGGTGTTGCCCCTGTTGACGTTCTTGTCGTGGTACGGTATCCGTGCAGAGCAAACGGTAACATCTCATGCCAGTCCTTGTAGGTGACTGTCATCTTTTGTATGATCTTCTTGATATTTTTGTTCGCAGCTTCGACAGCACCGTTCATCTTAGGCCGATAGGGAAATGAATTATGATGTTGAATCTAGAACTGCTCACACAAAGTGGTGATCATAGTGTTATTCAAGTTTATACCATTGTCGGTAATAATCCTGTCAGGGATACCATACCGGCAAATGAGGTTCTGCTTGATGAAGCGGGCAACCACATTCTTTGTAACGGAGGCGAAGGAAGAAGCTTCGACCCACTTGGTAAAGTAATCAATGGCTACCAAGATGAAGCGGTGTCCATTGGACGCTGTAGGCTTGATCTCTCCAATCATGTCGATTCCCCACATAGCGAATGGCCAAGGAGTCGTTAGGACATTGAGAAGAACTGGAGGAATATGTACCTTGTCAGCATAGATTTGGCATTTGTGACAAGTACGGGAATGTTGATAACAATCAGCTTCCATGGTAGACCAGTAGTAGCCTGCCCGTAGAATCTTCTTAGCCATCGTATGTCCTCTTGAGTGGGTGCCAAAGGTACCATTGTGCAATTGATCCATGATCTGCTCAGCTTCAACCTTGTCCACACAACGGAGCAGAATGCAATCATGATTGCTCTTGTATAGGATACCATTGCTTAGGAAGAACTTGGCCGAGAACCTCCTTAAGAACTTTTTGTCGTTGACTGAAGCTCCTTCAGGGTATTCTTGTGCTTCGAGATACCTTTTAACGTCGTGAAACCAAGGTCGGTCCACTACTTATTCGGTATTAATCTCGTGACAATGTGAGGCCTCGTCGATCCTTTCAATGGTGATTTGAGGAGCCTCATTATCCTAGTTAAGTTTAAAAATGGATGACATTATAGCTAGCGCATCTGCTAACTGATTCTCTTCTCGCGGGAAGTGCTCGAAGGTGATCTTCTCGAAATGAGGTAGCAATGTCAGGACATGTTCTTTGTAAGGGATGAGGTTTGGATGTTTAGTATCCCACTCTCCTTTGATTTGACTGATAACTAAAGTTGAGTCCCCAAATATAATCAAAGATTTGATTCTCAAGTCAATAGCGGCCTTGAGACCAAGGATACAAGCTTCATACTCGGCCATGTTGTTGGTGCAGCTGAAGCAGAGTCTGGCGGTTAAAGGTGTATGGCAACCTTTGGGAGAGATAAGTACAACGCTGATACCGTTTCCAAGTGCGTTGGAGGCACCATCAAAGTACAGGGTCCATCGGGATCCTTGTTCAGGTCGGTCATATGGTCTGTTTTCTTCAATGTTGCTCAAAGTCATGATATCCTCGTCGGGGAAATCGAACCTCATGGATTGGTAATCTTCGACAGCCTGATAGGCCAGATGATCGGCTAGCACACTCCCCTTTATAGCTTTTTGGGTCGTGTACTGTATATCATATTTGGTGAGGATCATCTGCCATCTAGCGATTCTTCTGGATAGAGCAGGCTTCTCGAAGATGTACTTGATCGGATCCATCTTAGAGATCAACAAAGTGGTATGTGTCAACATATACTGCCTTAGCCGGCGAGTAGCCCATACCAAAGCGCATCAAGTTTTCTCGAGCAGTGAGTAGCGGGTCTCACAGTCGGTAAAATTTTTGTTAAGGTAATAAATGCATGCTCTTTTCGGCCAGACTCGTCATGTTGGCCCAGTACGCACCCCATTGAATTCTCCAGGACAGTCAGATACATGATTAACGGCCTTCTTTCGACGGGTGGCATCAAGATAGGAGGTTCCATCAAGTATTCCTTGATTCTATCGAAAGCAACTTGACAGTCATCATTCCATTTAACCATCGGATCTTTCTTCAACAGCTTAAAGATTGGTTCACAAGTAGATGTTAGGTGAGAAATAAACCTTGCAATGTAGTTTAGGCGTCCCAAGAAACCTCTGACCTCCTTCTCAGTGCGAGGGGCAGGCATTTCTTGTATAGCTTTGACTTTGGCAGGATCAACCTCGATGCCTTTGTTACTGACAATGAATCCCAAGAGTTTACTGGACCTGACTCCGAAAGTGCACTTGTTAGGGTTTTGTCTGAGCTTGTACTCTTTCAATCTGACAAACAACTTTTGCAGATGGTCGAGGTGTTCTTCTTCTGTCTGTGAACGGGCTATCATGTCGCCCACGTAAACCTCTATCTCATGATGTATCATGTCATGAAACAAAGCTACCATGGCGCGCTGATAGGTTGCCCTGGCATTCTTCAATCAGAATGGCATCACTTTATAGCAGAACGTACCCCACTGTGTAACAAAAGTAGTTTTCTCCATGTCTTCAGGGGCCATTTTGATCTGGTTGTACCCCGAAAATCCATCCATGAAAGAAAATACCTTATGCTGAGCTGTATTGTCAACCAAGATGTCAATGTGCCGTAGTGGATAGTCATCTTTAGGGATAGCCCTGTTTAAGTCTCTGTAATCCACGCACATTCTGACTTTGTCGTCCTTCTTAGGCACGGGAAAAATGTTAGCAACCCATTGTGGATAGGAAGTAACAGCAAGAAAGCCAACATTGAACTGCTTCATCACTTCAGCTTTGATCTTTTCAGACATGTTGGGCCTCATCCGGCGAACTTTCTGTTTAATTGGTGGACAGTCTTCTCTTGTAGGGAGACGGTGAACCATAATATCTGTATCGAGTCCCGGCATGTCTTCGTAGGACCAGGAGAAGATCTCAACATACTCATTCAATAGTTGTACTAAGCGCTCTTTGACACTTGGCTTCAGGTTGGCACCCACTCTAATTTCTTTTATGTCTTCCTCTGTTCCCAAGTCGATTGTTTCTAACAACTCCTCATGTGGTAGAATAGCCCTTTCTTCCTGTTGTAGCAGTCTAGCCAACTCTCTAGGCACTTCACAGTCTTCATCACCTTCGTATTCGGCATGATTGACCAGATATTCAGATTCACTGAAGGCCATAGCAGAATTGTTACCCATGGAATGCGGGGTGGATGGGTACCTGCATTTTGTGAGTGTGGGTGTGTGTAAGGGATAGCCACCTTTAAACAAATAAAATGTAAAAGTAAAGAAAATGAACACAAAAGTTTATATATGAAAACGTCCATGATTCATTAAAAATGGCATATGAAGATGAAAAATCAAACCCTTACAAATGGACCGATGTACCTCGGGTAAGGCACATGGTTAAAAGTGTACGAATTGTTTAGGAATTATTACAAACCAACAGAAATGTTCAAAAGATAAATTACTGATTGATGAAAGTAATGAGAATAAAGTCCTTTGCCTCCCAATTGCATAGTCCTCCTTCAACGGTGGGAAAAATCCAGTCTTCCAGGTTGCCTTCTTCTTCACCATCCTCCAAAGCACTGACCCCATGATGGGTGATCTTCACTGGTGGCCCTCCAGCCTGGGAGCGATGCACAGCCTTCTGACTAGCAGCAGTGAAACCCAAGCCGAACTTATCTGTCTTGTAAGGAAAATATGGCAGCTGACCCCATACTGTGTTTCCTCCTTCCTCAATCACAGCCTTCACATCTTTGAGGGATGACATTCGAGACACAGGTTTGGTAATGATGGTACAGAAGGCACTGCTGCAATTTCCTGAGATACTTCCTCAAAATGTTGAAAGGGGGTTTCGATGAATTCACCATCCAATTCCATATAGCGGAAAGAATTAAGATGGCTTATCATGTATTCCTCCTCGCTGTGAACTGTCACAATTTTTCCCTGAACAGGGTATTTGAGCTTCTGGTGCAGAGTTGAAGTAACGGCTCCAGCATGATGAATCCAGGGTCTTCCCAACAAGCAAGAGTAGGAGGGACGGATGTCCATGACATAAAATGTGGAGTTGAAAGTTTTCGTTCCCACTTTAATCGGAATTTCCACCTCCCCATGGACCATCCTCTTAGAACCATCAAAGGCTCTGACAATGATGTTGTTGGGCTTCAAAATTAGACCTTCACAATCTAGTCTATCCAATGCACTCTTTGGTAAAACATTCAGCGATGAACTAGTGTCCACCAGAACATGTGCAAGAGTAGTCCCTCTGCATTCTACCGAGACATGCAAAGTGTCATTATGCTTTCTCCCTTTGATGGTTAGATCGGCATCGGAGAACCCTAAACCGTTGTCTGCTGTTAGGCTAGCTACACATTCTTGAAACTGATCCGCGAAGGTTTCCTGGGGAACGTGTTCCATCTTCAAGAATTTGATCAAAGCTTTGGCATGAGCTTCGAAACAGAGCAATAAGGCCATCATAGAGATTTTTGAAGGGGTTTTCCCTAGTTGTTCTACGACATCATAGTCGCTTTTCTTAATTATTTACAAAATCTCCTCCATTTCCTTTTGAGTGGTCTCGGGGATGACCAAAGGCTGAGCCCTCGTCCTGACGAGCACTTCTTGGATCCCCTTACCTTTATCAGCAACAATAGAGGGTACAACTAAAGGAGTAACAATTTCTTCAATCACTGGAGTTCGCACAAATATGTTGACTGGCACGGGAGTAACCTTAGGAGCATTTGAGGGTCCGAAGATTTCCCTTGGAGGAGAAATCTCTGGAGAGAAAATTCTTCCGTTGCGGGTGATTTTACTCATCCCAGCAATATTTCCTATGTCAGGAGTCTCTTCATTGGAACTTTCTTCAACTGATTCAATCTGCTTAACACCGTGGTAGAAGATCTCTCCTCCATAATTCCACGGCATTGTTTTGTTGGACTTGTATGGGATAGGCCCCGGCATAGTTATCTTCAGAGGTACAATCTTTGGATCGGATGTAATCTTAACAGGTCTTTTAGAGACCTTGGAAAGATTGGCGGAAATGGTAATTATAGCAACATCTTTGACAGGAGTTGGAGTAACAGGAGTTTTCTCAAAGAGGATTTCTTGATTATTCATTAGGCGTTGGATGCCTAACTTCAACAACGGGCAGTCGGATTGTAAGGACGAACAAAGGTAGCAATCTTTTTCACAGCCCGAGAAAATCCTGGCTTTCAACAGATTCATCTTGATTATTGGTAATGGAGTCATTAAGTCATTAATAGTAGCAAAATAAAGATCTTCTTCAACAGCATGGACATTGTGACCATGTTTTGGCATTGGGGCAGAGATTACATTAGGTTTTTCAGGGGCGTCAAACTCCACCTCTTTGGCATCTATTAAGTCCTGGATCTTATTTTTGAGGGCCCAACAATTATTAGTGTCATGCCCCAGGCTGTCAGAATCATAAGCACACTTTGCATTTGAATGGTAGTAGGGAGAAGAGGTATTCGGGTTCTTTGGCGCCTCTTTCAAGCTTGCAAGGTTTAACTTAACAGATGAGGGAGAACCTGAGCAGGTGTCATATTGATCCGGGTGAATTGTCGTGCAGGTCTTTCCACCCTTGCTTGGTTGGTTCTGTGTTGACTGTCTCGAAGCTGATCAACTGCAGACTTCTGAATCATTACAGCCCCCACCGCTAGCTGGCGCTCAACTCTTCCTTGACTTCTATGGGAGTAAACAACTGAGACTTCTTTCTTGGCTGGAAAGGTCTTCTTGATAGCGGCGGAAGCAGGTGCATCCTTTTGAATTTTACCGCTCTTGATTCCAGCTTCAACTCTTTCACCAGTCAGAATTAACTCGGTGAACCCCGCAGACGAACTCCCGATCAAATGATTAAATAATGGACCTGACAGGGTCCCCAAAAACATATCCACAAGTTCTCTCTCAGACAATGGTGGTTGCACCCTTCCAGCCAAGTCCCTCCATTTCTGGGCATACTCTTTAAAGCCTTCATTAGAGACCATACCCATACTCTGTAATTGAGTACGAGTAGGGGCTAAGTCCGTATTATATTGATATTGTCTGTAGAAGGCAGCCGCCAAATCCTCCCAATTGTGCACATCAGATCTCTCAAGCTGGTAGAACCAATCTAATTGCGTACCCGTCAAACTATCTTGAAAAAAGTGGACCCACAGATCCTTATCAGAAGAATGAGGTTGGATTTTTCTGACGTAAGACCGTAGGTGCATCTTCGGACAAGACAAACCATCATATTTAGCAAATGTAGGCACCTTGAATTTAGGGGGAATCACAATCCCAGCAACCAACCCTAGCTCCTCAAAGTCCAGCCCATGCACTTTTTGCACCTCCATAGCTGCCAGACGCTCTTCCAGATTCTTGTACTTGTCGTCTGCAGGAGGGTACTACTGCTCAGAGTACTCTTCATCCTCTTCTTCTTCTTCTTCTTCCTCAGACTCAGTTGGTACTGCAGCTCCTTTACCTTTTCCAACCCCTTCATCATATGTTAAGGGGAAATCCAGGACCCTTCTAGCTTGACCTTTAAATCTTCGACCCAAAGTAGCCACACCAACTCTTTTCTTTTTATTTTTCTCCTTATTTTTTCCTTTTCCATCAGTGCTTTAAGATCCTCCTGACCCTTTTCCAAGGTCATGAGTAGTTGTTGGAACTGTGAATTCTGCGCTTGTAGATCTTTGACCGTCTGCTCTATATCCATCTTGCTGAAATAAACAGCAGAGAGATAAGGAAACCTTGTGTGAAGACCTGTTTACGCATATTGTTGTACCCCAAAATTTTCCCTCCCATTTCTCATTGATTTCTCCTCACAAAGCTCTTGAAGCTCAAGATCCAGTTAGGGTTTCATCTGTTCAAGACTCCTCCTTGCACTACTAACCCCAAATTAGGGTTTGTATTTGCACAAAGATGTTTTGACCTAAAGTGCCCAAGATGACTTTCTTGCTTCATATTGACCTCCCAAGTTTATCCATACCAAGTTTCAAGTCTTGATTCCAAGTTTTGCCCAGTCAATTGTACAGTTGACCTAGAAATCAACTGTATTGGGGAAAAAGTCAACTGTGGCCAATTGACAGTCAAATCTCATGAAATTTGATCCACATCAACATTATGAACTCATATGGTCCATTTGATCAAGTTTGGATCACAATTCCACAAGAAATTTGATCAGATCGCTAAAAGGGCAAAATGGTCATTTTTAGGGTTTTGACTGTACAGAGGCAATTTTTGACTGTTTGACCTAGCCAATGGCAAACCAAGCTCACATATGGATTCAAGAACCCTATGGAATTATCTTGACATGATCAACAAACTCAAAAGATCCCAAGTACACAAGATTGACAGTTGAATTTCCCAGTCAATTGATCAGTTTTGACTGTATACTGAAAAGTCAAACTTTGACTTTTTGGTCAAAATCAAAGGTCAAGATTCATTTTTCATCAAAACATGCCAAATCATGAAACTTGTTCACCAAGAAATCACAAATTGCAAATTAGGGTTAGAAAATGGAATTTTTCATAACTTAGAATTTTTCTAAGTTATGAAAAACCCTAATTTTTTGCCCAACTTTGCCCCACCTTTTCACCAAGATCCATTTGGATTCAAACAAAAGTCAAAACATGAAAGTTGTAGCTTGTTGCATAATCTACAACTTTGATTCACCAAGTTTTCTCATTTGAAGCTTGTATCCCAAGTTACAATTTTTTGAATAAGGGCACTAAACCATTCTTAACTTAGTAGAATTTTAACCTATTTTGACAAGGTTTTCTACCCCACTTCAAGGCCATTTTTCATACACTTCCACTTGGAATTTCAATTTGCATTTCAAAGATGGATTGTAGTACACATTCCAAGCTTTCCAAAATGTCCAAGAACTTCTCAAACAACCTCATGGTTAGAGAGAATCGAATTTCACAATATAGCAAAAAACCACTTTGTTCATGACCAAGTTCCATGTCCATAACTTTGCAAATTTGAACTCAGCATGCTTTAGGCTAGATTACAGGTCCTTAAACCAAGTTACACTCCATAATTTAATGCTTGTTCATTGTGCCAAAGTGTTGTTCCATGAGTTCAAGCATTGTACACAAGATTGATCCATTTTTAGATAAAGTGAACTTTCCATTTTTGCAAAAGCTTGCTTTATGTCAATTGGTAAATCAAACAAGTACAAGCTAAATCCTTTTGGCACAAGATTATGGACAAATTGCTCTGATCAAGAGAGGATTATGCAGCACATTAGGAGGCCCCCTACATGCCTAGAAAGTCAACTTGCTTTTGTTGCTTAAGAAAGAAGAAAGTTCCATAACTTGTAACAACTTCCATCTCAGCCTTAGAACAAGAAAGCAAATATTGTAGACACATTCCAAACATCCCAACCAAGCTTTTGCACGAATCCTTGACCTCTCAAACACTCTCCATCTCAGAAACACCATCAAACTGCTCAAACAGGGCAAGCCCTGCAGATTGAGTGCCATCTCTCAATCCCTTCAAGCTTTCTGGCCCAAACTTGTTCCTCTACCTTACTTACAACCTATGCAAGCTATCCAGAAGCTAAGGCACGATCTGTAATTGCTCTAACCACCTCCACCATTTTCACATCTTTGACTTGCAGGTGAAGTTCTACAGCTTGATTCAGAAGCTTTCAAGACAAAGTAAACATTGGAATAGCATCCCTGGACCTCAAGGAAGCTTTTCCAATCATCACCTTGCACTGAAAGTTCCTCATTCTCCAGATAGAAGTTCAACTGAATAGGTAAAATTTTGAACTCGTATCTCTCTTATTATGCATCTTTAGTCTTAAGTTTGTGAAGAAACAAGGTTCTACTCATAGCCCTGAGCATGTACATAGCTTTACATTTCATTTCTTTTGCCTGAGTTGAGAGAATTTAAGCTTTGAAAATGGCAGAAAGTTTAGGTCAAGATTTGGGATTGATAAAATTCTCTCTTATTTCTGAGAGTTAGGATGAGTTTTTTATATATTTGGAATCGTGATTCAATGCTTGACATGTTTTGTGTTGAAAGTTTGTGCAAAATCTCAAAGAATCAGGATGTTTGAATCTCTGTAACAAGGCGCGCGTTTTTGGCCAAAGGTTGAAGAAGAAGTGGATTGGGCTGGGCCTGTATCATTTTGCTATCCACACCATTTTTTCTGTTTCACACCCCTGAGCCCATTTGCTTCATTTTTTAATATTTTTGACTTTTTCTTTTTTTTGTTTGACTTGTTTATTTTTTCCCAGCATATTAAAATTTTGAAAATAATTTTCTCATCATTTTTTGATTTTATTTGGTATTTATTTGATTTTCTTTTGATTTATACATATATGTATATATATTATTATTTAGGATAAATAGAAAAATAATGTAAATACATTTTCATTTTCATTTTTTATTTTACATTACCCTCTGAAAATATTTCATATAAAAAATACTATTTTCTAAAAAAATTGAATATTATTATTATTTGTATATAATACATATTTAAAATAATATAAGTATACATATATATACATTAATATACTTAGAGTAAAAATACCAAAAATGTACATATTTTATTTTTTATTTAATATTTAATACTAAAAAATACCCTTTTTTTACAAACATACTATATTGTATTTCATTTTTGTATGTAAATAATAAATATTATATGAATTAAGTAATTAATATCCATTTTAATTGAAATTAGGGTTTTTGCCCTAAAAGTTGAAAATACTCAAAAATAATACCTTTTTATTTTCTTATTTTATTTTACATAAACAACATTTTTTTTTCATACATATAAAAACTTTCTTTTTGCATTTTGCATATTTATTTAATTTCTATTTAATTATGCAATTTATTTACCTTGCAAATATCCAAAAATGATGTAATAATTTAGATTTAAATTCTTGTCTAAATATCCCCCATTTGTAAATTTGTACCCCCCTCCCTATATTATTATGTTGTAATAGCATAGGGATTTAAATTTCGCACTTTATACGCTTTCTAATTATGCCATGTTAGAATTAGGGTTTGCATGCGAAAAACGATAAAAAAAAAATAGTTTGACCTAATACAAGATAAATGAGCATGAAAATAAACAACACATCTCACACTTGCACCCCCTAGGGTATTCCACTTTGTTGCCTTCAAATAAATGGGCCATATTGCATGTTGAACTTCTTTGGGCAAAACAAACAATTTGAATGATCATAGTCCCTCGATAAAACTTTTCAAAACAAACAAAAACAAATGATCAAGTCCCTTAAAGAAAATTGCCCAAAGACCTTTAACACTATTGCAATTATGGTCCAAACGATGACCCGCGCCCGTCCCTTTCATCTCCTAAGATAAGATTGTCCACCAAATACAATGATGGAACAAAATTATCAAAAGGTTTAAAACATAACAAAAATCTTTGAGAAAACTTTAGGGTAGATAAACTCTTAAGTACTTGTCAATTTGCCAAGAAAACACTTGCCTAATTTCAAAAACCTACTTCACAAACACTTTCAAAATCAACTTTTCAAAACATCTTTTTAAAAGATAAAACACCTTTTGTAAAACATTCGAGTAAAGAATTGTTACAAGGTTAGCCTAGCACAAGGCATCTTTTCAAAACATTTTCAAAACCACACACAAAGCACCATTTCAAACAATTGAAAACTAAGGCAAGTTGATCTAAGCAAGTACCTAAGAGCCCATGGATAACCATGGATAGAAGGGGTGCTAATACCTTCCCCTTCTATAATCTACTCCCCGAACCCAAGAAAAATCTCAAAGGTTTTTGCTGTGCTTTTTAAACCTTTCCTTAGGATAAAATAAAAAGTCGGTGGCGACTCTTGCTCAACCGAAACATTTGCGAAAACAAACGCAAAACCATAGTCAGTTCTCCCGCCGTATCACACATATGATGAATGAAATGTATTCATGTAATGCATTCAAGGATTCAAAAATTCAAATTTGTTGCAAACAAAAAGAACACACGTCATATTAATAAGAAGAAATTGTTAGTACATAAATGCCGCATGGGCAAAATAATACAAAATTCTAATGTAAAAAGATGTTGCGCATCCTCTTTGGTGCTATCTAGGTGTTGAGATTCTGATCTTCGTGGAGTTGGCGAGTAAGTTCCAAAACCTTTTTCTCACTGGCGTAGAATTGGGCTTCAAAAGTATCGCGTTCTCCCTTGAGTTGTATCCAACTCCTTTGCAAATCTTCAAGTGATGTTGGCATGTCTGGATGCAGGAGGGTGTATGGAACCTTTCCTTCCAGAACAAGCTCTTTGATCACAAGCTCTTTGATCACAGGAGGGTAAGGCATCATAAGACTTTGGGCGCGGGTTCGTACCCACTTGAGGTAAGGCTCAAGGGGGATGGAATTCTTGTGTCCCAGTGTCTTACTGTCTACCTTGTTAGGCATCCTCCAAGCTCGGATAAACCTTTGTCGAAGTCCTTGAGCATCGTTGTCGAAGTCAAAAACCAAGTCTGGAATCAGCATGTCATGAGGGCCATCCCTTCGGGCATACCCAAATTGTCTTAGAGTCAAGCAGGGGTTGTAGGTAATGCCTCCCCTAATGCCAAGTAATGGGACATTAGGGAATTCCCCACAATGATCAATGATGATGACATTTTCTCTGGACCGAGAACACCAATGAACATCAGAATGTGTAAGGGTCATCAATCGTTGTGACCACCTCAGGCCTTGCTCATTCTTCAAGACTGACTGGGGAAGGTGAGAAATAAACCACCTTGCTAGAAGAGGAGTACAACACATGAGAACACCTCTTTTCCTCATTGTTCGTGTGTAAAATGAGTGGAGGATGTCCCCAAGCAAAGTAGGCACAGGATTCTGAGATATGAAAATCTTGACAGCATTCACATCTATAAGCTGATCATGGTTTGGGAACAAGACCAACCCATAGATGAGAAGTGCTACAATCTCCTCAAAAGCTTGCAGATCTAGAGAATTCCAGCAGTCTTGTGCCTTCTCAAACAGAAACTTTGCCAAGAAACCCTTGACACCACTTTTGGTTTCCCAATTACCTTTGATATCAGATGGTTGCAAGTGTAAGGCTTGAGCAACATCTTCAGGCTTTGGCTCTCTTTCCGTACCGTTGTAAGGTAGTTGATGAAGAACATGAATCCTCAGGAGTTGAGAAAATTCCTCCAAAGTAGGAACTAACTGGTAATCAGAAAATGTGAAGCAGTGGTGTAGGGGGTCAAAGAACTGGAAGAGAACTTTCACCATGTCTTCTTCAATATTGGAGTTGACCAAGTTGAGAAGTCTACCATGTCTTTTAGTGAAGGGAGAATTCTCTGGAATCTTGGAAGCAAGCTCCTTGAGTAGAGGAGGAATTCTCACAAGGTTGACCTGGATTGTTTTCCTACGAAGTGATTCCATAACCTACAAAACATGAACAAAGATGAAGATCCAAACCCTTGAAATGGTTAGTGGATGCATATGATGCTTCATGGTGTTTATGATGTTATGCACAAGTATATGTACAAGCAAGTCACACAAGATCCTAGTTTCAGGCTTGCATGGGGTTTCATAGGTAAGTACCCTCTTGAAGTTAGTTGGCTCAACCTGTCTTATAAATAGTAATCGGGTTCTAAGGAGCTCAATATCACTGGATTATTTTATGTGTTCATTGTTTCAGTTTAGCCACTTTACTGGTGTGATCGGTGGGAATAGAACTGACTGTTTTGGAATGTTGGTTCGTGTTTTGCGTTTGTTTTCGCAAAATGTCGCGGTAAGTAAGAGTTGCCACCGTCTTTTATTTTATCCAACAAGGAAAGGAAAAAAGCACAGAAAAATTCCTTTTTCGAGATGTTTCTCGGGTCCGGGAGGTAGATTATAGAAAGGGAAGGTGTTAGCACCCTTTCTATCCATGGTTATCCATTGGCTCTTAGGTACTTGCTCAAAGTGTTTTCAAAATTTGCCTTTCTTTGTGTTTGTGGGTTTGAAAGAAGTTTTTTGTTTGAAAGGAGTGTAAGTGCGAAAAGTTTTGTTTTGTTTTAGAATGAGCAAGTACTTAAGAACCATCTACCTACTCGAAAAAGGAATTAATCTGTGCTAATGTCCTTTAGACAATGCTATCCCACTATTGAGGAGTAGGTAGCACCATCGTTGGAGTTTAAGGATCAATTCGATTAAGGGATGTGTGGTCACTAAAGCAATGTTAGGACGCCTTAGCGGTAACCCTAATGTCTTAGATCATTTTTCCGAGGCAACCGTTTCGAGGCAACTTATGATCTTTGGATAAGAGGGCGACCTCTAAAACTTCCTATACTTAATGACCATGTTAGAAGGTAACCAAGTGAGGTGTACCCTAAGAGTGCGCATGTGCGAGTGTTTTATTTCGGTTAATTTTATCTTTGTACATGTCATGGGTGAGCTATGTTGATTTTAAGTTCATACATTTGATCTTGTCATGCATTCCCTGTTATCAAACATCTAACAGTGTATAGTTGTGGCATTTACATCGTCAAAAACAACCCTTGAAATTTAAATTGCGGAAAATAAAATAAAGCGATAAAAATGTCCTAATTAATAGCTATTACAAACCGGAGGCAAGTACATTAATATGATAAAAATAAACAAACGCGTGCGGGAAATTAAATCGACCGCAAAGTTCTAGGGTTTTGACCCTTTTTGTTAAAGAAAAGATTTTTTTGTTTGCTTTTGAATTTTAAGAAATAAATTATCTAAGTTAATTTTTAAACTACATTAAATTAATTAATTAATGAAAATAAATATTTTTGAGTTTTTTGATATTTAAAGAAAGAAAATAAAATTGATCAATGTTAATAAAACCTAATTATGTCTAAATTAATTTTATTATTTACAAAAATATATTAAAGTTATTGTCTAATTAAAGCCTAAATTATTTACTAAATTAAATTAATTAAATTAATGAATAAAAATAAATTATTTTTGGACTTTTGGTATTTTAAGAAAGAAATCAAAATTAATGTTAGTAATTAAAACCTAGATTAATTCTAATTGAATTTTAATTATTTACAAAAATGTGAAAGTTATTCTAATTAAAATTCTAAATCAATTAATTAATGTTTATTAACAAAAATAAAAGTTAGAATTTAATTTGATAAAGAAAATGTTTTGTGTTTTTTTTAATATTTTAAGAAAGAAATAAATCTAAATTAATCACTACATTAAATTAAATTAATTAATTAAATGAAAAAAAAGGTTATTTTTGGATTTTTGGTTATTTAAAGAAAGAAAATGGAATGGTTAAATTAGTGATTAAACCTATTAAATTCTAATTGGTTTTATTTATTTACAAAAAGAAATTAAAGTTTTCTAGAATTAAAAACCTAATTAATTAATCGGAATTTATTAAAGAAAAATAAAGTTCTTAATTTTAATTGGACAAAATGATATTTTTGTGATTTTTTGGATATTTAAGGAAATAAAAATAATTTTGATCAAAGTTAATAAAAACCTAATCGTCTAAATTAATTTTAATTATTGCAAAAATATTAAAGTTATTTCCTAATTAAACTAAGTTAATTGAATTAATATTTATTTACAAAAATAAAGTGCTGAATTTAATTTTAATAAATGAAATATATTTTTTGGTTTTTGATTTTATTAAGAAAAATATTAATTGGTTAGTGATTAAATAATAAAAATAATAAAAACAAGCAACTAAATAAAAAAGAAAGAAATAGAGAAAGTTAGAGATTTGGGCCTGTAAGGAGGTGTAAAGAGAGTTCCTGAGCCCGGATCTTTGAAAGCTTCATGCTCTAACTATGGTATTTTTTGATTCTTGCGTGGAATCTATGATTCAACCATCCATAATTGTTCTATATAAACTCAAACAAACGTTAGCATACCATAAAATGTGATTAAAATTAGAGATTCGAAATTTAAAATTTTACCAAACCGGTGGGCGTGCTAGGCGTGTGATGGATTAGTCTTGGGCCTTGTAAGACTCATGAGGATTTCAAGAGGGTGGTTTTAGGCTTGATGTCAATTGCGAGAGGCCGGAACCTCGAGATATGACTTGCACCAATTCTTTGATTTCTGGAGAGCTTTTTGAAGAGCTTTTAGAGAACTTTTTGAGAGCTTTTTAGAGAGGATTTTCGTGTCTTTCAAGCTTGTGTGGATCTCTATTTATATAGGATAATGTTGTGTTTTAAAACCATGATCAAGATTTGAAAAAATGCCATATTTGATGATTCTCCATTATTAAACCTACCAATTTAATTCCAAATCCAATATTTTGTGCATGATATGTCTTTATTCGAGTTTGATCTTGTCCATGATGATAATTAGGTCCTAAAATAGCCAAAAAGAGATCAAATAATTAATACTTGGATTTTATTTGATTTAAATTGATTAAAAATGAAATAATTCATTAAAAAATCAAATTAAATAATAAAATTGACAAAAGGTCACAAGGCTGAATCTAGTACTCATGGAGAGTGTGACAAGATCAAATCAAGTGGAAAAAAGTGGGCCCATTTGACAAAATTTGAAGTTTTGGGGATAGTTGACTTTTGGTAATTTTGCAAAAAAGTCCAACTTCAACAATGAATAACTTCTTCAATTTTGAACTTTTGGAAGTTTTCTTGGACTCTTTAGAAATCTTGAGATTTCCTCTAACCAACCCTTTTGGTCTCAACTCATTTTGATATTCCATGCTCAAGTTATAAGCTTTGGCAAAAAAAGGCGATTTTGTTGACTTTCAAAAATGACCTATAATATCCAAATTTATAACTTCTTGTGAGTGCATTTTATGATATTGGGGTATGAAGATGGATTGTAGGAAATTGAATCCTATTCAAAATGAACTTTGGATGGGTCATTTCTAATAAAGTGTGAGAAAGTTATGCTTGGTCAAAGTTGAGTTGACTTTTCCTATAAAACCCTAATTTAGCAACTTTTGGGTCTTGATGAATTTTGGGCAATCCGTCATGAATCATGATCAACCCTTGATAAAATGATGAAATAACCTTCAAAATGAGAATGCTGACAAAAAATATTGAGGTTTGACTACATTTGGGTCATAGTTGACTTTTGCCCTAGCACAGTCGATTTTTTGGACTCTTGAGCAATTGACTGACCAAACTTCCTCTGCAAGGCTTGAAATTTGACATGGATGAACTTGAGAACATATTAGGACATTGGGGAGAACTTGAGGTCATTTAGATGCAAGGACCTTGATTCCACACAAAATCCAAATTTGAGGTTGACTGCCTTAGGAGATAGCTTGACTGTCCAACTCTTGAGCAATCTTGAGCCATTTGGAGATTCTTATTGACATGACTTGGGAAATATGAGAGGGAAAATTTTGGGGTACAACAGTTGCCCCTGTTCAATTTTCTTAAACTTGAGGATATAGATTGGCTTTCGAGCCTTTCGTGATCCGAAGGTGGAAGATAATTGAACACTAGAGTGCCCAGAAATTTGCACTCGCATGAAGTGGTATCAGCATGGTGATATCGGGAATGGGCTTACAGATGCCATTTGGAGATTGTTGGTAGGAGGATGGGCTTACATATGCCATCTGCAGGAGTGTCGATCGCATAAGAGATTCCTTAGTGAGAATTTACATACCTGTTGTTGTAGAAGATTCCGCTAGGGAAGCCTGGTTTTTGTTGAGATTTAGGAACTGTCTGGTCTTCAACGTAGTATACCGTTGAAATTACAGAACTCGTCCATACTATGACGTAGGGAAACATCTTCATCAAGATCTAGGAACTGTCTGGTCTTCAACGTAGTATACCGTTGAGATTATAGAACTCGCCCACACTTTGACGGAGGAAAACGTCAAGATTTAGGAACTGACTAGTGCTCAACGTAGTATACCTTTGAGGTTATAGCACTCGTCCATACTATGACGTAGGGAAACATCTTCATCAAGATCTAGGAACTTTCTGGTCTTCAATGTAGTATACCGTTGAAATTAGAGAACTTGTCCACACTATGACGGAGGAAAACATCAAGATCTAGGAACTGACTAGTGCTCAACGTATTATACCGTTGAGGTTATAAAACTCATCCACACTATGACGTAGGGAAACATCTTCATCAATATCTAGGAACTGTTTGGTCTTAAACGTAGTATACCGTTGAAATTAGAGAACTCGTCCACACTATGATGGAGGAAAACATCAAGATCTAGGAACTGACTAGTGCTCAACGTAGTATACCGTTGAGGTTATAGCACTCGTCCACACTATGACGTAGGGAAACATCTTCATCAAGATCTAGGAACTATCTGGTCTTCAACGTAGTATACCGTTGAAATTAGAGAACTCGTCCACACTATGACGGAGGAAAACATCAAGATCTAGGAACTGACTAGTGCTCAACATAATATACCGTTGAGGTTATAGCACTCGTCCATACTATGACGTAGGGAAACATCTTCATCAAGATCTAGGAACTGTTTGGTCTTCAACGTAGTATACCATTGAAATTACAAAACTCGTCCACACTATGACGGAGGAAAACATCAAGATCTGGGAACTGACTAGTGCTCAACGTAGTATACCGTTGAGGTTATAGTACTCATCCACTATGACATAGAGAAACATATTCATCAAGATCTAGGAACTGTCTGGTCTTCAACGTAGTATACCGTTGAAATTAGAGAACTCGTCCACACTATGATAGAGGAAAGCATCAAGATCTAGGAACTGACTAGTGCTCAACGTAGTATACCTTTGAGATTATAGTACTCGTCCACACTATGACGTAGGGAAACATCTTCATCAAGATCTAGGAACTGTCTGGTCTTCAACGTAGTATACCGTTGAAATTAGAGAACTCGTCCACACTATGACGGAGGAAAACATCAAGATCTAGGAACTGACTAGTGCTCAACGTAGTATACCGTTGAGGTTATAGCACTCGTCCACACTATGACATAGGTAAACATCTTCATCAAGATCTAGGAACTGTCTGGTCTTCAACGTAGTATACCGTTGAAATTAGAAAACTCGTCCACCCTATGACGGAGGAAAACATCAAGATCTAGGAACTGACTAGTGCTCAACGTAGTATACCGTTGAGGTTATAGCACTCGTCCACACTATGACGTGGGGAAACAGTCGAGATTGAGAACCTTATCTGAAATTCAACCGAGGATAATTCAATTCAGATTTAAGAATTGGTCAGGTCTTCGACTAAGCTGAGAACTTAACTGCATCTTTCCTGAAAGGTAAAGGTCAGTCATATGCAATGTATGATATGGATCAGGCAATGATATTCTCAAAATAAATGAGAATGTATTCGCATGATGCGTATATGCATGTATCATGATGTATGGGAATATAATGTTTTAGCTGGGGAAAATAAATCCCGGAGTGCTGGAGAATAGAGTTGAGTTCTTCGTTTCCGCTGGGGATGATGAATGAAGATGATTGTAAGAATAAACCTGTAGGAGAAAAGAACTCTGTTGGGGAATAAACTGATGAAGAGATTACTCTGTGGGGAATTACTCTGTGGGGAAGAGATGCTCTGCTGAGATTTTAACGATAAACTCCGTTGGGGATTCCATTGATAAGCTTTGTTGGGGATTTCAATGATGAACTCCGCTGGGGATGGATTACCGTTGCTGGTGATATCAAATCTGTTGAGGATTGAATTCCTGCTTGTGAAAGGAAAGAACTTCGCTGGGGGATGATCTTTCAACTGTGACTTGCTAGGGGTAACCCTGTTGGACTCTTGTGGGGATAACCCTCTGAATTTGGCTGGGGAGATTTATTGTACTCCGCTATGGGTAAGCTTCAAAAGTCTACTGGGGATGATGCCTCAACTCCGTTGGGGAAGCTTTTTTAGACCGTACTGGGGAAATATTGACTCCACTGGGGGTATCTTGTGTGCTGTCGGGGAACATTCTTATACTTCGTGGAGGAATATTAAGACTGTCGGGGATACTCTGATACTTGCTGGGGAATATTTTTATACTCCGCTGGGGAATATTAAGACCTTCTGGGGATACCAAGCCTTTTTAGGGCTGATGGTAGACTAACTCTGCTTGGGGAGAGTATTGTTGATTCGTCCATAGTTGCAAGTCTCAGCTGAGAGAGCTATCATTACTGTCTTACTCTGCGGGGAGTGAAATTATCTTAGCCATATTCTTCAACTGAACATACCTTGGTACCTGGTGGACAGAGAAACTTGTACAGTTCGAACAATTCTTATTTCCCCTGTTTCTGCGGGAGAAGGTGCCTGCGGAGTCCTTGTGGATCGAGTATTATCCCAACCTATGAGGTGCTTGGTATCTTTCGATTGAAATGACAAGTCTTCTTCTGGTAGGCAAGTGACGAGATGACGGGACATAGTCGTACGCTTTGATCCCTAATTTTTGCCAGGACCACCCTTTCGGGTTTTCAATCCATCAGGATACCCTTTTTTGCCCAAGCCACCTTTTCAGGTTTTCGACTTGCCGGGTGTACAAATTTTTTCCATTTTTATCCCTAATTTTTGCCCGAACCCTTTTGGTTCATCGGGAAGCCCTTATTTTTGCCTAGGCCAATCGACCTAGAGGGTCTTTGATTATGCGTAGTATTTTCTGATTATGTCCATGCTCTCGGGATGTAGGGAGGTGTCATTATCAGTAGTGTTGTGTTGCCATACTACCAGAAGATCTTCGTTTGATCATGCAAGATTCGTTGCTGGAATTCATGTCCAATGCCCCAATTGATTCAGATGGAGATTTGCCCCTGGCTATTTGGCATTTTGAGAGATTCCTTGAATCTTGACTTGGCTGCCCTAGATGATGGACAATGATCATGTCGTGCCCCTTGGTTGGAAGTGTTTTTTCCACTTGAGGTGATCCTTTTATTGAGAAGGTTTTTTGTTCACTAGATATTCGTCGTGTGAATTTCTATGTTGTTTGAACAAATAGTCATATGCAAACAATGTTATTTTAAGAATGCAAAGCTTATGTCTGTCTTGAAGTTTTTTTTGAAAATGCAGTTTTCAATAAAACAAGCGAATTTTTGTAAAATGTGATGTCAACTCAGGATTTTACAGCGAGCCCTACAGGAGTCAGGATACCTTTTGTAACAGTATGCTTTCGAACTAACCCATGCTTCAGCTAGGACTTTTAAGGGTTATAATGTGGCCTGGTTCACGGTTTAAGAAACAAAGGATAAAGGCTCAAAATTTATTTGTACCCACCCGCTCTTCGTGATGTTCTTCGATCCTAAACTCGGCTAACCGTGCATTTAGATCCTGTTTGAGTCTTTGCTCTGATATTCCAGTGATGGTTCGGATACTGACAGTTTATTTTGAACAAGCAGTCATTTTTGTTGAGAGTTTGTAGGATCTCTTTCTTTTTGGTTTTTATTATCCCTGTTTTTTGCCTGAACTGTTTCTTTTTGTGATTACAGTCAGCGGGATGCCCCAGTTTTTCTTAAGTCTCCTTCACAGGTTTTGATTTATTGGGCTTTTATTTCGAGAGATAATGACTGCTTGTCTTGACGATTATACCGAACCAGCACCGTCTTTTGTTTCAGAAGGAATTCTTTGATGCCATTCATTGTGCACCTGGATCAACTAAGCAAACTACCCTGCCCCAGGTTGTGATTATGGGTTTTAATTTATGAAAAGAAAAACTCCAACTTCTTTGGCTCAAAGGGGTTGACGAGGGATTATCTTCCTTATAACTCCACTGTTTAGGATTTGAAACAATGCCTGTACATCATCAGCGGGGTCTGTTCAAAAGCATACTGTAGGGATTTTGATATCATTTTCGTCATCCTTCCTCTAAAGGCTTAGAATTTTTTAATCGAGAGTTGATCATCACAAAAAATGAAAGCAATTTGAATATAGTGAATACAAATGGATTGATTCAAAACAGACATATGCAATGCATTGATAAAGTAATAAAGTTTTACATGAATAAATGTTCGAACAATCAAAAGAAAATTACAAATTGAAAATTCTAATGAACAAAAGTTTTCTCGTCTCAGTACTTGTCACTTCAAATGGTGAACCTTGGGGGGATGGAAAAAGAATTCAATCTGACCATCTTGTGTGAGTTCCAATGCTCCTTCATCAACCAGGTCTTGAATTTTGTTGCTCAACGCCCAACAGATGTTAGTATCATGCCCCGAGCTGTTGGAGTGATATGCACACCTTGCATCAGGATTGTACCTTGGGGAGGCTATGTTGGAATTCTTAGGAGGGTCCCTTAACATCACCAGATTCAATCTCAACAGGTGTTGTAAAGCCTGAGACAATGACTTGTTGAGCTTGGTAAATTGCCTCTTGGCCATATTTGGCTTACTCTGATCAACCCGTTGTTTTTGGTGAGGTTGTGGTTGGACCCTTGAGGTAGTAGCAACTTAGAGAGGTCTATTCTTCATCAAACCAAACCTTTGACTTCTCGGAAGTTGATTAATGACTTGGTCCCCGACCTTGACTGTTTGCTTCATGTTGTTGTATATGTCTTGATGAAGCTAGTTGATAATGGTTCTCAGCTCTTCTTGCTCCCGAGCTAAGCCTTGGATAAGAGCCATCTTCCCCAGCATCTGGTTTTTCATGGCACTGAACTCAGCTTATAGTTGTTCCAGTCGTTCGTCCTTATTGTCTTCAGGACTTTTCTTGACCAAGTTCCCCATGAGGAATGTTCTCAACTCTTCCTGCCCCTTGGATAGGTTTAGGAATATGTCCCTGAACTGAGCTTCTCGAGTTTGAAGATCTTTGTTGTCTGGTTGGAAAGCCATTGTTGAAATAAACAGCGAGAACATGAGAGACTGGTACTGGGAGACCTGTTATGCAATGATATGTATGTATGCAATGTTTTCAAGGATCCCGCGGGGTAAACAAAAAACTTGTTAGAATTTGAATTTCGCAGCTTTGATTGAAGAAACTTCATGTTGTTAAGAGTTCTTCTTCAAGAGTCAAGCTCACCATATCGAGTGGGTCATAGCCCCTGACTCAAGTTATCATGTTTTGATTTCTAGACAACCTTGGCTAGAGGAAAATAAATCCCCTTTGCCCCTTGCTAGACATTTGATTTACCATAACATGCATCACAGACCCTTGAGATCCTTGAAATAGTTAAGGAAATGTTAAGGCATGATGTTATGATGTGTATGCTATGCATTTAAGCAAAAGTGTGAGGTGATGTAAGTAAACCCTGCAATAAATCCAGATTATTGGATAAGGACTGTAAACAAAACCTGCAAGGAACTCATATTGTCAGATAACAAGAATGTGCAAGTAGTTCAAGTTTGAAAGCACACAAGTCACATAATAGCCCTTAAATTTCAGGCTGGCATGGAGTTTAGGTATTACCCACTTTCAGTTCAGTTGGTTTAAACCTATCCTAAATATGGTAACCGGGTTCTAGAGGATCTCAATATCACTGACTACCCTCGATCGGTCATAATTCCAGTATAGCAACCTTTTCTTGCAGCCGGAATCATCGCGAGAGTTTAGTCTCAATGAGTGTTGCATACTGCTACTATTCTATGGCCAAGTTGGTCAATTTAAAGGTTCTAAGGTCAGTTGGTGCTTAATGACCCCTTAGAAGACCCATATTCTCCTCGTTCCAACACAAGGATATCGGTACAGACTAAAGTGCCACACCAATGTAGCTACTGCTTCATCTGTATCGGTCTACGCCGTACAGATCCCTCACAATTTATTGCTACTTACCTAAAGGGTATCCCCAAATCCGGGTTAGGATCTATAGAACTCTGATACAAGCCCACAAAATTAAAGCATACAAAGCATACAATTGAAAACACAATGATCGCATCCTAAGGTACACCTCACTCATCATTAAAATCCCCAGCAGAGTCGCCAGTTCTGTGATCGGTGGGAATAGAACTGACTGTTTTGGAATGCTGGTTCGCGTTTTGCGTTTGTTTTCGCAAAATGTCGCGGTAAGCAAGAGTCGCCACCGTCTTTTATTTTATCCAACAAGGAAAGGAAAAAAGCACAGAAAAATTCCTTTTTCGAGATGTTTCTCGGGTCCGGGAGGTAGATTATAGAAAGGGAAGGTGTTAGCACCCTTTCTATCCATGGTTATCCATGGGCTCTTAGGTACTTGCTCAAAGTGTTTTCAAAATTTGCTTTTCTTTGTGTTTGTGGGTTTGAAAGAAGTTTTTTTGTTTGAAAGGAGTGTAAGTGCGAAAAGTTTTGTTTTGTTTTAGAATGAGCAAGTACTTAAGAACCATCTACCTACTCGAAAAAGGAATTAATATGTGCTAATGTCCTTTAGACAATGCTATCCCACTATTGAGGAGTAGGTAGCACCGTCAGTGGAGTTTAAGGGTCAATTCGATTAAGGGATGTGTGGTCACTAAAGCAATGTTAGGACGCCTTAGCGGTAACCCTAATGTCTTAGATCATTTTTCCGAGGAAACCGTTTCGAGGCAACTTATGATCTTTGGACAAGAGGGTGACCTCTAAAACTTCCTATACTTAATGACCATGTTCGAAGGCAACCAAGTGAGGTGTACCTTAAGAGTGCGCATGTGCGAGTGTTTTATTTCGGTTAATTTTATCTTTGTACATGTCACGGGTGAGCTATGTTGATTTTAAGTTCATACACTTGATCTTGTTATGCATTCCCTATTATCAAACATCTAACAGTATATAGTTGCGGAATTTAAATTGCGAAAATTAAATCTAAACTATTACAAGGCGTCAGGTATTTACATCGCCAAAAACAACCATTGAAATTTAAATTGCGGAAAATAAAATAAAGCGATAAAAATGTCCTAATTAAAAGCTATTACAAACCGGAGGCAAGTACATTAATATGATAAAAATAAATAAACGCGTGCGGAAAATTAAATTGAGCGCAAAGTTCTAGGGTTTTGACCCTTTTTGTTAAAGAAAAGATTTTTTTGTTTGCTTTTGAATTTTAAGAAATAAATTATCTAAGTTAATTTTTAAACTACAGTAAATTAATTAATTAATGAAAATAAATATTTTTGGGTTTTTTGATATTTAAAGAAAGAAAATAAAATTGATCAATGTTAATAAAACATAATTATGTCTAAATTAATTTTATTATTTACAAAAATATATTAAAGTTATTGTCTAATTAAAGCCTAAATTATTTACTAAATTAAATTAATTAAATTAATGAATAAAAATAAATTATTTTTGGTCTTTTGGTATTTTAAGAAAGAAATCAAAATTAATGTTAGTAATTAAAACCTAGACTAATTCTAATTGAATTTTAATTATTTACAAAAATGTGAAAGTTATTCTAATTAAAATTCTAAATCAATTAATTAATGTTTATTAACAAAAATAAAAGTTAGAATTTAATTTGATAAAGAAAATGTTTTGTGGTTTTTTTTTTATATTTTAAGAAAGAAATAAATCTAAATTAATCACTACATTAAATTAAATTAATTAATTAAATGAAAAAAAAAGGTTATTTTTGGATTTTTGGTTATTTAAAGAAAGAAAATGGAATGGTTAAATTAGTGATTAAACCTATTAAATTCTAATTGGTTTTATTTATTTACAAAAAGAAATTAAAGTTTTCTAGAATTAAAAACCTAATTAATTAATCGGAATTTATTAAAGAAAAATAAAGTTCTTAATTTTAATTGGACAAAATGATATTTTTGTGATTTTTTGAATATTTAAGGAAATAAAAATAATTTTGATCAAAGTTAATAAAAACCTAATCGTCTAAATTAATTTTAATTATTGCAAAAATATTAAAGTTATTTCCTAATTAAACTAAGTTAATTGAATTAATATTTATTTACAAAAATAAAGTGCTGAATTTAATTTTAATAAATGAAATATATTTTTTGGTTTTTGATTTTATTAAGAAAAATATTAATTGGTTAGTGATTAAATAATAAAAATAATAAAAACAAGCAACTAAATAAAAAAGAAAGAAATAGAGAAAGTTAGAGATTTGGGCCTGTAAGGAGGTGTAAAGAGCGTTCCTGAGCCCGGATCTTTGAAAGCTTCATGCTCTAACTATGGTATTTTTTTATTCTTGCGTGGAATCTATGATTCAACCATCCATAATTGTTCTATATAAACTCAAACAAACGTTAGCATACCATAAAATGTGATTAAAATTAGAGATTCGAAATTTAAAATTTTACCAAACCGGTGGGCGTGCTAGGCGTGTGATGGATTGCTCTTGGGCCTTGTAAGACTCATGAGGACTTCAAGAGGGTGGTTTTAGGCTTGATGTCAATTGCGAGAGGCCGGAACCTCGAGATATGACTTGCATCAATTCTTTGATTTCTGCAGAGCTTTTTGAAAAGCTTTTTGAGAACTTTTTGAAGAGCTTTTTGAGAGCTTTTTAGAGAGGATTTTCGTGTCTTTCAAGCTTGTGTGGATCTATATTTATATAGGATAATGAGGAGACAAGAAAGGATGGAAAGAATCTCCCTCATAATGTTGTGTTTTAAGACCATGATCAAGATTTGAAAAAAATGCCATATTTGATGATTCTCCATTATTAAACCTTCCAATTTAATTCCAAATCCAATATTTTGTGCATGATATGGCTTGATTCTAGTTTGATCTTGTCCATGATGATAATTAGGTCCTAAAATAGCCAAAAAGAGATCAAATAATTAATACTTGGATTTTATTTGATTTAAATTGATTAAAAATGAAATAATTCATTAAAAAATCAAATTAAATAATAAAATTGACAAAAGGTCACAAGGCTTAATCTAGGACACGTGTAGAGTGTGACAAGATCAAATCAAGTGGGAAAAAGTGGGCCCATTTGACAAAATTTGAAGTTTTGGGGATAGTTGACTTTTGGTAATTTTGCAAAAAAGTCCAACTTCAACAATGCATAACTTCTTCAATTTTTAACTTTTGGAAGTGTTCTTGGACTCTTTAGAAAGCTTAAGATGTCCTATAACCAACCATTTTGTTCTCATCTCATTTTGATATTCCATGCTCAAGTTATAAGCTTTGGAAAAAAAAAGGCGATTTTGTTGACTTTCAAAAATGACATATAATGTCCAAATTTATAACTTCTTGTGAGTGCATTTTATGATATTTGGGTATGAATATGGATTGTAGTAAATTGCATCCTATTCAAAATTAGCTTTGGATGGGTCATTTCTCATAAAGTTTGAGAAAGTTATGCTTGGTCAAAGTTGAGTTGACTTTTCCTACAAAACCTTAATTTAGCAACTTTTGGGTCTTGATGAATTTTGGGCAATCCGTGATGAATCATGATCAACCCTTGATCAAATGATGAAATAACCTTCAAAATGAGAATTCTGACAAAAAATCTTGAGGTTTGACTGCATTTGGGTCACAATTGACTTTTGCCCTAGCACAATCGATTTTTAGGCCTCTTGAGCAATTGACTGACCAAACTTCCTCTGCAAGGCTTGAAATTTGACATGGATGAAGTTGAGAACATATTAGGACATTGGGGAGCACTTGAGGTCATTTGGATGCAAGGAACTTGATGCCACACAAAACCCTAATTTGAGGTTGATTGCCTTAGGAGATAGCTTGATTGTCCAACTCTTGAGCAATCTTGAGCCATTTGGAGATTCTTCTTGACATGTCTTGGGAAATATGAGAGAGAAAATTTTGGGGTACAACAACTGGAGACCGAAATATTCTAAGAAAACAACCCTCAATGAGTGTAGTATCTAGTATCTACCAACTTCGGACTGCACCAAAGCCGGTCATCTCACTACCCCTAAAAAAGGCCAAGTTGGTCAAGTAAAGGTTATAAAAGTCCATTGGTGCTTCATGACATCACTCAACGGCCCCGTATTCTCTTTGATTAACTCAAAGGCTACCGGTACCCACAAATATATCGCACTAATATAGCTATTGCTTCAACCATGTCGGTATACCCCGCACAGTTTCCACAATGTATTGCTATTTACCTATGAATGTTTCCCAAATCCGGGTAGAGGATTCAAACCCAAACAATAGAACCAAATGTAAAGCAATTAAGTCAATCAAGATAATCATGTAAAGGTGATCTAAACCCTAAGGTAACCCCACTTTTATTATATTCCCCAGCAGAGTCGCCAGTTTTGTGATGCGGTGGGAGAACTGACTTGAGGTTTTGCGTTTGTGTTCGTAAATGTTTCGGTTTAGCAAGAGTCGCCACCGACTTTTTATTTTATCCAAAGGAAAGGTCAAAAAGCACAGGAAAGACCTTTGAGATGTTTTCTTGGGTTCGGGGGGTAGATTATGAAAAGGGAAGGTGCAAGCACCCTTTTCATCCATGGTTATCCATGGGCTCTTAGTTACTTGTTTAGATCACTTGCTTTTGCTTTTCAATTGTTTGAAATGGTGCTTTGTGTGTGGTTTTGAAAGTATTTTGAAAAGAGGCCATCATTGTGGCAACCTTTGTAATGATTCTTGTTTGAATTTATACAAAGGTGTATTATCTTTTGAAAAGATGTTTCAATGTTTGAAAGTTTGTTTGGAAACTTGTTTTGAAATTGTGTTGTGATGTGTTTTTGAAAATAGCAAGGATGTTTGCAAGTTTGTTCAAGTAACTAAGAGTTATCTACCCTATCTACTCAAAGATCTTTCCTACACATTTTCAACCCTTTCACATTGTTGTTTTACCATTGCATTTGGTAAACAAACTTGTGTTTGGATGTTAAACGGGACAGGCGCGGGTCATTGTATTGACCATGATAGCAATTGTGCTAAGTATCTTAGCAAGTTTTTGTTTGAGGGACTAGATCATTTTGTATAGGCAACCAAGATAGCGTCATCGAGGGACTATGATCTTTTGTTTTGTTTTTGTTTTGCCAAGATACTCAACATGCATACCATGGCCATTTTAAAGGCAACAAATGGATGAAACCCTAGGGGTGCATGTATGCATTGTGTTGTCAATTTACATGCTTTTATGTCTTGTATTAGGTCTAACTATTTGTTTTGATTTTGGATATTGCATACAAATCCTAATCTCTATCATGGCATATTTGAAAGCTATAAATGCATAAAAATAAATCTACAACTATTACAACATTGATATGGGGAGGGAGATACAATTTTGAATAGGGGATTATTTGCAAGAAATTAAAAACCCTAAAATTATTACAACCAAATTGAATTCTTTGTTCAAATAGTAAATAAGCAAATATTTAAATGAACAATTAAATAAATATGCAATATATTATAAATATGCAAAAAAATGTTTTTGTATTATTTTTATATATGTAAAAATAAACTATTTAATGCATAAAAAAATAAGAAAAATATTATTTTTATTAAGGGTGGAAACCCTAATTTGTTTTAAGAATATATATATATATATATATATATATATATATATATATATATATATATATATATATATATATATATATATATATATATATATATATATATATATATATATATATATATTATGTATTATTTATTTATGTACAATAAAAATAAAAATATATACAAATGTAAAAAAAATAAAAATATGTTAGAAAAAATATTATTTAAGTATATAAGTAATAAAAATATAATATTTTTTGTATTATTTACAAGTTTTTATTAAAGAAAATAAAAGTATATACTATTTAATAATTATTTCTATGTCTAAAAAAATAATAAAAATAATAAAATAAAATATGAAAATTTATGAAAATATTTTTGGTATTTTTTAAAGTTTAGAAAAATAAAATAAAGTCAGAAATTAAAAAAGAAATGAAATATATAAAAAAATAAAATCAAATGGGCCAAGGGGGTGTGAGAAGTAAGTCATGGGGTGTCAAAAGTGGAAACAAAACAGGTCCAGCCCATGCTCAGCTTCGTCTTCAACCTTGTGACAAAAACGCGCGCCTGGTATGTTCAAATCTGGAAATCCTGTATACGTGCTCTAAAGCAAAAACTCACAACACAAAAGTTATAGCATTTTTCAACACGATTCTAACCATGTAAAGAACTTAATCTAACTCTCAAAGACCAGAGAGAATTTCTCGGGCCCTAATTTCTAACCTAACTTTTTCAGGAAGTTTATCAATCAAATTCTCTCAACACAGTTAACTTAAATAAAATATATGCATATGTACAGCTTAAGGGCAATGAGTACTATATTTTTTATTCACAAACCTAAGCCTAATGATTCCTAAATAGAGAGATAGAAAGTTGGAAAATACTTGTTTCAGTTGAACTCGATTATGGCAATGTAGAGATTTTCAGTGAGGCCTGAGATGTTTGTGAGCTTGCTTGAACCTCCTCTGACCTTCCCAATGCTTAGTTGGATTTGAACTTGCTTGAATAAGCTTGTAGAAGTCAACCTGCACAAGCTGAAATCAGAAATGGTGAAGGTTGTAAATGGAGTTACAGTCACTGGCCAATGGTTGGGAGAGCTTAGGTGGGTTGTATGGAGTGTGTTGGAAGAGGTTTGGGACAAAATGCACGAGTGGTTTGTGAGTTGGAAACAAAAATGCAGAAACTGCCCTGTTTTGCAAGAAGAAGGTGTTTTGGTGTTTTGGAAGG
The DNA here is from genome assembly GCA_948472305.1 of Vicia faba. Taxonomy (NCBI): domain Eukaryota; kingdom Viridiplantae; phylum Streptophyta; class Magnoliopsida; order Fabales; family Fabaceae; genus Vicia; species Vicia faba. Next base: position 217,273 of record CATIWC010001884.1, read on the forward strand.
CTTGAGAAGTGGTTAGCTCGTGCTTCTGGCTCAAGGCAATATGCAAAACTTGTTTTGAATGGTTGCAAGGGTTGGTTTTATCAGATACAAGAGCTCTCTCCTTTTTGCAAGTTGACTTGGCTTTTAAGAAAAGTGTGAAGTGATCAAGCAAAGAGCCTGTACAGGCCTCCTTCCTAGCTGCACAAAGTGGTTGTACTTTGCCCTGAGTTTATGGAGTTTGTTTGCTGTAAAATAAAAGGTTCAAGGCTCAAGAGGGACAACTTGACATAAAGCCAACTTTATGAAAATGGCAATGTTCACTTTTTGCCAAAAATGGATTAAACCCTTGTGTAATCTTCCATAGATCAGAACAATGCATTAAACCATTGAGTTTGCATTTAACTTTTGAGTGTGGAATTGTTTAGATACCTGTAAACAAGTACCAATGAAGCTGGACAAAAATTGCAACTTGTAGCATAGTGAAAAATGCCATGGACCAAAGTGATTTTTTGCCAAATTCAAACCTTCGATTCTCCCTAACCACAAATGATTTTGGAGAGTTCTTGGACATTTTGGAAAGCTTGTAACATTCTATACAATCCATCTTTGAAATTAATTTTGATATTCCAAGTGGAACTATGTAAAAAATTGCCATGAAGATAGGTCAAAATCCTGCCTAAACTAGGGCAAAATTTCACTAAGTTAGAAAGTTTTTGGACCTTATTCCAAAAATCATAACTTGAGATCCAAGCATCCTTTGGGAAAACTTTGTGAATCAAAATTGTATATTTTGTGGAGGACTATAACTTTAATGTTGGAAGTTTTGTTTGAATCCAATTGCACCATGGAGAAAAAGTTGGGCAAAGTTGGGAAAAAATGAGAAAATTTCATAATAGAAAATTTCTAAGTTATGAAAATTTTCATTTTAAAACCCTAATTTGCAAAATTAGGTTTCTTGATGAACAAGTTTCATGTTTTGACACATCTTGATGAAAAATGACCCTTGGCACTTTATTTTGACCAAAAAGTCAAAGTTTGACTTTTCAGTGTACAGTTGATTTTTGATCAGTTGATTGGAAAATTCATCTGTCAATCCAATGCTTTTGAGATCTTTTGAACCTTGTGATTAGGTCAAGATGATGCCATTGAGTCCTTGGATCCATGCTTGAACCCAATTTGCCATTGTCTAGGTTAAAAATCAGAAATTGCCCTTCTGTAGTCAAAACCCTAAAAATGACCATTTTGCCCTTTTGATGATCTGATCAAATTTCCTGAGGAGTTGTGGTCCAAACATGATAAAATGGTTCATATGAGCCTATAATGTTTATTTGGATCAAAAATTATGAGGTTTGACTGTAAATTGGTCACAGTTGACTTCTTCCCCAATATAGCTGATTTCTAGGTCAACTGTCCAATTGATTGGGCAAAAATTTGATTCAAGGCTTGAAACTTGGAAGGGGAAATATTATAAGTCCAACATGAAGTATGAAAGTCATATCAGGCATTGGAAGTCCAAAAATCCCTGTGCAAACTCAAACCTTAATTTCAGGTCATCAGTGCAAGGAGATGTCTTGAGCAGAGCAAACCCTAATCCTGTCTAGAGTCCAAAGAGTCTTGTGGGGAGGATATCTTGATAAAATGAGAGGGAAAAGTTTAGGGTACAACAGATACACCTTAAAAATCTTTCCAAAAATGGCCTATTTCAATCTTTTTATACACCCTAATTCCTTGCACGAGTTTGAATACTTGCTAGCTGTAATTGAAACCTGAAACAAGCACAAAATCTCTTGCTTTCAATATTTTGGATTTTATATGATTTATTTTGATTAAAATTGATTTAAATCAAATAAAAATCAAAATAAATAATAAAAACATGATAATGACAAGTGGCAAGGGCTAGAGCTCGTGGACTATGTTTCCAACTCAAAACAAGTGAAGAAGATTGGGCCCATTTGGCAAAATTTGATGTTTTAGGCATAGTTGACTTTTGGCAATTTTGCAAAAAGGGTCAACTTCGCCAATGCATAACTTCCTCAATTTTGACTCTTTGAAGTTGTTCTTGTACTTTTTAGAAAGCTTGAGATATCCTCTAATCAACCCTTTTGGTCTCATCTTAATTTGATATTCCATGCTCATGTATGAAGCTTTGACAAAAAAGGCATTTTTTTTACTTTCCAAAATGACCTATAATGTCCAAATTCATAACTTCTTGTGAGTGCATATTTTGAACTTGGGAGATCAATATGGATTGTATGTAATTGCATCTTCTTCAAAATTAGCTTTGGATGGGTCATTTCTCATAAATTATGAGAAAGTTATGCTTGGTCAAAGTTGAGTTGACTTTTCCTGTAAAACCCTAATTTAGCAACTTTTGGGTCTTGATGAATTATGAGCAACCCTTGATGAATCATGATCAACCCTTTATCAAATGATGAAATATACTTCAAAATGATGATGTTGACCAAAAATCTTAAAGTTTGACTGTATGTGGACCACATTTGACTTTTGCCCTAGCGCGGTCGATTTTCAAGCCATTGAGCAATTGACTGAGCAAACTTTCTCTGTAGGGCTTGAAACTTGACATGGATGATCTTGATAACATATTAAGACATTGGTGAGCATTTGTGATACCTTGGACTCAAGTATCTTGATGCAACATGAAACCCTAATTTGAGGTAGACTGCCTTAGGAGAGAGTTTGTCTTGTCAACCCTTGGACTACCTTGAGCAACTTGGGGATCTTTCTTGAAATGTTTTGAGAAATATGGGAGGGAAAATTTGGGGTACAACACATCCTGATACTCATTTAGATTCAGCTCTCAAATACAGTTCATATACACTCCAGATAAGGATGTCATTCTAATATTTATTTGGTTTCAGCTTACAAATACGGTTCAGCAACCTTTCTGGATGGCATCTATAATCCTATCTCTAAAAACTTTCTATCACCTCTCCAAATGGCATCTTTAAGCCCATTCTCTCAACCATTACATCACAGAGTGCAAATTTCTGGGCACTTTAGTGTCCAATCATCTTCCACCTTTGAGTCACGAATGGCAGAATCACCAATATAACTCTTCAAGTGTAAGAAGATTGAACAGGGGCAGTTGTTGTACCCCAAAATTTGCCCTCTCATTTCTAAAAGGATCACCCTGGACCCTCAGGTTTATTCCCATACAATTTTAAGCCTTGAATTACAAATTTTCCAAGAAAGTCATTCACAAGGGCAAAATGGTCATTTGCACACTAAAAAGTCAAACTTTGACTTTTGGATCAAAAAATCAAGTTCCAAGAATCATATTTCATCAAGGCATGAAGTTTGTTCCATCAAGAAGTTCAAAAGTCAAGATTACTTTGGAAAGGTCAAAATTCTAAATACTTAGAATTTTTCTAAGTGTTTAAGAAATATGACAAATTCAGAACTTCTGATCAGATTATCACCATGATGCAAGCTGATTCTGGATTAACTTCTAACACAAGATTTATGGACTCAGACAAGATCTGAAACATTACAGAACAAAACTTCTTCTAGAAATGTTGGGATTTCAAGTTATGACTCCTCAAAGACACGTCCATGAAACTGAAGCACTCAGCAAATTCTGGACAATTCCAAGACAAATTTTGGTTACAACTTCTTTGCCAGTTTTCACAAAGATTCAGTCAGAGTTTGCAAGGGTAGTTCAAAAAAGGTTTACAAAGCGTGTTGCAAGCTTCCTGGAAAGTATGAGAGCTCCTTCAGAACATGCTGGAGCAAGGAGATACAAAGATCAGAAGTTGGATGTTTATTCTAAATTATGCTGAAGCTGAACCTCTGACCCAGAATTAAGCAATGATGCAAAATCTCACATTGCAGGATTTCTGATTTGATAAATCTTATCATCATTTAATGCTCACAACCATTTTTGAGTCTTTATCCATAAAATTTTCCCCATGTGTGGCATAGGAGTACCTTTACTGTCTTGGAAAAGCAAACTTTTGTACAAATGTGTGTTGGGCCCATACGTTGCTTTTGCTTTTGAGGTTACCTTTCCTTAATTACTGCTTACAAATCCAGCTTAGGCGCTGCTAAAACTGCTAACCACCATACCTATTTGAATTTACTTCAATAGCAAGGCAGCGTCTAGCTTATGATGGTGGTGCCCCTTGACCTCTCCAAGCTACTAAACCTTTGCCTTTAAATTAGACTTTATTGGAAACTGTGAAGAGGGTGTAATTTTTAAGAAAGAAAAAAGCCTTGAACCCCTTCTAAAATTCCAAGAGTCCGAAACTGCAAATACAAAAATACAAAAACCTGCTAGTTTTTTATTATTGCATTCAGACTCCATTTTTTTCCTCAAGTATTTTTTGACCAAAACCATTCATACAGTTTCTGATATACATTTAGAAACCATCCTAACTTCTGTTTTCAGACTGTAACACATTCTCCATCCATATTCACCTCAAGGAAGTCAAAACTTTTCCCCCTTGGTTGTTCCAGAATTTCTCTAATCATTCATAGCCCAAGTTGAAAGCTTCCAGCCTGTTGAGTACGTGAAGAAGCTATTAAGAACATCACCAGAGTTCAGAACCAGACTCTAGCTCACAGAGTATTTTCCAGCTGCAAGGTAAGCTTCTGCTGACTCTCATCATATTACTTAGGCATTGTCAGATTTGCATGTTCAAAAATACAATGTAGACATCATGATTCTGATGTTGAACGCCTAAGTAGGGAGTAAATTAGTTCAGAATTTCTTAAGGAAATTAGGATTAGAAAATTCATGCTTGCTTCTGATTTATAGTTCTGATATCTCTTGTTTCTGAAACACTATGAAACCTGCCATAACTGTTATATGCGCATCTTCTGTTCTGTTGAGAAATGACTAAGTTGCAGATGTTCTGGCTAGCATGGAGAGGGAAACTAAGTTCTTCCAGTGGTATCAGAACTTCTGAAATCTTCTTTGTTCCCAGCGGACCCATAACTTATGACTTTACCTATTTATACTAATATGATTTCTGTTTTTGCAGCACGCCAAAGTCAGAACTTCTGATCTCTTTTAATTCAGCAATGCGTTAATTTTATTTTCTTTTTTTTCCTTACGTAATGTGCTGATTCTATTTTCTTTTTTTTTCTTTCCTTACTATTTTTTGCTATCGCTTCTATTTTAACTAATCAAAAACACCAAAAACATTTTACATTTTGCATGCTTTATTTTATTTCTTAAAACAAAGAGATCAAAAATATTTTCTTAAACAAAACTTATTTCTTTTCTTAAACAAAACAAGTCCATTTCACATTTTATTGTTCATTCTTACCCATTCAATATGGTTGTAATAGTAACTTAGGATTTAATTTCATTTGCAACCCCCATTTGTAAATTTGTACACCCCATCCCCAAGTGATTGTAATAGCATAGAATATTTACCTTCCACAATTTATCGCTTTCATATAAATGCTAATAAAATAGGATTTGTATGGGAAGATAAAAATAACAAGTAGATAACTCCTAATCAAAGACTAAATGTATGAAAATCAAACACACTATTCACACATGCACCCCTAGGGCTACCCCCACATGTTTCCTAAAAATGGTCATGTTATGCATGTGACACGTCTTAGCAAAAACAATCAAAATACAAGATCATAGTCCCTCGATGACGCTTCGAATGTTGCCTTATAAATGATCTTAGTCCCTCAAGAAAAATGCTAAGATATCTTGCAACATTTCTAATCATGGTTATACGATGACCCACGCCCGTTCCATTTACATCCAAAGATACGGTTACTTACCAAATCAATGGTAAGATAACAATGTCAAAGGAAAAGAAAATGAACAAGAAAGACTTTTGAGTAGGTAGATTGATCCTAATTACTTGCTCCATTTCAAAACAAACACATACACTTTCAAACATCTTACAAAATTGAAAACATTTTCAAAAGATCGACATCTTTGTATACATTCTTACGAACGAGAATCATTACAAAGATTGCCTAAACAGTGGCTTCTTTACAAAATACTTTCAAAAACCACATCAAGCACAATTTCAAACAAAAAGTAAGTGATCTAGCAAGTAACTAAGATCCCATGGAAAACTATGGATGAAAAGGGTGTTAATACCTTCCCTTTTCATAATCTACCCCCCGAACTCAAGAAATAATCTCAAAGGTCTTTCCTGTGATTTTTCACCTTTCCTTTTGGATAAAAGAAAAGTCGGTGGCGACTCTTGCTAACCGCAACATTTGCGATCAAACGCAAAACACCCAAGTCAGTTCTCCCACCGTATCACCTGGCCACCAAAATAATTTCATCAAATCCTGATACATATTAGTAGCTATAGGATGAATAATCAATCCACTACGATGGCCTTCCTCAAGAATCCCCTTCCTCAAATCGGCTATATTCGGAACACAAACTCTATCACCATATCTCATGATACCATTCTCATCAATCCGAAAATCGCTACCTCAACCTTGGTTGATCAACATCAATCGATCAACCAAACTCAAATCCTATTTCTAACCTTCTCGAGTCTCATCAAGAATGCCACTAGTAAGCTTCAGCATACCAAGCTTAACACAAGAAGAAGTCTCTTCACAAACCAAACTCATATCTCGAAATTGCTCCAGTAACTCCAACTCTCGCACCATTAACATCAACATATGCAGAGACTTCCTACTTAATCTTATCGGTTGATTATAACCTGAAGTAGGCCGAGAAGATGATGTATGCTTGGTTGAAATTTTGAGAAGAGGAAAGGGGTGTACCTGGAAGGGACTCTCACTATCAAGTAAAAAAGAGTGCAAAGAGATACAAGAAAGTGATTAGGGTTTATAGAGTGATTTTTGGATACCTAACCCTCACAAGTTTGAGGGTTTATGTAATGCATGCGACGTGTAGCCATTGGTTCCTTTTTTTAGGCCAACATATTAGGTTCCTCAAAAATAGGTAACTACCAGAACTTGGTCAAAACAGGCAGCCATACTCATAACTAGTTGTTGCTCCGAGCAAGGAGGATAGTACGGAAAGGTGCATCTGTAGGCGCTTCTTGGTTGTCTGCTCTACGGGTGTTGGGCAGACCTGGATGTGGATATCAACGCAGGCAGACGTGTGGCTAGTGCAGCGTTTTCCTTGACAACCTAGTGGTGTGGTCGACCATGTGTTCCCGAACAAAGACCAAAGTTAGTAGGCCAGAGTTATTGGGCCATGCTGAAGGTAGAATCAGATTGAGTCAATTCCAGTTATTGAGCTAGTCCAGAACAATAGCCCCCCAAGTCAATGCTTTTTGAAAGAGGAGTAATGAATTAAGACATGCCCGCAAAAAGGGGGGACATCTTGTAATTTCTCGGGGATAATTTTGTACAGCGAGCTTGAGTGTTGCTCAGTAGGTCCGTCTCGCAGGGAGAGGAATAGTGGATTGGATCTGGGAGGTTTGCATGCTATGTTGGCATCAGTCCAAGTCCTATCCTAAAATGTGTAATGATGACGACCCTCATGCTTCCTTATGTGCATGTCCGCTCACGTGCTAGCAAAGCAACTTATAAATATAAGTGAGGAAACTTCATTTGCACTTTTCGCTTGCTTTCTCATGCCCGTTTCTACTAGTTTTGCAAAGTGCTGCTGTTTACCGTCAAAGTTTTTGCTTGTTCTACCGTTCACTGTCGGAGTTCCTGCTTGTTTCGTTGCCAATCTTCCCCGACATAGTAAATTCCTTAACTTTTCCCTGTTTATGTGAAATTCATCTGTTATAGGTTAGATTTTCTGATTTTGTTTCCAGATATACATGCGGTTAGGATCAAAGTAGCTTTAGTATGGAACTTTATGGTGGTTTGTCGGCGTTTGACGGTTGTTCTACAGTATGAGAATGTCGGCTCCGCCGCAAATACTTTGGAAATGTCATGTGTTAAGGCTGACAATGGCGAGTTGTGATGAGCTTTCCGATGAAGTTGGGCCATTTTTGGGCTTTTGCTGTGATTTTTATGCGTTTATGATAAATCCTCAAGTGGGGTTCAAAAACTCAGTTGTCAGGGAGATTGTTCCTCGTGTGGGTTAGGGTTTATCCTAGAAAACAGACGCCCAACACATCAAATGGAATTGTTCATGTGTTCTCATGTTTAAGTGAGGGCTCTGGTCAAGGACAGGGTCCTCCTTCCTTCACACACCCTTACACTTGATTAAAGGTGGAAAGGTAGATTTGATTCGATGTCGAATTCACTTTTGTCCTCTACTTTTCAAGTAAAATGGCCAGTAGTGTTGAAGATGAAGTCACGAGTGAACAAAGATATTCAATAGAAAGTTTGTTCGAGCACACCTTGACCGAAGAGGGCACGTCAAGGCAACATGATTTAGCTCCAAACACATATGGGCAAAATGCTACCGAACAGAATATTCTCGAGGCACCTGGAGCTTCAATGGGCTAGGTGGCATCGGGTCCTATGAGGATTTCCTCCTGCTTCACCGAACACTCAGATGAGGTGTCCACAGTTGTGGCTGTGGGAATGGAGAAAGACGGTGTCGAGGAGGAATGGGCCATCTATGTCCCCGGGAATTGCCACCGCATTTGTTTGAAATTTGAATTGAATCATCTTCCTATGTATGAGATCCTTTTCAGGGATATGGGTCTGCGACTTCCCTTTACCAACCTACAAATGGTTATTTTCAACTATCTTCACCATGCTCCCTCGCAGCTACACCCCAACTCGATAGCCTTCCTGCGTGCTTTTGAGATTGTGTGTGATTACTTGAAGTTTGCGGCCACTGTCCTTTTGTTCTTCTATTTCTTTCACCTTCAGAGGGACACAATTGGAAACCAGTTCAGATGGTTATCCTCGAAGCAGGTTAACGGAAAGTTGTTCAAGGCCTAGCTTGAGTCTGTCCAAAATTTCAAGGACAGGTACTTGCTGATCCAGCTTGTGTCGAAGAGGGCGATTCTGAATGTTTTCATGAGTGTCCCCCAACTGGGTGAGAACGGGGAGCTGTTGTTGACTGGGGAGGGGTATTCGAGGATGGAGTTGGTGCAGAGGTTCAATTTTCACTGGAACGTAGAGCATTTTGATCATGGGACCGACCATTACACCGTGAAGGGGGAGTAGTTGAACCATGAGGACCAGGATAGCTATGATCGTCTATTGGCCTTTGTTGCGGGGATACCTCATGTCCAGCATGTGGGCAAAGGGGGAGGCATTTTTTCAACGAATATGGGAAACCTGTGTTTAAACCAGGACTTATAAATGTTAAGGAGCTCCTTGAGTGCAAGGACCCTACGAAGTATTTAGGTAGTCGTTTTTATTTTTAACTTGCTCTCATCCTGATGTCCATTTTTTTCTAATCGGTGCTTGTTTTGATGTAGAGAAAATGTCTACTCCTCAGGAGCGCATGCTCAAGACTATTGTGGCGAAGGCCAAGAAAGTACAGAAATTGGTTTCCAAGAGCCTCCTAGGTAGATACGAGGATGGTGTGCCTTTGATAGGGTCAGAGACCACCTTGTCGGGCCCAACTGTTCAGCAGGTTTCTCCCCTTCATGTGAGCTCGATACCCAAGAGACCCCGTTCATACGATCTGATAGATGTGACTGGGGAGCAAGGTCCTGGGAAATTCAAGGTGCCCCCTGCTTCCACAATAAGACTCTCTTCGAAGGGAGTTCCCTGGAGGTCCACTGGGCATAATCCTTGCTCTACGGGGAAATGGATCATCCGAGAAAGAGGTCCCTACTGGATCAAGATACTACTACTCTAATGTGGATCCTTGGTGCTGCACCGATTCATACCGAGGAGGGGAGCGCCAAGGATATGGAGTTGAGGAAGACCTGTGAAGCAAACAAGGATCTTGAGGGGAGTTTAAAGAAGGTGAGGGCTGAGCTTGAGGAAGTGGCGAAGGCAGGGAAGGCCCTGGCCGAGGAGATGGATACTTGGGTGGGCGAGAAGAAAACTCTTGAGCAAGAGGTGAATGGGCTCAAGTCCGCCATGGCCCGTGTCGAGGGGGAGCCAGAGGATGTTATGGGAATGACGACTAGGGCCAAGTTGGTCGCTCGCATTCAGCAGGCCGATAACGAAGCTCTTGTGGCTGCTGAGGATGGCTTCAAGAACACGGTATCCCATATTCGTTTGTTGAACCCAGGAGTCGGCCTTGCTTTAACGAGGACATGCTACCTTCACTGCATGGTGGATGGCCGAATGGTTATCCCTGACTTCCTTCTGGCGGCCGAAGGTCATGCGGTCGATTCTCCAAGGGTGCTTGTGCAGCCATAGCCTGACACCAAAGTAACCCCTCAGCCTAAAGAGCACCCTTCGCCTATCAGTTAATTTAAATTTCTTTGTTCCGTTAGACCTATGTTCCATTTTTTGTTGTAATTTATTTGGGGGCTTTACCCGTTGATGTAATTTCTAAATAATTGTAGTTCTCGTGGCCACTTGCTCGTATTTTGGGATGGGGGCTTCATGCCCCCTTTATGTAATATTTTGACATCAACGGCCTTTGTGTTCGTATCTTGATATTTCAACTGTGGTGGTCGCTTTCTTTACCATGAATTGTTTAAGTATTTTCCTTTATTTATGCATGTTTTATTGCTCAATACTGTTGATTGTTTGCATGTTTATATGCTCGTCCTCCTGAGACGTTTGTTTTGTTCAAGATTTTTTAGGGAGTTTTCTCATTAGTGTTAAGGTTCGTGAGTGTGGGGAGACTAGTCGAATAACCAGGGTATTTCCCAGGCATGGGCCGGAACTCGGGTCTTGTTTGAGACCCGAGTTCGGCCGCATGAACATCCCATCGTGAGATGGGCATTCTGCCATCGTTGTACGACGATGATGAAGCTCGTTTGATTTTTCCATGCCGGGCTAAGAATCTGCTGGTTAAAAGAGTGGAGACTTACCTCTTTTTTTAATTCGAAGTGTTATGCTGGTACCTGAGCATGAAAGTATGGAAGGGACGTTGTGTCCATCGTCTTGGCAGAGCACGCCAACTGCTTTAGCGCCTTAACTATAGTATTGCTTTAGTTTTTCGGTGTTCCAAGGTCGAGCAAGTTATTCCCCATGTAAGTTTTCTAAGTAGCAGGCTCCGTTCCCCGTCTTCGCATGGACCCGATAAGGGCTTTCCCAGTTCGCGACGAGCTTGCCCTCGCGAGATTCTTCATGATTTCTCTTTAGGACTAGTCTACCGACTTTGAATTCATGTTGTATGACTTTGGTGTCACATTGTGTGGTGATTTTGTTTTGAGATAGGCTTCTCATAAGGCTGCTCCCGTTCGTATTTACTCAACAAGGTCTAGCTCCTCCCTTAAAGCAACACCATTCATTTATTCGACGAGGGGAGCTTCAGTCCGTCTGGAGGGCTCTCTAATTTCGATGGGGATTACAACCTCAGTTCCGTATGGTAGTCAAAAATGATTTTCCCCGGTGGATGAGTGAGTTGTTGTTTGATAGGCCCAGAGTACATTGTGTAGCTCCTAGAACCATATCTTTTTGGTTTCGTCCAACCTTCGCCTAAGGCCTCGCAGGATCACCTTGTTCGCAGACTCGGCTTGCCCATTTTTCTGTGGGTGCTCGACAAACGTGAAGTGTTGGATGGTGCCTAAATTGGTAATGAATTCCTAGAAATTTTTGTCTGTGAGTTGTGTCCCCTTGTCGGTGACGATCGCTTGGGAGATGTCGAACCGGGCAAGAATGTTCCTTTTGTAGAAACAGATAATGTTTTGCACGGTGATTCTGGCTAGCGATTTTGCTTCTATCCATTTTGTGAAGTAATCCATGACTACTATTAGGTATTTGTTTTGGTTCGATCCTACCACTAAGGGCCCAAGGATGTCCAGGCCCCACCATGCGAAGGGCCAGGGGGACGAGAGAGAGACTTGAGCTCGTTCAGAGGTGCCAAGTGCATGTCCCTGTGGTGTTGGAATTTTTCACACTTCTTAACATTCTCTTTGGCGTCATGCTGCATGGTAGGCTAGTAGTATCCTTCCTGTAATGCTTTCCTGGAAAGGTATTATACGCCCAAGTATTGGCTATTGATTCCTTCGTGGATTTCATGTAGGATGTTGGTTACTTTATTTTCTTCAACACACTTGAGGAGGGGGATGTAGAATCCACTTCTGTATAATTTGTCCTCGACCAAAACAAAGGAGCAGGCTATTTGCCTTACTATGCTGGCCTATTTCTGATCCGTTGGTAGCTCCCCTTTTGTGACGTAGTTGTATACTGGGGTCATTCAACAGCTATTGTCCCCTATGGCATACACGTCTAGACTCGAGGAGGGTTTTTCAATGCTTGGTCGAGGAAGTATTTCCTATATTACCAATTTGTTTGCTCCTTTCTTCTTTGTGCTTTCCAGTTTTGACAGGATATCTGCTTTGGTGTTGTGTTCGCGGGGAACGTGTTGTATATCTATGGAGTTAAATTTATTCATTCTCTCTCGGACCAGAGTCCAGTATTCAGATAGCTGATCATTTTTGACCTGGTATTCTCCCCGTACTTGAGAGGCGACGAGCTAGAAGTCTGTGAAGATTTTTATTTCCTCGGCTCCCAAATCCTCGACCAGGCAGAGTCCTATGAGGAAAGCTTCATATTTTTCCTGATTGTTTGAGGTCGCAAAGGATAGTGCGAGGAAGACCTCAATTAGTATTCCTTCCTCATTTTCTAGTATGATACTCGCTCCGCTTCCTGTCAGGCTGGAAGCTCCATCTACAAAGATGGTCCATTTATGGGCACCACTTGTGGGAGCCAGGGAGGTCATCTCTTCTACAAAGCCGGCCAACACTTGTACTTTAAGGGCTTTCCTACTTTCGTACTTGATGTTGAACTCGGAGAGTTCTAACGACCATTTAAGCATCATGCCTGCCATATCGGGTCGACCAAGTAGTTATTTTACTGGTTGCTCTGGTCAGACCATGATGGTGTGAGCTAGGAAGTACTGCCTTAAGCTCCTTGTCGCATTGATGAGTGCCAAGGCAACCTTCTCAATATGTGGGTACCTTATTTCAGGACCCTGTAAGCCTTTGCTCATGAAATAAATGGGCTTCTGCCCATTGAGTGTTTCTCGAATGAGGGTTACGCTGACAACCTCAGACATCACAACCAGATAGAGGTAGAGAGTTTCTTCCTTGTCTGGTCGTGAGAGGACGAGTGGATGTGATAATTCCTATTTGAGGTGGAAGAGGGCATGTTTGCATTCCTTGGTCCATTCAAATGCTACTTCCTTGCAGAGAAGTTTAAATACGGGGAGTGCATGTTAGGCAGGTTTTGCCATAAAGCGTGATAAGGTAGTGATCATTTTGTTCAGGATTTGGATCGATTTCTTTGAGTTCGGTGTCGGGAGCTTAGAAAATGCTCGACATTTGTCGGGTTTGGGTTTAATTCCTCATTGTGTTAAGTAGAAACTGGGGAACTTTCTCTCCCGCACGCCGAAGGTGCATTTTTCTGGGTTGAATCGCATTTTTCATTTCCTCGCTTGATCGAAGACTTTCTTTAGGTGGAGTGTATGGTTGGTTTCTCCTTTGAATTTTATGATCATGTCTTCCATGTATACTTCGAGCATATCTCTGATTTCTCCTTGGAAGACTTTGTTCATCATTCACTGATACATAGAGACAACGTTCTTCAGCCTGAAGGGCGTTACGTTGTAGTAATAGTTGCCCAACTTGGTCACGAAGGCCGTGTATTTTTTATCTGTCTTTGCCATGGGGATCTGGTTGTATCTAGAATATGCGTCCATGAAATATAATAATTTAAAACTTGTAGAATTATTGACCAATTTATCTATATTGGGGAGGGGATAAGCATCTTTTAGGGAAGCCCTATTGAGATCAGTATAATCAACACACATACGCCACTTTCCATTATATTTTTACGAGCACTACATTGGAGAGCCAGCTTGTATACTAGGCTTCACAAATAAAATTAGCCTCTAGGAGGTCTTTTACAGACTACTCCATGGCCTCCTATTTTTCAGGAGACTGTTTGCGTCTATGTTGAGAAAATTCCTTAAGGCTGGATATATAGTTAGATGATGAGAAGTTATCTCTGGATCTAGGCCGGGCATCTCTGTTGCGCTCCAAGCGAACAAGTCTACATTTTCCTGTGGCCACGCCTTCAGTCGTCTCTTCGCCAAGTCGGGGAGATCAATGCCAATCTTGGCGCCTTTGGAGGGGTCACTGTCGAGGGGGACAATCTCAAATTCTCCGTCCGGAATTGGTCGCATAGGATGTGCGGGCTCGTTGGTGCTCGTTGACAAGGACGAGCATTCTATGTCTAGCATGGGCTCTTTTCCCTTTGTTTTCTGCTCTCTGAGGTCCTCCTTTGTGAAGCAGCAATCTAGGTCGATCATGTTGACATGCGATAGCGGTTTTGGCTCTTCGGAACTGCTGGGGAGAGCAGGTTTGTTAGCTGCTCTGGGCTATATGCTGATAGAGCTTAAGCCTTTGGCAGCTGCTTCAAAACATCTCCTAGCGGCCTGAATGTCCCCGTGGAGGATGGTGACGAGGCCATCAGCAATGTAGTACTTCATTTTTAGGTGCACAATGAAGGGCACCGCTATTAGTCTGGCCAATATAGGCCTCTCAAAGCTGCATTGGTACAACGATGGGAAGTCCACTTCAAGGAACTGGGTCTTTATGGGTATTCCACATCAGAAACGCATGATCAAAGCCTTTAACAGGAAAAGTCAAACACCTGGTATACCAGGCTGGTGACTTGGTAATAAAGTGCATTATCCTACCACAAGATGATCCCATGGGCAAATGGACTCCCACATATGAAAGGCCATTTGTGATCTCAAGATATTTTCTGGTGGTGCTGTGATACTTACTACCATGGACGGTGAAGATTTTCCACAACCTGTGAACGCGCACATAGTCAAAAAATACTACGCATAAAAGAGATCTGCTAGGTTGACATGCCTAGGCAAAAGTAAGGGCATCCCGACGAACCAAAAGAGTTCAGGAAAAAATTAGGGATATATATATATAAAAAATTGTACATCCGGCAAGTTGAAAACCAGAAAAGGCGGCTTGGGCAAAAAAGAATATCCCGATGGACTAAAAACCCAAAAGGGTGGTCCAGGCAAAAGTTATGGATTAAAGTGTACGACTATGTCTCGTTGGATCACCCATCTACTTACATCCAGCTTCGTTACTAGCATCAAGTTCAAACGACACAGGACAATTCAATCATCTTCTTCTAACAGCTAGTGATGAGATGCTTGAAGACATAGGGGCAAAGCAGAGTTGAAACTTGATGGGATCATTTCCAGATAGCTATTTTTCCTTGTTTTTATTTATACCCTTTCTTCATTCTTACAAAGATTTCCTCTTACTAGGATTTCTGTCTCTTTTTATAAAACTGCCTGCTTACAGGCAAACTTTCAGAGTCAATGCAATTAGATTTCAAAATTCAAAATTGTTTTACTTTCTCTATTTTGTTTGCAAAAAAATCCAATGATTACATTGAATTAACATATGCATTTGAACATGATTACTGTTAACAAAATATATGCATAAAAACAGGATTAGCATTTACTAAAGACTCTAGGATTTGGGATAACATTCAAGTCATCCACAAATCTCCACAAAGAAATATCCACAAAATTATCTCTACAGAGCTATCTTCACAAGCTCATCCCCAACAGAGATATATTCCCCAGAAAATCTAATATCCCATCAGACAGAAATTGGGGCATCTTCCAGCGATTCACCTTTATATCCCTGATGGATAGCTCAACATGATCATCTTCCCTAATAGGCCCCCTAGCGGATAAGGAAGTTTGATCATTTCCCCAGAATACGGTGGAAACTTCCTCAGCGCAGCCTATGAAAACCTAATTCCCATCAGAAATTATTTCCTCAATGCAGTCTATAGGGTTTATTCCCCCAACGGGTTTATTTCTCCGATAGTGCAATTCCCCGATAGGATTGTCTTCCCCGGCCAGATGTCCTCCCTAGAAGAGTTGACATCCATATCTGAAACTTGGTCAAACAAAACATCAGAGGATTATCAATCTCTTTTGTCCCCAGTCAGGGTACATAAGAATAAAATCCTTCAAAAGAACGACGAACAACCAAATTTCCTGAAATTCTTCTATCCCCAAGAAGAAGTCGAATGTCCCCAGCGGAGTGTCCTCAAATAGAAAACGGGAATCCCTAGAAAAGGCGTTATAAACAAAATTGAGAAAGTATTGTCTTCATCCCCATCAATATTCAGGGATTTATTTTCCCCGATCAAAGATGTTATATGAAGCTACCGCTGTCATCAACGAAATCTTACATCCATACATCATTTACAAAATATCATAGTGTTCAATCTTCTTAGACCTGAGGATGTAGATTGGCTGACGTGCCTTTCGTAATCCGAAGGTGGAAGATGATTGAACACTAGAGTGCCCAGAAATTTGCGCTCACATAGTAGTGTGATGGTGGGGAATGGGCTTACAGATGCCATTTGGAGATTGATGAATAGGATGATGGGCTTATAGATGTCATGCTAAGAGATGATAGAAGGTGGATGGGCTTATAGATGCCATCTGGGTGTTGATCACGTAAGAGATTCCTTAGCGAGAACTTGCGTACCTGCAAAAGAAAATGATTACCTGACCCGTTACAGGAGCTGGTCTTCAAACTCTTTGTATAGATGTTGGGAGAATCTTGGGCGACTTCAACCTCAACAGTAATGCTGAGAGAATCTGGGGACGATTACTACCTCCGCAGTAACGGGGAGAGAACCATAGGCGACTTCAACCTCAACAGTAACGCTGAGAGAATCTTGGGCGACTTCAACCTCAATAGTAACGCTGAGAGAATCTGGGGACGATTACTACCTCCGCAGTAACGGGGAGAGAACCATAGGCGACTTCAACCTCAACAGTAACGCTGAGAGAATCTTGAGCGACTTCAACCTCAACAGTATCATTGAGAGAATCTTGGACGACTTCAACCTCAACAGTAACGCTGAGAGAATCTGGGGACGATTACTACCTCCGCAGTAACGGGGAGAGAACCATAGGCGACTTCAACCTCAACAGTAACGCTGAGAGAATCTTGGATATCTTCTACTGAGTCTTCATCAGGAAAATCTGTTAGGGATCGATTTAGCTGGACTAGAGAAGGCCTTGGACTGGATAAGAAACAGGAAAATCTTAGGGTTGATTTAACTGAATCGGTCTAGGTCTTGAAATCTTCAACTGGATAAGAAACAGGGAGATCTTAGGGTCGATCTGACTGAACCAGAGAAGGCCTTGGACTGGATAAGAAACAGAAAAATCTTAGGGTCGATTTAACTGAACCGGTCTAGGTCTTGAAATCTTCAACTGGATAAGAAACAGGGAGATCTTAGGGTCGATCTGACTGAACCAGAGAAGGCCTTTGACTGGATAAGAAATAGTAAAATCTTAGGGTCGATTTAACTGAACCGGTCTAGGTCTTGAAATGTAGCTGAGAACTTAACTGAATCTTTCCTGAAAGGTAAAGGTCAGTCATATGCAATGCATGATGTGGATCAAGCAATGATGTTCTCAACATAAATGAGATTTGTAAGATGTGATGCGTGTATGCATGCTATAATGATGTATGTGATGTTTATGAATGTATGTTTTCGTCTTAGGAAAATAAATCCTTGACGGATGCTGGGAAGTCATATCCTGGGTTGATGTTGAAGAATAGATTTTGCTTCCGCTGGGGATGATAGTTGCAAGAATACCGGTAGGAGAAGATAACTCCGTCAGGGAATAAGCTTGGCGAATGAATTACTCTACGGGGAGAAAAGTACTCTAACGATCTCGCTGGGAAGCAATACTCTGTGGGGAGAGAGGTACTTTGTTGAGTTGTTGATAATAACTTGCTGGGGATACCCTTGTTGTGTTGGAAGTGTTAATAGACTTTCCTGGGGATAAGAAGGCTTCGTCGAGGACGCTCTTTCTGTGGCTTTTGGCTGAGGATAACCCAGTTATATCCTGGTAGGGAAATAACTCTTGAATAAAGCCGGGGGACGCGTTCGTACTCTGCGAGGATAAGCTTCCAGAATCTACTGGGGATAAGCTTACTGCTTGGGGAGATGAATTCCTACTTTCCTGGGGAAGTTTTGAACTGTAATTTTTGTAAGCTGAAAGAGGGAACCTATGTAGGGTTTCCTGATGATGAGCTCGTGTAAAACCGCATCTTGGAAAGAAGGACACCTGTGTAGGGTTGCTTTTGAGGTTGGGCTCGTGTAAAACTGCATCCTGGAAGAGGTAAAACCTGGGTAGGGTTTCTGATGATGAGTCCGTGTAAAACTGCATCTTTGGGGAGAGAGAACCTGTGTAGGGTTTCTTCGGGATAAGTTCGTGTAAAACTTTTGGCGGAACCGGGGTAAGGTTACTGCGGGGTAAGTTCGTGTAAAACTTCTTGATGAACCGGGGTAAGGTCATCTTGAGATAAGTCCGTGTAAGACTTCTGGAGGAACCGGGATAAGGTTACTGCAGGATAAGTTCGTGTAAAACTTCTTGATGAACCGGGGTAAGGTCATCTTGAGATAAGTCCGTGTAAGACTTCTGGAGGAACCGGGGTAAGGTTACTGCAGGATAAGTTCGTGTAAAACTTCTTGATGAACCGGGGTAAGGTCATCTTGAGATAAGTCCGTGTAAGACTTCTGGAGGAACCGGGGTAAGGTTACTGCAGGATAAGTTCGTGTAAGACTTCTTGATGAACCGGGGTAAGGTCATCTTGAGATAAGTTCGTGTAAAACTTCTTGATAAATCCGTGTAAGACTTTAGGAGGAACCGGTGTAGGGTCACTTTGATGATAAGTCCGTGTAAGACTTTAGGAGGAACCGGGGTAAGGTTACCTTGAGATAGGTCTGCGTAAGACTTTTTCTGAGGATGAGTCCGTGTAAGACTTCTGGATGAACCGGGGTAAGGTCATCTTGAGATAAGTCCGTGTAAGACTTCGTCTGAAAATTGAGAAGGAACCGGTGTAGGGTTGCCTGATGATGATCAAGTGGATGATTGTCCTGTTTGGTTTCGGATATTAACCCACGATCTGGAATTTGTAGAGGTAGATGGTAATCATCTTTGTATTAACCTTCCTTGGTACTTTGGTTGACAGAGCAACTGGATTGCCTGGACGACTTATTATTGCCCCTGTTTCGGAGATGGAAGAGGAAGACCTGTGAGGTGCTGATAGTTGTTGATGGACAAACCTTCTTCTGGTAGGCAGGTGACAAGATGACAGGACATAGTTGTACGCTTTGATCCCTAACTTTTGCCTGGACCGCCCTTTCGGGTTTTCAGTCCACCGGGATACCCATTTTTGCCCAAGCCGCCTTTTCAGGTTTTCGACTTGCCGGGTGTACAGGTTTTTCATTTCATCCCTTATTTTTGCCTAGGTACGTCAACCTAGCGGGTCTTTGATTATGCGTATTTTTTTTTGACTATGTCCGTGCTTTCAGAATGTAGGGAGTTGCCCCTGTTAGAAGTGTTTTGTCATGCCACCAGAAGGTGTTTGATCAGGCAAGATTCGTTGTTGGAATGCCCCAAGTGGCTCAGGCGGAGATTTGCCCCAGGCTATTTGGCATTTGAGAGATTCTCCGAATCTTGATTGGACTGCCCCAGATAATAGACCATGATCATATCATGCCCCTTGATTGGAAGTGCTTCTGTTCATTAGGCATTCGTCGTGCGGACTTCCCTGTTGTTCAAACAAATGGTCATATGCAAACAATGTTATGTCAAAAATGCAAAGCTTATGTCTGTCTTGAAGATTTTGAAAATGCATTCTTTTTATAAAACAAGTGAATGTTTGTAAAACGTGATGTCAACTCCGTATTTACTG
This sequence comes from Vicia faba, assembly GCA_948472305.1. Taxonomy (NCBI): domain Eukaryota; kingdom Viridiplantae; phylum Streptophyta; class Magnoliopsida; order Fabales; family Fabaceae; genus Vicia; species Vicia faba. Next base: position 237,012 of record CATIWC010001884.1, read on the forward strand.
TAGGCCTTAAGGAGTCAGGATACCTTTCGTAACAGTATGCTTTCGAACTAACCCATGCTTCAGCTAGGACTTTTAAGGGTTATAACGTGGCCTGGTTCATGGTTTAAGAAACAAAGGATAAAGGCTCAAATTATTTGTACCCACCCGCTCTTCGTGATGTTCTTCAAACCTAAACTCAGCTGATTCGTGCGTTAGACCTTGTTTGAGTCTTTGCTCTGAAATTCCAGTGATGGTTCGGATGTTGAACGTTTATTTGAATAGGCAGTCATTTTTTGTTTTTGTTGAGGGTTTGTATGGCCTCTTTCTTTTTTGATTTTGTTATCCCTGTTTTTTCCGGAGCTATTCTTTTGTGATTACAATCAGCGGGATGCCCCAGTTTTGTAAGTCTCCTTCCTAGGTTTTGACTTAACGGGTTCTTATTTTGAAAGATAATGACTGCCTTTCTTTATTGATTATTCGGAACCATCACTGTCTTTCTTTGTTTTGTAAGGACCTCTTTGGTGCCATTCGTTATGCACTTGGATCAACTGAGAGAACTACCCTGCCCCAGGTTATGATTAAGGGTTTTAATTTTCGAAAAGAAAAACTCCTACTTCTTTGGCTCAAAGGGGTTGACGAGGGATTATCTTCCTTATAACTCTAGTGTTTAGGGATTGAAACAATGCCTGTACCTCATCAGCGGGGTCTGTTCGAAAGCATACTGTAGATTATGGTATCATTTTCGTCATCCTCCCTCAAGAGGCTTAGTATTATTAACCAAGAGTTGATCATCACAAAAATATGAAAACAGTTTTAAGTATGGTAAACATAATTAATTCAAGACAGACATGTTTAATGCATTCATGAAATAAAAGAGTTTAACATGACAATTGTTTATTTGAACAAGAAAAGAAAAATACAACTTGAATTCAAATGAACAAAAATCTCTCAAATCCTAGCCATGATTTGGCAAGGGAGCAGTGGTCACATTGGGAGTCTCAGCAGGCTCGAATTCGATCTCCTTAGCATCGATCATATTCTGGATCTTATATTTCAGCGCCCAACAGTCCTCAGTGTCGTGCCCCGGGCTATTAGAATGATAAGCACACCTCGCCTCTGGGTTATAGTTTGGAGAGGAGGTCTTGGGATTTGCAGGAGGGTTGATCACCGCAATCAGATTCATTTTCAACATGTGCTGCAATGCTTGTGACCACGACATGTTGATGTTGGTGAATTGTCTTTTAGGCTCGTCCGGCCTTCGCTGATTTCCCTTTTGTGGTTGTCGGCGTGGTGCAGAACCAGAGATCATGACTACCCCTGCCTGTTGGTCACGACGACTCTTTTGACCGTATGCAGCATTAGACTCTTTCCTGCTCGTGTAAGGCTTTTTGTGAATATCAGAAGGTGTGGCCTCTTGAATTTTCCCACTCTTGATACCAGCTTCAATTCTTTCCCCAGTCAGAATGAGGTCGGTAAATCCTGCAGATGAATTACCAATGAGATGATTGAAGAACGGCCCGGACAGGGTCCCCAAGAACATACCAACGAGTTCCCGGTCAGTTAATGGAGGCTGCACCCTGCCAGCCAGGTCCCTCCACTTTTGTGCGTACTCTTTAAAACCTTCACTTGACCCTAGTGACATACCCTGGAGTTGGGTACGTGTAGGAGCAAGGTCAGCATTATATTGATACTGCTTGTAAAAAGCAGTAGCCAACTCCTCCCAGTTACGAACTTTGGTCCCATCCAGCTCATAGAACCATTCGAGGTGAGTCCCTGAAAGACTCTCCTGGAAGAAGTGGATCCACAAGTTCTTGTCCACGGTGTACGGTTGAATCTTCCGCACGTAAGATCTGAGATGCAGCCTGGGACAGGATGCCCCATCATACTTAGCAAAAGAAGGAACCTTGAATTTGTGTGGGATCACCACACCAGAAGATAGACCCAGGTCTCCGAAATCCAACCCAGGCACTTGTTGAATTTCCATGGCATTCAGACGATCCTCTAGTTGTTTGTACCGGTCCTCAGCTGGAGGGTACTGCTCATCATTGAACTCCGTCTCGTTGTCGGAGACCACTGGACGAGGCACCTCTCTCTCATGGGGACTGCCTTTCCCCACAGATGGAGTTGTCCTTTCAGCTTCATTCTGCAGTGTGTTCCCAGATCTGCGTCTAGGGCTGAACAAAATAGTCCTCTTTTTCTTCTTCTGAATCAGAGTCTTCAATTCCTTTTGACCCTGAGCTAGGCTCGCAATCAACTCCTGGAACTTGGCATTCTGGGCCTGGAGAGCCTTGATGGATTGCTCAGTAGACGATTCAGGATTCATGACGATCGGCTGAAATAAACAGCGAAGAAGGTAAGCAACCTGTCAAAAGGGTACCTGCAATGCAATGATATGTATGATATGCATGCAATGTTTTCAAGGATCTTGCGGGGTAAACAAGAAAACTGTTAGAATTTGAATTTGGTGGCTTGATTGAAGGAACTTCCGGTTGTTGAGAGTCCTTCTTCAAGAGTCAAGGCTCACCATATCGAGTGGGTCATAGCCCCTGACAACCTTGTCTAGAGGAAAATAAATCCTCTTTGCCCCTGGCCAGACATGTTGGTTCATCATGACCTGCATCACAAGCCCTTGAGATCCTTGAAATGGGTTAGTCCTTATGCAAGATGCATGCAATGGTATGATGTTATGCTATGCATGGGGTAATGTAGGTAAACCCTGTTATGAGTCCCAATTAAGGACTATAAACAAAACCTGCAAGAAACTCAAGTGTCAGATAACAAGCATGCAAGTAGTCAAGTATGAAAGCACACAAGTCACACCACAGCCCTTAGAGTTTAGGCCAGCATGAGGTCTGGGTATTACCCTCTGGAAGTTGGTGGGCTCAAACCTGTCCTATCAAAGTAACCGGGTTCTAAGGGTCCCAATATCATTGGATTGCTTTCATTGTTCATTGTTTCGATTTAGCCACTAAATTGGCGACCAAGATATTCCAAGAAAACAACCCTCAATTGAGTGTAGTATCGAGTATCAACCAACCTCGGACTGCACCAAAGTCAGTTATCTCACTACCCTAAAGAGGCCAAGATGGTTCAATTAAGGTTCCTAAGGTCTGTTGATGCTTCATGACACCACGTGGAGGCCCCGTACTCTCCTTGACTGAACTCAAGGGTTACCGGTACACACCGAAGTGCCACATCAACGTAGCAGACTGTTTCAACCATGTCGGTATACCCCGCACAGTTCCCTCACAGCCTTGTTGCTACTTTCTAAGAAGGTATCCCCCAGATCCGGGTTAGGATCTATAGAACTCCCGAGACAGTCCCACAATAATAAAGCAAGCAGGTCAATACAATTGAAAACACTGTGATCTTAATCCTAAGGTACACCTCACTTTAAGTTTACTCCCCAGCAGAGTCGCCAGTTCTGTGATCGATGGATCTGGAACTGACTGTTTAATGCTGGTTCGCGAAATGTCGCGGAAGCAAGAGTCGCCACCGTCTTTTATTTTCTCCAAATGGAAAGGACAAAAGCACAGAAAAATTCCTTAAAGAGATTGCTCTCGGTTCGGGAGATAGATTATAGAAAGGGAAGGTGTTAGCACCATTTCTATCCATGGTTATCCATGGGCTCTTAGATACTTGCTCACTTGTGTTTTCAAAAATGGTTTGTTTGCTTTTCAATGTGGGTTTTAAAAAAGTTTCTTTTAAAATTCCAGTTCGACTCTTGTATCGGTCCTCAAGAGTGTTTGAAAAATTGCTTTCGAAAGCTTTTTGAAAAGGTGTCGGTGTGAAAAGTATTTTTTGATTTGTTTTGAAATTAGAGCAAGTGTCTAGAGTCGTCTACCTACCCTAAGGAATTCGTCTATGTAAATGTCCTTTAAAGTAGTGCCATCCCACCATTGAGAGGTAGGTGGCACCACCGTTGGAGGTGTTCGGGTCAATTCGAGGTTCGGGACATGGTGATCACCAGAGTAATGGGAAGACACCTTAGAAGCTACCCTCATGCCAGGTTCCCGGATCATGAGGACTTACTAAGACATCCTCTACTCGACGACCACCTTTCGAGGCAAGGCAACAGTGAGGCGTACCCTAGGGGTGATGTGTGATTTGTGTGTCGTTTTCAGATATTTTGTCTTGTTCATGTATTGGTGATCTACGCTTTTGTTTTTATTTAGACATTCATTCTTGCATGCGATTTAATTAACAGTTAAAAAAGTGCGAGAAATTAAAGTTCCTAAACTATTACAAAGGCGCGGGTCCACATCTCCAAATTTAATCCAGAACCCGATTTGACATAAAATAAAGGAAAGTGCGAGAAATATAAATGTCGAATTTACACGGCTTTGGGAGAATTACATTAATATTATAAGAAATAAAAATGCGCGAATTGAATTAAAATTGAAAGCGAGGGCGTTGGACCCTTTTTAATGAAATTAAATTATTACTAACAAATTAATTAAATTAAAGAAAAAAGAAAAGATTTTTGAGGTTTTTTTGTATTTATGAATTTTTATGATAAGATTAAATGAAATTGAAAATTTAATTAACCCTGATTCTACAACTTTTATTTATTAAGAAAAAATATTAAAATTGAACCTAAAATTAAACCTAATTAATTAATGCAATTTGATTTATAAAAATAAATAATTAATTATTAGTGATGAGAAAATAAAAGAAAAAGTAATGAAATTGATTAAAGACCCTATTTCTACAAATTTTAAGTTTATTAAGAAAAAAGTCAAAATTAATCCTAGATTTGAAAACTAAATTAATTAATGATTTTTTATTTACAAAAATATTAAAATAAAATATATTTTATTTTTTGTCTTTTCTGGTTTTTATTATTTTTTATATTTTATGAAAATAAATTAAATTAAAGAATTAAAGGGAAATTAATTAAAACAAATAAAAATAGAAAAAATATAAAAAAATAAAAGAGCAAACCATGGGGGGGGGGGGGGGGGGGGGGTCTGTCCCCAAATTGGAGGTATATTCCTAGCAATTCTGGCCCAATTGTTTCAAGGCCTTTTGACTTTTCCTGGAAGCATGCGTATGCGTTGACTGCAGCATTCCATAGGCCTCAGATCCTGGCCATTGGATGGAGGTTGTGGGACGTGTGGCACGTTTGAGTGATGAGCGTATGGTGATCTTCAGGGAAGAGTGCTGCATAGGATTAGATGGAAATAAAATATGTGAATGAAGTGAGGGACCTGGGAATCGAACCCAGGTCCCTGTGGTTATAGGACAACGCACCAACCGTCTGCACCAAACGCTTACTTTGTAGGATTAGTGGACAATAAAGAGCATATATCATAAAACACGCTAGTAATATTAACTCAAAAAAATGTGCGAAAATTTAAATGAACCAACCATCGCCTTACACCTCATCTTCTTCTTCCTTGTTGCGCTTTACCTGAAATAAAAATCAACTGAATAGCGGGGGTTTTAAACCCCCACTAAGTAATAAGTGCAAAAATAGCGATTAGCAACCCTTTGATCATAAATTGGGCGCGACCCCATCATTGAGTTCGTCTGAAGGTCCTCATTTTAATGGTCTGGGTCTCAGGTTTTAATTTTTCCATAGGAGTAAACCCCCAATTTCACAGCTTCGTAACCCTAACCATCTTCCATGGTGAAATCGCCTATAGTGCACGAAAACTCAATTGAAGTATGCAGTTAGCTTTAGAATCAATCAATTAGTATGAATCCACAAAAAAAATGCAATGAGAATGCTTGAATATTGAAACACGAATATGAATAAAATGTGAAAAACTTGGAGTTCTGTATACCAATTCTGGGCGTTAGAGTTGATGATTTTTATTCAAACACGTTCCTTGAAGCCTCAGGAACACAATAGAATGGTTATTTGCCTTTGAATCGCACTGGAATGTGGTTTTCAGTTTTGGACTTTTTTCACAAAAACTCAAACTTGGTTCTTCTTTTCTGGGGCAGCTTTGAGGTTCCTTGGACTAGGGTTTGCATGAGTATAAGTATTGGAATGATTAGGGTTGAAAATTGGATCAAAAAACCCTTTGCATTGATGAAGAGATATTTGATTTTCATGGCATATATTTTTCAATCTTTTCCATGCATATTTGATATCAATCATGTCCAATTACCATTGATTCTTTCCCTATCTGATTATGCACGAAATCTTAGAGATATTTCATGCATAAAAAGATTTAAAAAGTTTACTTTGGTATTTTCCACATATTTATTTTAATTAAATGAATTATTAGCAATTAAAAATTCAAATAAATAAATAAAAATGATGAATAACTTCCCTTTGGGCCAAATGGTCGTGCACATGCTTTGGATGATCAATCTTGGAAGAAAATGTGGCTCATTAGCAATTTTAAGACATTTGAAGCAAAGTTGACTTTTCAAAATATCCAAAAATTTCCCAACTTCCACAAGGCATAACTTGCTCAATTTTTAAGTTTTGCTCATGTTCTTGGACATTTTGGAAAGGTCTTGAAGTCCTCTAACCAATGCCTTTGGTCCCATGTCATTTTGATTTACCAATCTGAAGTTATGGCCTTTGACTTAAAGTCCCTTTTTGTTGACTTTTGAAAATGACCTATAATGTTGAAATTGATAACTTTTTGTGAGAGCATTACTTGGACTTGAAGTGTGAAGAGGAGTTGTAGGAAATGTCTTCATCTTCAAAATGAGCTTTGGATGGAATTTTTGTGATAATCCATGTGGAAGTTATGCCTTGGTCAAGTTATAGTTGACTTTTTCAACTGTCCAAATATGGAAACTTTTGCATCTTGAGACTTTTTGAGCCAAGATTTGAGAATCATGATCAAGCATTGATCAAATGATGTTTGTGGCTTCAAAATGAGATATTGACCAAAAATTTGAACTTTTGACTGTCAAATGACCATTTTGCCCCTACAGTTGACTGTAGTGCAATTAGGGTTTTTGACTGTGCAATTTTGTGCTGTAAGTCTTGAAACTTGGCATGAGGATGCTTGACCATGTTTGTAGGCATGTGGGACTTGATTGGAACCTTGGAAACTTCATTTTCTTTGTCAGAACCAAAACCCTAGTATTTGACTGTTAGGAGGCCCTTGAACTGTGCAACCCTTGGGGAAACTTTGAAGCTTTGACTTTGCAATTCTTTAAGAATATGGGAGGGCAAATTTTGGGGTACAACACATAGCATATGCATACAAAACCCATATAACATTCTCATGTATTTTTGAGAGCATCATTACGCAATGTATTACATATATCATGACATTTCATAAAACTAACTTTGGTTTTCAAGTTAGTTCGCAAGCAGATAAATATCGTCAATAGTTTATCATCCTTCAGATACAATCAGTCGGCAATTCATTCTGATACTCCTTTGGATACAGTCGGGAGTATACTCATTCTAATACATCTTCTAGATACAGTTTAGATACGATCGAGATATAGATTCATTCTGATACTCATTCCAGTATATCTTCTAGATACAATTCAGATACGATCGAGATGTAGATTCATTCTGATACTCATTTTGGTACATCTTCTAGATACGGTTTAGATACGATCAAGATATAGATTCATTCTGATACTAATTCCAGTACATCTTTTAGATATGGTCAGGCGTAGACTCATTCTAATACGGATCTTAGATATAATCAGGCGAAGACTCATTCTGATCCTCTTATAGATACAGTCAAGACATATACTCATTCTAGAATATCATTTAGATGCAATCGAGACATAAGATTCATTCTAACACTCCCCATCATATCTGCTAGATATGGTTAGACAAAGACTCATTCTAGTATACTTCTCAGATACAGTCGAACGTAGACTCATTCTTATACTCCTATCAACAGTCGCTTTGGATGGCATCTATAAGCTCATCTCCGATGACACTCTGTCGCCTCTATGAATGGTATCTTTAAGCTTATTCAAGAAATATAATCAACCAAAAATTTTACTTCATGCACATGTGAGTGCAAATTCCTAGGCACTTAAGTGTTCAATCCTCTTCCATCTTCAAATCGCAAATGGCGAGCATGCCAATCTAACTCTTCAGGTTTAAAAAGATTGAACAGGAGCAGCTGTTGTACCCCAAAATTTTCCCTCCCATTATTCAAGAAAAATTATTTCAATAGGTCTCCCCATGCTCTTAGGGTTTTCAATTGCTCAAGACTACTCAAGGATTGATCAGACAAATCCTCCTCCTAAGTAGTTGACCTACAACTAGTGTTTTGCTTCTCTCAAGGAAAATTGGACTTCTAATGCCTCAAGCGGATTTCATGGTTTCTCATATGTCTCAAAGAATCCTCATGCCAAATTCCAAGCCTTGCAACACAAGTTTGCTCGATGAATTAGTCAGATGATTGAAAATCAACTGTAATGGATAAAAAGTCAACTTTGAGAAATTTATAGTCAAACTTCAATATTTTTGGTCAACATCAACATTTTGAAGTCACATTCATCATTTGATCAAGGGTTGATCATGATTCATCAAGAAAACTCAAGATTCATCAAAAGTCAAAAGTTAATAAATTAGGGTTTTCTTGAGAAGTCAACTGAACTTTGACCAAGCGTAACTTTCACATATTTCATCATAAATTTCTCAACCAAAGATCATTTTGAAGGAAATTCAATTCTATACAACTTATCTCTATATGATCAAGGAAAAAATGCTTCATTTGAGAGATATGGGCCAAAACATTACAGGTTATTTTAAAAGTTAACAAAAAGACACTTTTTGTCAAAGCAATTTACATCAAGATAAAGTCTTCATATGAAAAAATGACCAATATGAAGATTGTAAGGAACATCTTGAGGTTTCCAAAAAGTCGAAGATCACCTTCATATGACAAAAATTGAGTGAGATATGATTTGTGCAAGTTGAGCAATTTTGAGAAAATGCATGAAATCCAAATTAAGCAAATTTGAATTTTTGGGCTAATGGGCCTATCTTCTAAGGTTCAAACGTGTTCTCGAACTTATAATAGACCTTTATGTCCATTCATGCATCATTTTAATTTTTATTTCATTTATTTTGATTTTTATTCATTTAAATTCAAAATTAAATCAAATAAATATTAAATAAATGTATAAGGTATAAAAATGTTTATAATTTGAATCTTTTGGAGGCCAAAGATCATGCAACAAACCGCGTGGACTTATTTGTGAATCAAATCTTTATGGTTTTGTAAGATTTCAATCTATTTTCAAACAAAATCAAAGATATGTTTCACAAGATGTCCAAGCCCATCTCTTAACCTAATCTTTTCTCCTATAAGTACATTGCATATTAAGACCCAAAAAAAAAAACACACGAAAATTGCCTCAAGAACACTCTCTCAAAAATCTCAATTTTGTCAAAACTAGGGCAAACTCGAAATTAAAGATCCTGCGATCCTCAAGCCAAGCCATCCATTCAAATTGATCCCTGAGGTATTATAGAGTAAGTTTTTATCATTCTTGATGATCAAAGGTGCCTAAAACATGCATATGATGCATCACTGGTTTTTCATTTTTTGTGAAATTCGTATTTTGATTTCTATAAGGTTTTGATTTAAACTAATGTTTTCAATGTGTTCCTGAGACAATGAGGCCCATGACGCCAGAATAGTCCACCACCATTATTGAACCATTTTGCTTTGTTTTCATCGTATCTCCCTGTACAGGTCGAATTAGCCAAAAATAATGCCACCACTGGATTCACAAGGGTCTATTTAGGAGGATAGGGTCCTTCTTGCTCTCTAACATATGGTGTTTTTGTAGGTTACAAAATGATCTCACCGGAGAAGACGACCGGAGCTAGGGCTCTGGTGCCTCTCTGGTCCACCTATTTATAATATATTTATTTGTTTCATTTGTATAACAGATTGGAAATGCAACGCAGTTGGTTGAGGTGAAGACATGTAACGTGATGGGCGTGGGTTCGACCCCTCTATCTTGCAATATTTTTTTGTTATTTTTCAAACTAACGCAGGTTTCACACATATTATTCCATTCCTATTTCCATACACCAACAGGCACTTGGCCTAGTGGGAAGCAATGCGGCATGAAAGCCAGGGGGCACGGGTTCAACACCCACCCCATACAAATCCTTTTTCCCTATTTTTGCTAACCTAATTTACTTTCCTTTTCTTTTTCTAACCCTAATGATTTTAATTAATCAATCATTAAACTAACCTAATTTTTTTCCTTAATACTAATAAATTAGGATTAGGTTTTTTTAACTAATATTTGATTTTCTTGATATATTTTATTAATCAACCTTTTTTTCTTAACATTAAAATTAATTAGAAATTAGGTTTTATTAATTATTATCACTTAAATTATTTTCTACAAAAATAATAAAAAACATTTTTACATTTTTTTTCTATTTTATTTCTTTTTTATTTAACTTTCATAGAAAAATGTATAGGACGCACTCTCTAATGTAATAACTTAGATTTATCTTTTCGCATTTTTTTCCTATTATGTAACTGCTCATAGGATGTAATAGATTAGGTTTAATTTTCTGCATTTTACATTCCGCGCATTATATTTTTAACTGTTAGTAATTAGGGTTTGTATGGAAATACTAATAATTGAACCTAGGAAACCCTAATTCTCAAGATAAAATAACTTAAACAAACACTCTTCACACTTTCACCTCTAGGGTATCCTCTCTTGTTGCCTTACGAAATATTGGTCACATCCCTCGAAAGTGGGGATACTTTAGCAAAAGACCCTCAATCAAATCATCATGTCCCTTTAGAATAAAGATCATAATCCCTCGATGACCCTTCGAGTTGCCTACAAAATGATCTAGTCCCTTCGAGTTGCCTACAAAATGATGACAGCCCCTTCGATACAATTGCTAAAGTATCCTTACTTGTTGCCTTTGATGACCATACGATGACCCTATGCTTGTCCCTTCGTATCTAATATATAGGGCTACCGGCCAACTAATGGTATGAATAGTATTATCTCTAAAGGAGAAGGAAAAGAATAAGAAAGACTTTAGTGGGTAATAAACTCTTAATTTCTTGCTCACAACTTTTCTCAAAACAAATTTTCACACTACACTTTCAAACAAATATTTTTAAAAATAACACTTTGTATACATTCTTGAGGACTGATACAAGAATCATTATAAAGTCAGCCTTACATTGACGATTTCAAAATATTTCCAAACAAATCACACACACAAAGCAAGATTTTCAAAAGTGAGCTAAGTAATTAAGAGCCCGTATATAACTACGGGTGAAAAGGGTGCTAAAACCTTCCCTTTCTATATCTTACCCCCCCCCCCCCCCCCCGAACTCAAAATCTATCAAAGGTATTTCTTGTTCTTTTCACCTTTCCTAAATATCAGATAAAATAAAAGTCGGTGGCGACTCTAGCTATCCACACATTTGGATAAAACTAAAAAGTCAGTTCTCTCATCGTATTACACCATTCATCCTAAATCCTAAGTCCTTAGATATATCTGATAGAGTCAAGCCTTTACTTTATCAAGGGTTAAATCTGGTGACTATAGGGTATCCCTAGTTCTAGGTGATGTCTGTAGTCTAATTGTACAAAAACCTCAACAATAGCAGTCCAGCTGGTTGTTAACCATAAATCAACCTTAATTTATCTAATCAAGAAAACATAAAAAACATTGTACAATAAAATTGAATTGAGAAAACTTTATTAAAAACTCAGGAATTCATAATCATTACAGATTTAAATTAGGGACACCCCCTAGCATTTGGGGGTTTAGCCGTTCATATTGTTCACGAGAGTTACAAAAATATAAGAATTAGACATTACAAATGATGAAGGAACTTTAGTCTTCAATCGCGTCTGCTCATGGAAGATATTCGTTCTTCAAGAATTTCATATCCTCACTCCTAGACTCTAGAATTCATTCCCTGCAAAAAAAAAAAGGTCCCTAATTCTTCTTCTAAACTCACTAAATAGTGTTCAATCCATTTGTCTCATTTGGAAATGTCCCAAACACCCCTCTGGGTCCCAAATCATAAAAAATCATAAAAACACTCAAAATCAGCATCATGGCCAACCTGTGTCGGCCTGTGTCCATCGTAACACAAAAACTCTTGCCCAAACCTTCTGACACGGGTCATGTGAGCTGGCACGAGCACCCGTGTCAGGATATGCTCCCAAATTGTAGTTATGCATCCTCTCCAACATGGCCCGTGTCAGGTGACATGGGTGGCCGTGTCAGGCACCTTATAGCTTGGTATTTGAGACTTCCTCCAAAACTTCGAATTTGCACTTTTCGCACTGATTTACCTGGTTTTATTTCTCTGAGCCTGAAAACAACAAAATACACAACCAACGCATAAAACATAGAAGAATGAAATAAAACACTTGACAAAATAAAGAAAATATAACTAATATCAACTATAAATGAAGGTGGAAAAACACTGATCAAACTCCCCCAAACTTAAATTGTTGCTTGACCTCAAGTGACCATTACAAGAACTCATGAAAATCACAGCAGCCCAGTATTCATACATGATACATCCGTTCAAATTGATTAAAAAGTAGTTCGTCCGATGTTCATATGACGCAAAGAGTTTGTGTAAGAATCTTTAAACCTCGAGCTTCCTCTTCAGATACCTCTCTAACTATGCTTTGTACTTAAGTAATTTTCCAATTTTCCTACTTTTTCATTCGGAAAGTCAAATTAAGGCAATGAGAATATTTGATGATCATCACATGCACAAGATTGATCAAGAAATTTTTTGTTCAGGCACCAAATAAGAGCTTTTTCTCCTTTCTAACTTCAGATGAAATTTTCAAAACTTTTTAGTTTATATATTTTCCTTTATGGACGATGTTTGGGGATCAACCCCCTTTGGGCTGAATAACCTGGTGAGGGCTACCCAACTTAGCGAGCCAGTTGCCTTTGCCGCCTTTTCATCATCCGGTGCCAGCTTTATTTATTTCTCAACCAATCATACCTGCATGTGAATCTATATTATGCAAGACTGTAAAGATAAACTACTCAAGGAGTACTTCTCAGGATTCAAGCACTATGGTACAAATCTACACGGTAGACTCGTATCACTGTCACGTTATTCCGAACTGCCTACCCTCGAATAACTATCCCTTTGTCTCTATATATTATTCTCAAACTCTATGAGAAACAAGTTCTTGAATAAAACAAAAAAAGTTGGCAAAATTTGGGAAGGACTTTAACTCATGGATTTACAGCAATTAGCATAGACCCAACAAATAATTCGAAACGAAAAGCTAGAAACAAAATAAATCGCAAAGAAGTAACCCCCCCCCCCCCAAACTTGAACTAAACATTGACCCCAATGTTTCAGAACAAGCTCGAGAAAGGTGACTCACAGAGGGTACTGCAACACCAGCTACTACTTCCTAGCTCTCACTAGTAAGGCTCCATTTTTGTTACTTGTAAACAAAACAAAAAGAAAAACTAATTTATTAAAGGCATGGGTTTCCTCTCACAAAGCGCTTCATTTAACGTCACATGGCTCGATAGTTCTTCCCCTTATTGGGGATAATTCCTCTTCCACGCCTTGTTGCTTGTATTTTCCGCAACCCAAAACTCATTCAGATCAAAAGTATCAATCCCTTCGTACTTCCAACCACGCCCAACTTCCATCTTCTCATGTCGGTGTTCCTTCTTCTTTCTCTTCTTGCCTTCTTGACTGAGCTTAGAAATTTTTATTGATGTCATCTGAGAGATTGTGCCCGAGACTTGTTTTGGGAGTGACTTTGAAATATTTTTTTCTCCTTCTACTTTGATCATACCAATTAAAGATTATTTCTTTCCACCTACACCCTGCTTCTTAATCTCTAATACTTTCAAGGTTATCTCTTCATCAAAAGATTTTAATGTCAGATTACTTGTCTCTATATCAAAATTTCATCGACTCGTCAGTAGAAATGGCCGAACAAGAATGATAGGAGTCTCTTTATCTTCAGGGATATCCATGATCTGGAAATCAACTAGAAAGACAAAGTTTTCAAATTCCACCAATACATCTTCCGCTATCTCGTATGACTGCTTAATGGTGTAATCAGCAAATTTTAATTTTATCCCACTTCTGCTTATCTTTTCAATACCGAGCTTTCTGAAAATAGACAAGATCATCAAACTCACACTAGATCCAGAGTCAACTAGAACCCTCTTGAATTTTCTTTCTTTTATGGTGCACGGTATTGCAAAGGATCCTGGATCCTTCTGCTTGATAGGAATTTTTTTCTCGAGTGTGATTGCACATAATTTCTCATCAACGGGTACATGTTCATCTTTTGTTGGTCTCTTTTTAGAGAGTACATCTTTCATGAATTTCTGGTACAAGGGAATTTTCTCGAGTGCTTCAAAGAACGGTATGTTGATCTCCAGCTTTTTAAACAATTTGACAAATTTATCAAACTCTTTCTCTTTCGTGTCCTTCTTTGCCACTCGAGATGGATACAACAACTTGATCGCTGGTTTAGTTTTCTCTTCAACTGGCTTCACAGGTGATACCACTTCTTCCTATTTTTTCTTGTTCTCTCTCACTTCTAGATCTACTTCTATGATACTATCATCAAATTTTACCTCATCTTTCTTTTCTTCAGCGGCTTTATCATTCCTTGTTGTAACAACATTAACATTTTCATGATTTTTCTTATGCTCGCAACGCTACCTATTGTGCAATCTGTCCCAGTTGAACTTCCAAATTTTTTATTGCAGTTGTGGTATTTGTAGATTCATGCTTCAGCAAGTTTATGTTTTTGATGATAACAAACATCATTATCAAGGCAAAAAGAATTATATAAAAGAAGAAGAAAAAGTATCTACTCAAAATAGACTTTTGGATTGCATGTTAAGTTACTCCTAAAGAAGACTTTGGTATTTGATCTTCATTATGGTACAAGACTCCAATTCAATATAGTATGTTACTATAGTGCTCAAAATATATCTAATATTATGCGTACATGTTTCATGGATTTTAATATAACTAGCATTGTACTTCCAAATCATTAAAAAGGTTATTTCAGTTTTTCATACAGTGGTAACCGGTTACAGGCTTTAGCATTTCAAAAATATTAATGTTACCTGTAATACCCCATTTATGCCCAACAGATTATATAAAATCAGAGTTACCAAATTTCTAACAAACAAATGGAATGTTACACTTTCAACTTAAAGAATGGTATTTAACACATATACATAACACTTTAAACTCGGATGAACCAACAACATCAAAAATTAGTCTTTTAAAACCAACAACTTTCATAACTACGCAACGAAATCATAATATTCGACTTAAAAGCATGTAACATTTTTATCCAACTGAAACAACTTCAAAACAATAAGCACTTAAAGAAAACAGCTTAAAATTGAACAACATAAGTAAAATCAGCAATAAAGCAATAAGTGTTCATCCCCCTGAATGTTACATATCAGAGCAACGACACCGACTCAAACCACTGAAGGTAAACATCCTTCACTCTGGATTACCTGCATGTTACCGACATAGAGCAACACTCAAACAGAAGGGGGAGATATCGAACAATTTAATAGAATGCATGATAAATAGTATATTAGAATCAGTTCATACAAAATCACCACTTCACAGCTCTTTAACAACCTTTAACACAATTAGTTCATCCATACAATAGCTCAGGATGCAACATGAAATGTGACTTGTTTTTATGCACGTGCATGTGGTACCAACGAAGCAAAACTCCCAACTTAAAAATTTGCCAATATATAGAGGCATCCATAAGGCATAAGCCTTCAACTTTATATTTGCCAATCCTGGCCAACTTACCGAGCATGAGCTCCCAACTTGATATGCTATGTATGCAACAACAACATGAATCTAGTAACAACAACAATAATAATTCAACAACAACTTAACATAATTCAACATTGGCCATAAGCCTACAACTTAATATCTGCCAATAATTAGAGGCATCTCAACAAAATTCCATATTTCCTTCAAATTCTCAAATTACATCAAGTATACAATATATCGTATCAACCAAATTATACCATGATGTCCTGTGTAATTATTCCTGCAATTCGATTATATACTACTAGTCACTTATTAATTATATTATCTCTCTTGCTACTAACTTATTTGTTCTAGAATTCATTAATCTTAAATGGATAGAATACATTACTAATTCTAATTATTATACTGAGATTATTTAACAAAGTTAAATAACTAAATAGTCGTCACGAGAATAAGTTAATACGACGTATACCCCTCGACCCAGTCACCATGCTGCTCGGTACCTTCCATTCATGCCTCTGTACCGGATGACACCCATACTTCTTGGCACATCGTGCAACCTTGTGTCGCTCTACACAACTACCTATTCCCCTCGGTGACCTTGCAGCCTTGTGTCGCTCGACACCTACCACATATGCTCCTCGGCACATCTTACAACCTTATGTCGCTCGACGCAAATACCTGTGCTCCTCAGCATGGCGCGCCTTCACACTATTGCACAGTTTTCATCCAGTCTGTGATGATCGTTAACCTAGCCTTACAATATTCTCCTCGACCATTAATTTCCGACCAATCATATGAAATAACATAGTAACAATGCAACTAAATTTCCTACTAACAGATTCATCAATCGTACAAGACAATTATGCCTAAGATTCATAAATGACCATAATGTAAAACGAGCAACTTTTAAGAACGGGTCCAGAATAATTCAATGCATAACAATTATACTTACAACCAACCCCTATACAATATTCATCATACGCCCCAATTATAAGGTCAGAACCTCACCCTTACCTTGGATTGAAGGTCGCTCAACAGCTCTCTGATCGGAACCTTGCTTTGCTTCTTTTCCTTATTCCTTTGCTCTGCACTTCTCACGGCCAGTTTCCAACAACTTCCTTATTCCAATTGACCTGATTCTTCATTTAAATAAGACCTCACATTATTATTCTTCTTAATGGGCTTAACGATACACCCCCTGTATTACTACTTCCAACCATTAAAATAGGCCCAACATAATTATTCTAGTATTCCACTAATTCCAGCATTATTACTATTATTAATCAACTAATTAATTAACTAGTAATAATCTATAAACTTATGCCAACAATACACAATATCTTACAACTTCAACGAATAATTTCAAAAATAATTAATTAAATAATTAATTAATTAACGGGCGTTACAACTCTCTCCCACTTAGAATACTTTCGTCCTAAAAAATTTACCTCATTCAAACAACTCGGGATAGGAGTCCCGCATCTTGCTTTCCAACTCCCACTTCATGCTTTCTCCGGTAGCTCCTAGCCAGACTACTTTCACCAAAGAAATCTCTTTTCCTCTTAGAGTCTTCATTTCCCGATTTGCGATTCGTACAGTATCATCTCCACAGTGAGATTATCCCTTACTTGAATATCATCCATATGAATCACATGAGATGGATCTGAAATATACTTCCGGAGTTGTGACACATGGAACACATCATGCAAATTCTAAAAATTAGGCGGTAAAGCCACTCTATAAGCAACATTTCCAACTCTATCCAAAATCTGATACAGACTAATAAAATGAGGAGTGAGCTTCTTAGACTTTAATGCTCGCCCAACACCAGTCACGGGTGTAACTCTCAAAAACACATGGTCACCTGCTTGAAATTCTAAATTTTTTCTTTGCTTGTCATGATAACTCTTCTGTCTACTTTGGGAAGCTTTCATCTTTTCTTGAATCAACTTCACCTTATCAGTAGTCTCTCGAACAAGTTCAGGTCAAAGTACTACGCTTTCTCCAGACTCATGACAACATAAAGGAGTTCTACATCTCCGGCCATACAACACTTCAAAAGGTGTCATTCCAATAATAGATTGGTAACTATTATTATAGGTGAAATCTATTAATGGAAGATAAGTATCCCATGAACCTCCCTGCTCAATAACACATGCTCTCAACAAATCTTCTAACGACTGAATAGTCCTTTCAGTTTGACCATCCATCTGAGGATGATACGTCGAACTCAACCTCAACTTAGAACCCAAATCCTCTTGCAAACTCTTCCAAAAATTTGAAGTAAACCTCGGATCTCTATCTGACACAATACACAAAGGAACACCATCCAACTTCACAATTACACTAGTGTAAATCTCCGCCAACTTTGATACTGGAAAACTGATGTTAATAGGAATAAAATGAGCTAACTTCATAAGCCTATCAACAATAACCCAAATTGATTCATGTCATCTTGAAGTATTAGGTAATCCCACCACAAAGTCCATTGAAATGCTATCCCATTTCCATTTTGGGACTCTAACGGTTGCATCAATCCTGCAGACTTCTGATGTTCAACTTTCAACTTCTGACAAGTTAAACATGCATACACAAATCGAGCCACATCACTCTTTATTCCAAGCCACCAAAACAAAATCTTCAAATCTTGATACATTTTTGTAGCTCTCGGATGAATGCTTAACTTGCTTCTATGATTTTACTCGAGAATCACTTTCTTTATTTCCGCATCATCAGGAATACAAATTCGATTACGGAATCTCAACATACCTTGTGCATCTAACTTAAAATATTTATTCTCGTAATGATCGATCCCAACCATCGAGTCTACCAATTTCACATCTAACTTTTGAGCTTCTCTGATATTATTTAAAAAATCATTATTAATCTTTAACATTCCCAACAAAACACTCTGCGGTGTCACCTTGCAAACTAAGCTCATATCTCTGAACTGTTCAATTAATTCCAACTCTTTAACCATCATTGCTGACATATGTAAACTCTTTCGACTTAATGCATTAGCCACCACATTTGCTTATCCCGGATGATAATTCAAACCAAAATCATAATCTTTTAACAACTCCAACCATCTTCTTTGTCTCATATTCAATTATTTCTAATTAAATAAATAATTTAAACTCTTATGGTCGCTAAATACTTCAAATCTAGAACTATAAAGATAATGCCTCCAAATCTTCAACACAGACACAACTACAGCAAGCTCTAAATCATGCGTAAGATAGTTCTTTTCATGAGTCCTCAACTGCCTTGACGCATAAGCAACTACCTTTTCATTCAGCATAAGCACACATCCTAAACCCATCTTGGAAGCATCACAATATACCATGAAAGGTTATCCTAGATTAGGTAATGATAAAATCGGAGCCGACGTCAATCTCTTCTTCAATTTTGCAAAACTTTCTTCACACTGAACATCCCACACATAAGCTCTACCTTTACAAGTCAACTTAGTCAACGAAAGTGCCAACTTAGAAAAACCTTCGATAAACCTTCTATAATAACCAGCTAGTCCCAAAAAGCTTCTAATCTCAGTAGCCAACTTTGGAGTTTCCCATTGCAACACATCATCTACTTTAGATGGATCTACAATAATGCCACTAACTGAGATAACATGACCAAGAAAACTAATCTCCTTTAACCAAAATTCACACTTAGACAGCTTTACATACAAATTCTTCTCTTTTAAAACTTGTAATACTATTCTTAAGTGTTCTTCATGCTCTTCTTCCGATTTAGAGTAAATCAAAATGTCATCAATGAACACCACTACAAACCGATTCAAGTATGAAAGATACAGTTCATGTACTCCATGAATACTCCCGGCGCATTAGTAACCCCGAAAGGCATCACTGAATACTCATAATGTCCATAACATGTTCTGAAAGCTCTCTTCTGGATATCCTCATCCTTCACTTTAACCTGATGACAACCCGACCTCAAATTAATCTTACTAAACACTCGAGCACCCACCAATTGATCCATCAAGTCGTCTATTCTCGAAAGCAGATACTTGTTCTTAATAGTCACTTTATTTAATTTTCTATAATCAACACAAAGCCTCATACTTCCATCTTTATTCTTTACTAGCAACACTGGAGCTCCCCACGGCGATACTTGGTCTTACAAATTTCTTTTCAAGTAACTCTTCCAATTTCTTCTTTAATTCTGACAATTCAGATGCAGACATCCTGTATGGTGCCATAGAAACAGGTTTGGTACCAGGTACAAGATCAATAGCAAATTCGACTTCTCTCTCTGGCGGTACATCAGGAATTTCATCAGGGAAAACTTCAGGAAATTCATGCACCACTTGCAATTCCTTAATTATAGCTTGATTCTCGACAGATAGCGACGCCATCAACAAGAACGTCTGAGCCTCTTCTTGCATCAACTGTCTCAACTGTATAGCAGATAATAGACTAGCTTCCTCCTCTTCAGGAGTAGAAAACCTCACTGACTTGTTATAATGGTTAATATGAACATAATTATGCTCTAACCAGTTCATACCTAAGATCACATCTAACCCACTTAAAGGCAAATAAACTAAATTAACGATAAAGTCTATGTCGAAGATCGACAATGGGAATTTTAAACACATAAAAGAAGTAGTCACTGATCCCTTAGCTAGAGTATCGACAACCATCTCTCTATTCATAGAAGACAACATAAGACTCAATCTTTCAAAACAATCAGCAGAAATAAAGAAATGAGTAGCATCAGTATCAATAATAGTAATTAAAGGAGTATTATTAATGAAACATATACCTCTGATGAGTTTGTCCTTATTAGCCGTCTGATTCTCAGCCAAAGCGAACACTTTTCCACTAGTTTGCGCCTTCTTTGGTTTCTGACACTGACTACCAATGTATCCTTCTTCACCATAATTGAAGAAAATCATCTCTTTATGCCTGCACTCAGATATAGCATGTCCCGTGTTACCACAACGGAAACACATCTTCACCTCAGTAGTACACACGTTACTCTTATGACCAGGTTTTCCACATTTGAAATAAATCACACCAGCAGGAGCATCTCCCCCACTAGTTCTCTAACCCTGAGAAACTTTCTGTTTACCTTTACCAGCTGGGGCATCGTAAGGCTTACCACGATTATGTTGGTGTTTACCCCTCTTCTCATTGATAATCTTATAGTGAGCATTATTATCCTCTTTATAAATCCTACAATTATCAATCAAATTAGCAAAGATACGAATCTTTTGGTATCCAACTGCCTTCTTGATCTCTGGGCGTAACCCATTCTCAAACTTGATGCACTTTGAAAACTCAGCATTTTCCTCGCTGTAGTGCAGGTAAAACTTAGCCAACTCAATGAACTTTGCAGCATATTCAACAACCAATATACTCCCTTGCTTCAGCTCAAGAAACTTAATTTCCTTCTTACCACGAACGTCTTCAGGGAAATATTTCCTCAGAAATTCCCTACGGAACACAGCCCAAGTGACATTTTCACCTGCAACTTCCAATTTCTAACAAGTCTCTAGCCACCAGCCATCAGCCTCGATTGCTAGCATATGAGTACCATATTGAACCTTCTACACTGAAGTGCAGTCCATCACACAAAATATTCTCTCAATCTCCTTCAGCCAATCTAACGCTCCGTCAGGATCATACTTACCCTTGAAGGTAGGTGGATTCTCCCTCTGGAAGGTCACCAAGCTACGAGATCCAACATTCCCATCAGTGTTCAGATGATTCTCCATAGCATGCGTCATCGCTTCCAAAGCAGCAGCAAGTGCAACATCATTCCTTCCAACCATCTCAGCTTATCACTATAACATAAACAACGGTTAGAACTCAAATTAACAATACTCGATTGTAAGATAAAACTACAACTTGACAACTTGGTCGGACGGACCGACTTGCTATGATACCACTAATGTAACACCCCATTTCTACCCAACGGATTATATAAAATTAGAGTTACAAAATTTCCAACAAACAAATGTAATGCTACACTTTCAACTTAAAAGAACGACATTTAACACAGATTCATAACACTTTAAACTCAGATGAACTAACAACATCATAAATTAGTCTTTTAAAACCAACAACTTTCATAACTACGCAGCGGAATCATAATATTTGACTTAAAAGGATGTAACATCTTTATCCAACTGAAACAACTTCAAAATAACAAGTACTTAACAAAAATAGCTTAAAATTCAACAACAGAAGTAAAATCATCAATAAATCAATAAGCGTTCATCCCTGAGTGTTACGTATTAGAGCGACGACACCAACTCGAACCACTAAAGGTAAACAACCTTCACTCTGGATTACCTGTATGTTACCGACATAGGGCAACATTCAAATAGAAGGGATGAGATATCGAACAATATAATAGAATGCATGATAAATAGTATATTAGAATCAGTTCATACAAAATCACCATTTTGCAACTCTTTAACAACCTTTAACACAATTAATTCATCCATACAACAACTCAGGATGCAACATGAAATGCAATTTGTTTTTATGCACATGCATGTGGTACCAATGGAGCAAAACTCCCAACTTAATAATCTGCTAATAAATAGAGGCATCCACAAGGCATAAGCCTTCAACTTTATATTTTCCAATCCAGGCCAACTTACCGAGCATGAACTCCCAACTTGATATGCTATGTATGCAACAACAATATGAATGTAGTAACAACAACAATAATAATTCAATAACAACTTAACACAATTCAATATTGTCCATAAGCCTACAACTTAATATCTGCCAATAATTAGAGGCATCTCAACAAAATTCCATATTACCTGCAAATTCTCAAATTACATCAAGTATACAATATACCGTATCAACCAAATCATACCATGATGTCCTGCATATTTATTCCTGCAATTTGACTATATACTACTAATCACTTACTAATTATATTATCTCTACTGCTACTAACTTAACTATACTAGAATTCATTAATCTTAAAGGGATAGAATACCTTACTAATTCTAATTATTATACTGAGATTATTTAACTAAGTTAGATAACTAAGTAGTTTGCACGGGAATAAGTTAATACAAAGTATACCCCTCGACCCAGTGGCCATGCCGCTCGATACCTTCCATTCATGTCTTTGTACCGGCCGATGCCCATACTTCTCGGCACATCATGCAACCTTGTGTCTCTCGACACAACTACCTATTCCCCTCGGTGACCTTGCAGCCTTGTGTCGCTCGACACCTAGCACCTATGCTCCTCGGCACATCTTACAGCCTTATGCCGCTTGATGAAAATACCTGTGCTCCTCGGCACGGTGCACCTTCACACTATAGCACAGTTTTCATCCAGTCTGCAATAATCGTTAACCCAGCCTTACAGTATTCACCTCGACCATTAGTTTTAGACCAATCACCCAGAATAACATAGTAACAGGGCAACTAAATTTCCTACTAACAGATTCATCAATCGTACAAGATAGTCATGCCTAAGATTCCTAAACGACCACAACGTAAAACGGGTAACTTTCAAGAACGGGTCTAGAACAATTCAACGCACAACAATTATACTTACGACCAACCCCTATATAATATTCACCATACGCCCCATTATAATATTCTTTTCCTTATTCCTTTGCTCTACACTTCTCACGACCAGTTTCCAACAACTTCCTTATTCCAATTAACCTGATTCTTCATTTAAATAAGACCTCACATTATTATCCTTCTTAAGGGGCTTAACGACATACCCCTTGTATTAATACTTCCAGCCATTAAAATAGGCCCAACATAATTATTCTAATATTCTACTAATTCTAGCATTATTACTATCATTAATCAACTAATTAATTAACTAGTAATAATCTAGCAACGTATGCCAACAATACTAAAAAACTTACAACTTCAATGAATAATTTCAAAAATAATTAATTAAATAATTAATTAATTAATTAACGGGCGTTACATTACCTGTATGGGTAATCGGTTACAGCCCTATGGTAACCGGTTACCATTGAAACAAATTTGAAAAACAAGACTGTTTTGAATGTTGTTTGTTTGTTGCATTTTTCCATGAACCACTGCACTTCTACACTCATTTATAACCTTTTGAAAGGATGCAATACATGTATATAATTCAAATATTTATGAAGTAGAAACACACAAAAAATAACAACAATCACAACATACAATTCAATATTTTGTTTCTCATTTTCAAACAAGTGCATTGATTAATATTTTGATCTTGCATGAAACTTTTACTCTTACGTTTTCAAATACATCATTAGAAAGGTTTCATCATATGCATTGAGAACTTGTGTAATATATTATTGAATTGTTATCTTGAAAGAGAAGAGATCAATACTTTGTATTGACATTGATTATCAACTTTCATATCTACTTCAAGAATTTGTTTCTAATCATTTTTCCAAAGTGATTGTTGTGTAACCTTGATGTCCAGGATTGTTGGAAGTAATAGAGTATTAAGGGAGGATTGTTATCTTTCTACTTTGTATTGGTTAATTACCTTGTTTTCAGGATTGTTGGAAACAAGTGTGTACATTAAAGAGGATTGTTCTTCATGTGCTTGGTTGGATCTTAAAGGATAGTTAAAGCCTTTGATCTTCCTATATGTTAGATAGTAAGCATCACATTTGGATGTAGATAGGTTGTACGATAATTCTAAATATAGTGAAATCTCTTACATGTTGGTAAGGGGACTGGAGTACTCTCTAAGTGTCATGGGAACCAGTATAAATCTCTTGTGTTCTTTATTTTCTATATTTACAGCTTTAATATTCATACACAAACAATAAAATAAGAACATCATCACATAAAAGAATAAAAATATACAATCCACTCTATTCAACACCGTCTTAGGCCCACTCAAAAACCAACAGTATTCATGTGGTTACTCCTTGTTTCTTCTTGGAATTGAGAAGTGTGGGCAGCCATCCTTTCCATAGATACCTCCCACTCTGCCTTTTGAGGAGCTTGTTACTGCTGATCTTTCCAGGAGAAGTTAGGATGATTCTTCCACCCAGGATTATAGGTGTTAGAATTTGGGTTATTTTGCTTTAAGAATTTTATCTCCTTAATTTGTTTTGGAGTTGCAAGACATTGCACAGTAATGTGTGGTCCACTACAGATTTCACAAATAACCTTTTGTACCTGTTGAACCTGAGCTACCTGTTGAGTACCCATGCTCATTTCTTTAAGCTTTTTCTCTACTTCTACAGCAATTGCTTCTTCAATTTTCAGTTGCTTATTAATTTCTAACTCCAGATCAATCACCCCCTCTGGTTTACTAATAACCCTGTCATATAGATCCAGATGCGCATTTGCAGCAATGGGTTCGATAATCTTCTTCACACTAGTGGTTGTTGTAAAGTTAAATGAGCCACCGGGTGCTGTATCAATAAACTGCTTTGTCTTCATTCGAATGTCTTTTACAAACATTTGCATTTGCTCAGTTTGACCCATGATGTGAGTGAGACAAACTACTAATAACCTCTTGAACCTCTTATAAGCATCACCTAATGACTCTCATTCCTTCTTCCTAAAATTCACACTATCATATCTTTTGTGAATATAAACAGAAGCAGGAAAGTACTCATCAAGAAAAGTCTTCTTCATTTGTTCCCAAGTAGTAATACTCCCAGCAGGTAATGAGTAAAACCAATCTTCAGCATCTTCAGACAGCATGAACGGGAACATCCTTAATTTCTTGGCTTCTTTAGAGCGCCCCCCAATC
Organism: Vicia faba; assembly: GCA_948472305.1. Classification (NCBI taxonomy): domain Eukaryota; kingdom Viridiplantae; phylum Streptophyta; class Magnoliopsida; order Fabales; family Fabaceae; genus Vicia; species Vicia faba. Next base: position 262,459 of record CATIWC010001884.1, read on the forward strand.
TTCAAAGTAGTACTCATGGTGAGGAATCTCTGCAAATGCTTATTGGCATCTTCATTGATCTTTCCGGTGAAAGATTTGTTCTCGAGCTAGTGGATGGTTGAAGGATGCAGTTGAAAATTTGCAACATTGACGGGTTGATTCACAATAGTCAACCGACCTGTTGGAGCATTTTCTCCTCTGTAATCTACAAGAAGTCTCTCTGGTGGTGGTGGGTTTTCACCCATAGTTTTGGGTTCTGATTCTAAACCTGAGCCTGTATATCAAAAGGAAATTCAGCTAAGGATTTTCCTTGCATGCAAAGGTTAGGAAAATCAGTAATAGCAAAAATATAAAAATGACAGAAAAGGAATTTTAGTTGCAGAGCAAGAAAATTCTAATTGAACTCAAATAACACTCAATAACTAGGCAGTCCCCGACAATGGCGCCAAAAACTTGGCAGGAAAAATAGCAAGTGTACTATTTTTGCCATTTGTAATAATAGGAAATTCCCAAGATATCGATCTCAAGGACTGCATGCAATTATTGAGTTAAATTTGTAGTTCAATTAAACAAAACTTAACTTGGGATTTTGGTTTTAGAAGTTGTCACTGAATTATAAGTAGAAATATAAATATGCTTTTTCACATATATGATGAACATGCTAGGGTGTGGTGTGTAATTTTCCATATAACGACCTTGAATCCTGATTTCTTCAACAAGTTCATAATATTCAACTACCAACCCTTTAGAGTATTTTCCCCTAAGTCCTTAGTGAGAAGACCTTTAACCATTCATCCTAAATCCTAAGTCCTTAGAGATATCTAATGGAGTCAATCCTTTATTTTATCAAGGGTTAAATCTTGTGGCTATAGGGTATCCCTAGTCCTAGGTGTTATCTATTATAGTCTAATTGTACAAAAACCTCAACAATTGTGGTCCAGCTGGTTGTTAACCATAAATCAATCCTAATTTGTCTGATCAGAAAAGCATAAAAACATTGTACAATTAAATTGAATAGAGAAGACTTTGTTAAAGAACTCAAGAATTTATAATCATTATAGATTCAAATCAGGGACACCCCTAGAATTGGGGGGTTTATCTGTTCATATTGTTCACGAGAATTACAAAAATATAAGAATTATACATTACAGATGATGAAGGAACTTTGGTCTTCAATCGCATATGCTCATGAAAGATCTTCGTTCTTCAAGAATATCATATCCTCATTCCTAGACTCTAGAATTTGTTCTCTACAAAAAAGTTCCCTAATTCTTCTTCCAAACTCATCTATTTGTCTCGGTCGGAAATGCCCAAAACGCCCCTCTGGGTCCCAAATCATGAAAAATCATTAAAAAAACACTCAAAATCAATATTTTGGCCAACACGGGTCGTGTCCCCTTCTGACACAGGCCATGTCAGAGTACACGGGCACCCGTGTCATCTTCTTCTCCTAAATTGTAGTTATGCATCCTGTGATCGGTGGGAATGAGAACTGACTGTTTTTTAATGTTGGTTCGCGTTTGCGTTTGTTTTCGCCAAGTGTCGCGGTAAGCAAGAGTCGCCACCGTCTTTTATTTTATCCAACAAGGAAAGGACAAAAGCACAGAAAAATTCCTTTTCGAGATGTTTCTCGGGTTCGGGAGGTAGATTATAGAAATGGAAGGTGTTAGCACCCTTTCTATCCGTGGTTATCCACGGGCTCTTAGGTACTTGCTCACTATGTTTTCAAAAGTTTGCTTTTTCTTTGTGTTTGTGGGTTTTGAAAAGAGTTTTGTTTTTGAAGAAAGTGTAAGTGCGAAAAGTTTGTTTTTGTTTTAAAAGGAGCAAGTACTTAAGAGCCTCTACCTACTCAAAAAGGAATTAAATTGTGCAAATGTCCTTTAGACAGTGCTATCCCACTATTGAGGAGTTGGTAGCACCGTCGTTGGAGTTTTCGGGTCAATTCGATTTAAGGGACGTGTGGTCACTAAAGCAATGTTAGGATGCTTTAGCCGTAACCCTAATGTCTTAGATCATTTTTTTATCGAGGCAACCATTTCGAGGCAACTTTTGATCTTTGGACAGGAGGGCGACCTCTAAGACTTCCTATACTCAATGACCACATTTGAGGCAACCAAGTGAGGTGTACCCTAAGAGTGGCATGTGCGAGTGTATTGTTTTTTCAGTTATATTATCTTTGTATTTTTAGGTGTTCTACCATTTGTTTTTAGATCTTGTCATACAATCCTAGTTAGCATACATCTAAGCAGTTAATATATATACAGGAATTTAAAGTGCGGAAATTGTAAATCCTACACTATTACAAGGCTTCGGGGAGGGGGGTTATTTACATGTCAAAATTGGGGGAATAATAAGCAGTTGCAATAAAATAAACGCGCGTGAATCTTAAAAATCCTAAGAATATAATATTTTTATTGTTTTATTTTATTTTTGGGAAAATGCTAAATGTTCAATTAAGTCAAATTTAATTAATTAAAAAAATGATTAAAATTAACTCTAAAACACCTAATATTTTTTTGCATTTTTTTGTTTATGAAAAGGATTGAATTCAAATAAATCCTAAGTCTACTGATTTTAAAAATTGAAGAAAATAAGTTAAAATAATTAACTAAATTAAATCCTAATTCTAAGTTACTTATTTTTATGATTTTTATGTTGATTAAAAAAAACAAATAAAATGTTCAAAACAAAAATGAAATCAGGCAGTAAATCAAGAAAAAATATAATTCTGGAGGCCTGGGTCGAAAGAGGTGTGGGCTGTCTTTTGACCGAGTGAAGAGGCTTGATCGAAGGTGCATGAGGGGCTGCACTCTGAGGGTGTTCGATCTGGATATGTCCTCCTTCGATCTGGAGATATTGGATCCAGTTCGAAGCTAAGCTGCTAAGCTTCGAAACTCTGAATAGGATTCTGAGGATATGTTTCCTGTAAAACGAAACATACGTTAAAAGGTCCAGGGGGGACTTTACCCCCCTGATTCGAATCTCCTCCCAAATCGAACCTACTGAATCTGGATTTGGGTTTGTTTTATCCTGGGATTCGAAGGAGAAACTCAGATTGTGCCCAAGCAATGACACAATCTCATCTTTACGATGTAGCTTATATGTATCACATTAAATCATTCATAAACAACAATAATAACGTGAATATGCAATCAAAGAGATTCGAATGAGTTTGAGATTAGATTTTTCTTTTACCAAACAGAGGTGCTTTGATCTGTGGTTCTGAGTGTGGAATGGCTTGTGCAAGGATTGGGTATAGCTTCCTGGAAGTGCTGATGACCTTTGGCAGCGTATCTCCAAGTTCTCCCTGTTTCTTCTCTTTTCTCTATTTTTGTGTGTTTTTTCGTTCTCCTTTTTCGCAACACTTGTGATCTCTTTATATAGAGGGGGTGGAGGGGACAGGAAGACAAAGGTTTAAATGACCTTGATTATGTGTTTGACAGCCATGAATGAGAATTTGTAACGTTGGATAAACACATGCCATCTTGTCCCTTTTTGAATTTTGAATGATATGTAATTGGCCTTCGAATGCTCCCTTTCGAATGGGCTGATGGCATCCTTCGAATGCTTTTCAAAAGCTTCTTAGAACGGACCCTTTGAATGCCTCTTCGAATGGACCTTTTGGAATTTCAATCGAAGGACACTGTTATAATGCCAATCGAAGTACTTGTCCATAATGCCAATTGAAAGGCTCCTTCAGACACCAATCGAAGGGTCTTTCAGAATGCCAATCGAAGTGCTTGTCCATGATGCCAATCGAAAGGCTCCTTCAGAACACCAATCGAAGGGTCTTTCAGAATGCCAATCGAAGTGCTTGTCCATGATGCCAATCAAAAGGCTCCTTCAGAATACCAATCGAAGGGTTTTTCAGAATGCCAATCGAAGTGCTTGTCCAAAATGCCAATCGAAAGGCTCCTTCAGAATACCAATTGAAGGGTCTTTCAGAATGCCAATCGAAGGGTCTTTCAGAATGCCAATCGAAAGGCACTTAAAGCACCACTCAAAAATTTTCTTTTTCCTTAGGCAAGGGGTTGTGATCAACCATGCAGGGGGAAGACTTTGGAAAACATGAGAGGGAAAATTTTGGGGTGCAACACATCCTCTCCTGACACGGCCCGTGTCAGGTGACACAAGTGGCCGTGTCAGGCATCCTGTAGCTTGGTTTTTGAGACTTGCTCCAAAACTCCGAATACACACTTTTCACACTGTTTTTCTTGGTTTTATTCCTCTGAGCCTAAAAACAACAAAATACACAACCAATTCATAAAATATAGAAGAGTAAAATAAAAAACTAGATAAAATAAAGAAAATATAACTAAAATCTACTGTAAATAAAGGTGGAAAAACCACTGATCATATGCTCGAAGAGATTCATCCTTCTGTTGGATGATGACCTCGATTGCAACCTCTAATATGGGGTGTCGGTAAGAGGCCGTGAAATGCCTGGAGAATTTTCTCCCCAAGCCCTTCCAAGAAGTGATGGACTCATCATGGAGACTCTTGTACCAAGCCATGGCTCCCTTTCTGAGCATTGTTGGGAAGAGTCTGAATTTGATAGCTCCTCGACATCCTCTGTGGTCGAGAAAGGCGTCGATGTTCTCGATGTGCTCGTTGGGGTATGTTGTCCCATCGTACGTCCCCAAGTGTAATGGCTTCTCCGGGATGACGGTGAGTGGAGTCTCCATGATTTCTATGGATAACGGGTCGCGGGGCTCTTCGTCATCGCTACGATCAGAAGATGCTGGCGGAGAGTAGTTATTTCTTCCTCCAGGGGGTTGGTGGGAAGAGGTGCTCATTTATTGGTGCTTTGGCTTCACAGAGCATGATCAGTCATACGGTTTTAGAGTACCCCTCGTCTTCTTGGAGATCATGGAGCGTTGATCTTTTAGGGGAGGGGTGCGACAATGTCTCTTGAGAAACGAGACCTCTTGCTTCTCCCGTGCGGGAAGACGACAATGTCTTGGCAGTGATGGACTGCAGGAGTCATAATGTTGGTGTCTCTGAGGAAGAGACTTTGATTGCTTATGTTCCTAAGCCCTAATCATGTTGCTCTGTTGGTGGATTAGGGTATTTGTTTGGTTAAGGGAAACGAGCAGAGCTGCCATGGCCAGATCAACATTGGGCGAAACTGGAACTGGTTGAATGATGGCGGGCAGTTCCTCCTCGGGCTTCTTGGATTTCTGGTTTTCCAAGAAGTGAAAATCATTGCAGCCAGTGTCAATCAAATTGGGGGATACAGTTCAACCATCTATGATGTCGGGGATATCCCTAAAGATGAGGAGGTTCTTTGTTTCCATCTGCCTTGTAAACGGGGGAGAGTACAGTCTTTCCAAAAAGGTGATGGTCATCATGATCGGCCATGATAGGAGTTTTGAAAGTCGCTTTGGTCTCTAGTTTCGAGGAAAAATAATACGGGGAAGACAGTTTCCCATAAATGGTGTCACTGATCTTGTCGGTTAATTAGAACATGAAGTGGGCCAAAAAGATGACGTCTGCTTGGCTGGAAATTCGAGGAGAGTAGGGGGTGTACCTGTAAGGCACTATGACGATCAAGTAAGAAAGAGTGCAAACAGATACAAGAAAGTGATTAGGATTTTTTAGAGTGATTTTTGGATACCTGACCCTCACAATTGTGAACGTTTATATAATGCCCCTGACACGTAGCCATTGGTTCCTATTTTTGGGCCTACATATTAGGTTCCTCAAAAATAGGTAACTGCCAAGACTTGGTAAAAATAGGCAGCCATGCTCGTAACTAGGCGTTGCTCCGAGCAAGGAGGATAGTACGAGTAGGTGCGTCTGTGGGCGCTTGATGGTTATCTACTCTACGGGTGTCAGGCAGACCTGGAGGTGAACATTGACGCGGGAATACATGTGGCCAATGCAATGTTGTCCTTGCTAGCCTGGTGGTATGGTCGACTATGCATGCTCGACCGAAGACCAGAGTTAATGGGCCAGAGCTATTGGGCCATGCTGAAGGTAGAACTAGATTGGGTTAATTCTTGTCATTGGGCCAGTCTATAACAAAACTAACCAATAAAATACCCAAATGAATTAGCAATTGGTAGCGCAGATGGTGCAAATTACAGACTTTTTTGGTGCTCCAATGGCACCAATTCAACAACCTAAACGAGAATGACTTATAGAAAACCAGGGGTTAGTTCTAGAGAAGGGAACTATAAACCAACCTCAACAGGTTACACACGAAGGAAATCAGGCCTAACATGTCAACCCAGGGTAATTGAGCAACAAATGCCCAGAGAAAGGGAACAAACCAGGGTGGTGATGGTCAATAGAAACCAAGATGCTGATGAAGTAGTCCATCAGGTTCGATAAGACAACCTTGCTGTCAAAAATAACCTTGCAGCCATGATTGGAAGAATTATGGAAAGAAATGGGGTAAATGTAGGCCTTTAAAGGCCAAACTATACCTCCCCATTATTTTAATATATCTTACAAATTGAGTTGCTCAGCGGATGGAAAGTCCCAAAGTTCACAAAGTTCTCTGGTGATACTAGCGAATCAACTGTTGAACACGTAACTAGGTATTTAACTGAGGTTGGGGATATTACTAACAATGAAAACCTAAGAATGAGATATTTCCCTAGTTCCCTCATAAAGAATACCTTTACTTGGTTCACCACACTCCCGGCAAACTCCATAAATAGGAAACTAGACACCCAGTATTTGAGGGATATGGCCCAACTAGTAGACCGAGTTCGACAGGTGGAATGCCTAAAGGCTGAAAAGGCCATGGAAACTAAGAACAATATGAGAGAAATTGTGGCTTATGTTAAAATGTACTAGGACGAGCAAGAGGTTTATAGTGATCTTATAGGCTTCGATGAAAGCGAAGTAGATCTGGCCGAATTAAAATAGGGCGCACCCTATTCATATAAAGTCTTTGCACCTTCGAATGGGAAGAATCTCGTCGAACCAGAGAAAAATGACAAATTACCTAAGGAAACATACACCTTCGATGTGACAAAGTGTGATGAAATTTTCGACTTATTGGTCAAAGATGGCCAAATTATAGTGCCACGTGGTGCCAAAGTACCTCCGTTAGAACAACGAAAGGAAATAGGTTTTTGTAAGTATCATAATTTATTAGGACATAAAACCTCACAATATTTTCTTTTCAGGGATCTTGTGCATAATGCTATCCAAGAAGGAAGACTGAAATTAAGCAACAAGAACAGGGCCCAAATGAAAGTAGATTTTAACCCCTTGCAGATGGTGGACACCCATTACTCTGAACCAGCATATATAAATATGATAAAGGCCACTGATGGCGTCTCTAACAAAGATACCAAAGTTGAAACTACTGATGGTTTCACTGTGCTGAAATGGCTAAGGCTATTGAGGGCCTTAGACTTAAGTTGTAATGGATTAGGATTGATGATGGCCCTGATGTCAAAATTAACATGGTTGAAATGGAATCTAGTGAGAAAATTATCTAGAGGGAGGAAGATCAGATGAAGGTAGCTTGCCCTAAGACAAATGAGATTCTGCTCGAATTCCTCTATCGTTGTTAGAAAAAGAATTCTGAAGCGCTGATGTGCCCCCGATGTAGCTCCATGTATGATAAGAAAGATGATGAAAACTTGGAGAGAATCTAAATTTCCTGTAAAAAAGGAAACTGGAAGGATGTTAGGGGCAAGTTTGTTGTTGATAAGAGAGAAATCCCTCAAAGGCAACAGTAGGGAGGTCCGGCTCTTTGAGCAACTTAACAGGCTTCTTTCAAACTAATCTTTGATGCCCCAACAAATAGGTGGGAAAGACCCTCTAGAAGAGAAGGACATGCACAAGGAAAATGGAAAAGCTTTGAATTTGGCAGAGGTTCTTCAATTACCTACCACAGTGAATTCCAGTTGTCAAAACAACAAGCCTATAAGTTTGAGAATTATAAGGGAAAGAACCCCATGTAGAGGTCCCAGTGGAGAAGGTACCAGAGGAAGAAGAAAGCTGAAAAGGAGGAGGCTGAGAATGACATGTCTGAATCAAGTACCAACCAACCACACTATAGAACTAGGGTCGAAGACAAAGACCAGTTGGAAGGAAGCTTTTCTCTCCAAAAGGAGAGAAACTCAAAGAAAAAGAACCAGAGAAGTCACTCGAAGAAGATGACATGCTCACAGACAAATTCGACTCTGACTCAGAGTCATCTTTAAACATCACTTGCAATGTAATATATGTGTTGCCTTTGGATTATAACCAAGAGACTGAGGTCGAAGAGAATGAAGATTAAGATGAAGCAGAAATAGCCAAGCAAAAGCCAATGTACTACTACATGATGAATAACGAGGTGGTCGAAGAATAAAATGCATTCTTCAAAAGACCTGATGAAAGCATGAAGAACCACTTGAAACCTTTGTTCATTAGGGGAAAAGTGGAAAATACTGGGATTAACAGGATCTTAGTAGATGAAGGAGAGGCAGATAACTTAATGTCGCATTTCATGCTCAAATGAATTGAGATGTTTGACACAGACCTAAAACCCCATAACATGGTTCTGACAAACTATAAAGGGAAAGTATGCCACACCATGGGAGTTATCCAAGTGGACCTCACAGTGGGAAGTATAACCAGGCCCACTATGTTTATGGTTATAGCTTCAAGGGCTAACTACAATCTGCTTATAGGACGAGAATGAATTCATGGCATTGGAGCAGTCTCATCCTTCCTCCATCAGAGGATCTCAATTTAGAGAGAAGATGGTATAGTAGAAAACATTGAAGTTCACCAGAGTTACTTCATTGATGAAGTGGATCATGTGGAAAAGTGTCACTTCGATTGGAATTTGGCGAACATAGGACCCTGTAACCCTGCAGACCATGCATATTCTCCATCTCATAATTCCGTTTACTTCCTCAACCTACATCCAACCCATGGATTCCAATGGGATAGAGAGACAATGGGGGAAGAAGATGATGTTGAAGAGTTACCAGGACTCCAGCCCATAGGCTGGGGAGACGAAGACATTGATCATGTATGAGTCTAAGTTTTCGGAAAATATTTCGGCTTACATTACCGTAAGAAAACTAAAAGCATCCTTGAAGGCTGAAGTGAAGGACATGGCTATCAAAGCCAAAGGAAAAACCATTCATTTGGAAGGATTTGGAGTGGATTTCGATCCAAAACCACCTGATAGGTCACACACCAACACAATAAGCCAGAGGCTCGACGCCATCTATAATGATGAGCCTTTAGGCTTCAAAAAGGATCCAGTGGCAACCAATGTTAAGATGCTGACACGTGATCCTTAGAAGAAATCAACTTGGGTGATGGAGAAATGATGAGGCCAACTTATATCAGTGCCAATGTCAAAGATGAACTTAAATCGAAGTGATCCAACTCTTAAAAGAATATAAAGAATGCTTTGCATGGGATTATAACGAGATGCCTGGATTAAGCAGGGAGCTAGTAGAATTGAAATTGCCTATCAAGCCTGGGAAAAATACTATCAAGCAAACTCCAAGGCACTTTGCACCAGAGATCCTGTCGAAGATCAAAGAGGAGATCGAAAGGCTGCTCAAATGTAAGTTCATCCGCACTACAAGGTATGTCGAATGGATTTCTAAAATAGTTCATGTGATTAAAAAGAATGTGTAATACGGTGGGAGAATTGACTTGAGTGTTTTGCGTTTTATCACAAATGTTATGTGTTGTACCCCAAAATTATCCCTCTCATTTCATTAATATTTCTCATCACAAGACTCTTGGAATTCAGTATCAAGTTAGGGTTTGCTCTGCTCAAGACACCTCCTTGCACTATTGACCCAAATTAGGGTTTGAGTTTTCATAGGGATATTTTGACCTACAATGCCTAAATTGACTTTCATACTTCATGTTGGATTCACAAGTTTGTCCATACCAAATTTCAAGCCTTGATTCAAGTTTTTGCCTAGTCAATTGGACAGTTGACCTAAAAATCAGCTGTATTGGGGAAAAAGTCAATTGTGGCCAGTTGATAGTCAAATCTCATGAAATTTGACCCACATCAACATTATGAACTCATATAAACCATTTGATCAAGTTTGGATCACAATTCCACAAGAAATTTGATCAAATCACCAAAAGGGCAAAATGGTCATTTTTAGGGTTTTGACTGCACAAAGGCAATTTTTAACTGTTTGACCTAGCCAAGGGCAAACCAAGCTCACATATGGACTCAAGGACTCAATGAAATTGTCTTGACCCATTCAACAAGTTCAAAATATCTCAAATGCATAGGATTGACAGATGAATTTTTCAATCAACTGATCAAAATTTAACTGTGTACTGAAAAGTCAAACTTTGACTTTTTGGTCAAAATCAAGTACCAAGATTTATTTGTCATCAAGACATGTAAAATTATGAAACTTGTTCATCAAGAAACCCAAAAATGCAAATTAGGGTTTAAAATGGAAAATTTTCATAACTTAGAAATTTTCTAAGTTATAAACTTTTCTTATTTTTTCCTAACTTTGTCCCACTTTTTCACCAAGATGAAAATGGATTCAAACAAAACTTGCAACATGAAAGTTGTAGTCCATCACAAATTCTAAAACTTTGATTCACAAAGTTTTCTCAAAAGAAGCTTTTATCTCAAGTTATGATTTTTGGAACAAGGGTACCTAAAACTTTTAACTTAGAGAAAATTTGCCCTAATCTAGGCAGGATTTTGACCCATCTTCTTGGCCATTTTTCACATAGTTCCACTTGGAGTTTCAAGTTGAATTACAAAGATGGATTATAGTAAATGCTCCAAGCTTTCCAAATTTTCCAAGAAATCCTCAAACACCCTTGTGGTTAGAGAGAATCGAATGCTTGAAGTTGGCAAAAACTCATTTTTGTCCATGACCAATACATGTTCATACAAACTTGCATTTTCAAATCATGTTGGTGCTAGCTTGCAAGCCTCAAACAAAACTTGCACTTCATAATTTAATGCATAACCATTTAATTAAGGTTTTATCTTGGCCATTTGGACATTACATACAAGATTAACCCTTATTTGGAAAAAGGTAAAATGCCATTTTTGTAAAAGTACACTTTATGTCAAACCAAAATCCTTGAGGTATGGGGCCATATCTCTGAAGCAAGATTGAAGCTATCAATTCCAAGAACCAAGAGAAAAAGATGCAGCATGATAGGAGGGCCTGTACCAAGCTATAACATCACTTCCACATGCTTGCTTGAAAGAAAAGAAAAGTGGCAGAACATAGACCATCTCTCATATCTGTTAACACAAGCTTACAAAAACATTATAGACAAGTTCCATACTTCCCAACAAGCCTGAAACACTACCCCTTCATCATGCAAACCTCCTCATACTCAAAACCTCCATTTTTCTGCAAAACAGAGTCAGTTCTGTAAACTTCAAGCCATAGCCAAATTTCATCGTGCGTTTTACCCAAAGATAGTTCAAACACCTTCCAATCAACTCACCTGAACTATCCCAGGCCCCCATTGCAAGCTGTAACACCTCTAACACACTTTTCCATTTTTGTTTCAAAGCTATGCAGGTTGAGTTCTACAGCACGATTCAAGCTGTTTCAAAACAAGCCAAGTGTTGGAAAAGGTTCCTTGGACTTCAGGCAATCTCAACAGAAGCTCAAACACCATTGAAGGTTGCTACATTGTCCAGCTCGAAGTCAACTGAAACAGGTATTTCATGGACTTCTATCTCTCTATTTAGGAATGGTTAGGCTTAGGTTTATGAATGAAATATGTTGTACTCATAGCCCTGAAGCCATACATATGCTTAGTTTTCATTTACATTAAACGTGCTAAGAGAATTTCACTCATGAACTTTCTGAAAAAACTAGGTTAGAAATTAGGCCCAGAGAAATTCTCTCTGGTCTTTGAGAGTTAATCCAAATTTTTTATATGGTTGGATTCGTTGTTTAATTCTCTACAATGTTCATGTTATGAGTTTTGTCAAAATATCAAAGAATCGGGAGATAGTCATTGATGTACAAAAGCGCGTGTTTTGTGAACAAGAGGAAGAAGAAGAAGTCTGGTTGGGCTGGGCATGTTTGTTTTCACTTCTAACACCCCCTTTTCTGTTTGCACCCCCCTGGGCCATTTATTTAAATACTTATCATTTTGACATTTTTATTTTTTATTCTGACTTTATTATTTTTGTCTAAATATAAAAAATGCCAAAAAATTATTTTCTATATTTTTCATATTTATTTGATATTTATTTTTATTTTACTAAGTATAAATATGTAAATAATCTATTTTCTTTTTAATAAAACTCAAAAATAATACAAAAAATATACTTATTTTTCATTTATTATTTCTATTTATATTTGAGAACATTTTCTTAAAAAATACTTTTTTGTTGTAAATAATTATTTTTTATCTTTGTATATTTAATATGTTTAATATATATAAAAATAATTAGGTCAAAAAATATATACAAAAAATACTACATTTTCACTTTTATTATTATTTTGTACTAAAAATATCATTTTCATAATATACTTTTATTTTTTGTATAAATTAGTATATTATTGTATATAATTAATAAATAATGTTATTTATTAAGAATTAGGGTTTTTTTTTTGCCCTAAATAGAAAAATAATTAAAATTGACCTTTTATTTATTTATTTATATTTCACATTGAAAAAATACTTTTTACATACATAAAAATCTTTTTGCATAATACATTTTATTTACATTTATTTATTGTATTATATTCAACTATTGTACATTTGAAAATTGTCTATACATTCGATATGGTTGTAATAACTTAGAATTTATTTTTTGTCAAATACTCCCAATTCAAATTTGTACCCCCCTCCCTATATCATGTTGTAATAGTGTAGCATTTAAATTCTCGCATATTTAAAATTTTCCAAATTATGCCATGCTTAGACTTATGGTTTGTATGCAAAATAAAATCAACAACTAGCTTCACCTAATCCAAGATAAACATGCATGAAAAACAAACACAATGCACACTTGCACCCCTAGGGTTTCATCCACTTGTTGCCTTCAAAAAAGGGCCATGTTATGCATGTTGGGTACTTTGGCAAAACAAAAACAAAACAAAAGATCATAGTCCTTCGATGACGCTATCTTGGTTGCCTAAACAAAATGATCAAGTCCCTCAAAAATTTGCCAAAAATACTTGACACAATTGCTATCATGGTCTATACGATGACCCGCGCCTGTCCCGTTTAACATCCTAACACAAGGTTGTTCACCAAATACAATGGTGAAGCAACACTATTAAAAGGGTTAAAAACATAAGAAAGATCTTTGAGTAAAATAGGGTAGATAGCTCTTAGTTACTTGATCAAGCTTGCAAAAAACATTATTGCTACTTTTCAAAACACACTCCACAATACAATTTCAAAACCCTACTTTCAAACATTGAAAACCTGTCAAAAGACAAAAAACACCTTTGTATACATTCAAACAAGAATCATTACAAAGGTCGCCACAACGATGGCCTTTTTCCAAAACATCTTTCAAAATCACACACAAAGCACCATTTCAAACAATTGAAAAGCATCATTTCAAACAATAGAAATGCAAAGCAAGTGATCTAAGCAAGTAACTAAGAGCCCATGGATAACCATGGATATAAAGGGTGCTAATACCTTCCCTTTCTATAATCTACTCCCTGAACCCAAGAAAACATCTCAAAGGTCTTTCCTGTGCTTTTTGACCTTTTCCTTAGGATAAAATAAAAAGTCGGTGGCGACTCTTGCTAAACCGAAACATTTGCAAACATATTTAAAAGTGGAGTAACCTTAGGGCTTAGATCACCCTTTGCATGATTATTATTTGCTTTGATTGCTTTACATTTTGGTTCTCTTGTTTGGGCTTGAAATCCTCCACCCGGATTTGGGAAACATTCATAGGTAAATAGCAATCCGTTGTGGAAACTGTGTGGGGTATACCGACACGGTTAAAGCAATAGCTATATTAGTGCGACATATTTGTGAGTACCGGTAGCCTTTGAGTCAATCAAAGAGAATACGGGACCGTTGAGTGATGTCATTAAGCACTAATGAACTAGAACCTTACTTGACCATCTTGGCATTTTATTAGGGGTAGTGAGATGACCGGCTTTGGTGCAGTCTGAAGTTGGTAGATACTCGATACTACACTCATTGAGGGTTATTTTCTTGGAATATTTTGGTCGCTAGTTAAGTGGCTAAACCAAAACAATGAACATAGAAAACAATCCAATGATATTGAGCTCCTTAGAACCCGGTTACTATTTATAGGACATGTTTTGAGCCAACTAAACTCAAGAGGGTACTTACCCATGAAACCTCATGCAAGCCTGAAACTAGGGTTTTGTGTGACTTGCCTGTACATGTACTTGTGCATACATCATGAACATCATAAAGCATCATATGCATCCACTAACCATTTCAAGGGTTTGGATCTTCATCTTTGTTCTTGTTTTGTAGGTCATGGAATATCTTCGCAGGAAAAAAATTCAAGTCAACCTTGTGAGGATCCCTCCTCAACTCAAGGAGCTTACTTCCAGGATTCCAGAGTATTCTCTCTTCAGTGAAAGACATGGTAGACTCCTCAACTTAGTCAACACCAGCATTGAAGAAGACATGGTGAAAGTACTGTTCCAATTCTTTGACCCCCTACACCACTGTTTCACATTCCCTGATTATCAGTTAGTGCCTACTTTGGAGGAGTTTTCTCAACTCCTGAGAATTCCCATTCTTCATCAACTACCCTACAACGGTACGGAAAAAGAACCAAAACCTGAAGATGTTGCTCAAGAATTACACTTGCAACCATCTGACATCAAAGGACATTGGGAAACCATAAGTGGTGTCAAGGGTTTCTTGGCAAAGTTTCTGTTTGAGAAGGCCCAAGAATGCTGGAATTATCTTGATCTACAAGCCTTTGAAGAGATTATGGCACTCCTTATCTATGGGTTGGTCTTGTTCCCAAATCCTGACCAACTTATAGATGTGAATGCTGTCAAGATTTTCATATCCAGGAATCCTATACCTACATTGCTTGGGGACATCCTACACTCATTTTACACACGAACAATGAGGAAAAGAGGTGTTCTCATATGTTGTACTCCTCTCCTAGCAAGGTGGTTTATTTCTCACCTTCCATAATCAGTTTTGAAGAATGAGCAGAGTTTAAGGTGGTCACAATGGTTGATGACCCTCACACATTTTGATGTACATTGGTGTTCTCGGTCCAGAGAAAATGTCATCATCATTGATCGTTGTGGTGAATTCCCTAATGTCCGATTAATTGGCATTAGGGGAGGCATTACCTACAACCCATGTCTAGCTTTGATACAATTTGGATATGCTCGGAGGGATGGCCCTCATGACATGCTGATTCCTGACCTAGTTTTTGACTTCGACAATGATGCGCAAGGACTTCGACAAAGGTTCATCAGAGCTTGGAGGATGCCTAACAAGGTGGATAGTAAGACACTGGGGCACAAGAATTCCATCCCCCTTGAGCCTTACCTCAAGTGGGTACGAACCCGCTCCCAGAATCTTATGATGCCATATCCTCACATTCTCCCCTTGATCAAAGAGCCTGTTATGGAAGGAGAGGTTCCATACACCATCCTACATCCTGACATGCCAACATCATGGGAGGAAATGCAAAAGAGTTGGATCCAACTCAAAGAAGAACGGTATACTTTTGAAGCCAGCTTCTATGCCAGTGAGAAGAAGGTTTTGGAGCTCACCTGCCGACTTCACAAGGAGGAAACTCTAAACACCTACATTGCACCGAAGAGGATGCGCAATGTATTTTTACATTAAGAATTTTGTAATATTTCGCCCATAGGCCATTTATGTACTAACAAATTTCTTCTTAATATGACGTGCGTTCTTTTTGTTTGCAACAAATTTAAAATTTTGAACCCTTGAATGCATTACATGAATAACATATCATTCATCATATGCATAAACAGGTCTTCAAGTCGGGTTTCCTTATCTTTCTGCTGTTTATTTCAGCAAGATGGATTTGGAGCAAACAGTAAAGGATCTACAGGCACAAAATTCACAATTTCAGCAACTCCTTATGACCTTGGCAAAGGGTCAAGAGGATCTCAAAGTTCTGTTGGAGAAGAGTAAAGAGAAGAAAAAGAAAAAGAGACCGGGGGTAGCCACTTTCGGAAGAAGGTTTGAGAGCGATGCTAGAAGGACTCTTGAGTTCCCTTCGACGTCTGACGAAGGGGCTGGAAAGGGGAAAGGAGTTACTGTACCTTCTGAGTCTAAGGTAGAAGAGGAAGAATAGGAAGAAGACGAAGACTATTCCGAGCAACAGTATCCACCAGCAGATGACAAATATAAGAACCTTGAAGATAGATTGGCAGCTATGGAGTTGCAGAGGGTGCCCGAATTGGATTTTTGAGGAACTAGGGTTGGTAGTTGGGATTATTATCCCTCCTAAGTTCAAAGTGCCAACATTCGCCAAGTACGACGGTCTGTCTTGCCCTAAGATGCACTTGAGGTCGTATGTCAGAAAGATCCAACCTCATTCATCCGATAAAGACCTCTGGGTACACTTTTTCCAAGATAGCTTGGCTGGCACTCAGTTAGATTGGTTTTATCAGCTCGAGAGATCCGAGGTTCACAATTGGGAAGACTTGGCAGCTGCTTTTTATCGTCAGTATCAATACAATGCTGATTTGGCGCCCCCTCGTACTCAGTTACAAAGTATGGGGATGGCTTCAAATGAAGGGTTTAAGGAGTACGCCCAAAAGTGGCGTGATCTGGCTGGAAGGGTGCAGCCACCGCTATCAGATAGGGAATTAGTTGACATGTTTCTGGGGACCCTGTCTGGACCCTTTTTCAACCATCTAATTGGAAGCTCTTCTGCGGGATTTACTGAATTGATTTTGACTGGCAAAAGGGTGGAGGCCGGTATTAAAAGTGGAAAGATTCAAAAGGATGCTTCCGCATCCACGGCTGTTAAGAAACCTTTCCCAGCCAAGAAGGAAGCATTTGCTGTGTATTCTCAGAAGGGATTGGGAAGAACTGAGCGTCGGCCGACTGTAAGGGCCGTGATGATTCAAAATTCGTCAAGTGATCAACCTCATAACAATCAGTCGAGACCTAATCAACAATGGGTAGAACGGCCACAACGGCAGTTCACCCGCATCAACATGACGCTGACTCAAGTACTTCCCCATTTGTTGATACTAAATCTGACCAGTTTGAAGGAGGCGCTAAAAAACCCTAACACCTCCTCTCCATACTATTACTCTAACGCCAAGTGTGCTTACCATTCCGACAGTGCTTGGCACAATACCAATAATTGTTGGGCACTTAAGAACAAAATTCAGGACTTAATTGACGCCAAAGAGGTTGAATTTGATGCTCCCGAGAAGCCCAATGTTATATATGCTCCGATGCCCAAGCACGGCCACAATGTGCATGCCATTTTGGAAAACCTCCATGTTACTGATGTTGCCAATCTGTTGACTCCATTGCTTGTGATTAAAGGAAATTTGTTGAGAGCCGAGATCTTTCCTGGTTGTGGTAAAGACTGTTATTTTTGTTTGAACATTCAAGGTGATTGTCCAATGTTGAAGTCGGGTGTCCAACGCCTGATGGATACGCAAGAGATACTTTTCCAGAAAACCCCTGTTAACACTTTCAATCCTAGTACTCCTGATACTTTTGATACTTCAACCAAAGATATTTCTATCATAACCATTTCCGACAATCCTCCCAAGGCTTGCAAAAGGCCTGTCAGGATTACACCCAACTCTGAATGTGTACCTTTAAAGATCACCATGCCGGGACTTGTCCCGTACCAATCAAGCAAAACGATATCGTGGAATTATGGGGGAGAAATCTTCTACCACGGTATAAAACAAATCGAAACAGTCCAAGAGATTTCTGAAGAAGACCCTGATATAGGGAACATCGCGGGTACAAGCAAGATAACCCACAGCGGCCAGATCTTTTCTCCGGAGATTGCTCCCCCTCGAGCAGTTTTCGGACCCTTAAAAGCTTCTACACCTGTTGGACCCTCTGTGCAAGGCCCAGTGATTGAAGAATTAGATACTCCTGAAGTAAGACCATCTGCTGATAATATCGACAAGGGTAAGGGGTGCTGGAAATGCCTGTCAGGACGAAGGCTCATGCTGTGGTTATCCCCGAAACCACTCAGAAAGAAATGGATGAAATCTTGAAAATAATCAGAAAAAGTGACTACGATGTTGTAGAACAACTGGGGCAGACCCCTTCTAAAATTTCAATGTTGTCTCTTCTGCTCTGTTCAGAGGCCCACGCTAAGGCCCTAATCAAATTCTTGAAAGCGGCACATATACCCCAAGAGACCTCGGCTGACCAGTTTCAGGATTGTGTGGCCAGTCTTACTGCTGACAATGGCCTGGGCTTTTCCGATGTTGACTTAACTCCCAAAGGAAGGAAGCACAATGACGCGCTACACGTCTCAGTTGAATGTCGGGGAACCACTCTCGCCCATGTCTTGGTTGAAACTGGTTCTTCCCTGAATGTGCTGCCAAAGAAGGCCTTAGACCGTTTGGATTGCGAAGGTTTGACCCTCAAACCTAGTAACATCGTCGTTAGGGCTTTCGATGGTTCCAAAATAATGGTTCATGAAGAGGTTGATATTCCCATCAAGGTAGGCACCGAAGTGTTCAACTCCACCTTCTACGTAATGGAAATCCGTCCATCATACTCATGTTTGCTAGGATGACCGTGGATCCATTATACCGGGGCAGTTACCTCCTCTTTGCATCAGATGCTGAAATATCATGTTACAAGTAAAATTATACTTATGCACGGCGAGGAAGAGTACATGATAAGTCATCTCAATTCCTTTCGATATGTGGAGTTGGATGGCGAGTTCATTGAAACGCCTTTCCAACATTTTGAGGAAGTTTCTCCCGAGGTAGCAGTTGCGAAGACAATGGTTGAGGTACCTATCGTTCCCAAGCATGCATCTAGGATGGCATCTCTCAAGGACGCGGAGGCTATGATTAAAGAAGGGAAGAATACAGTATGGGGACAATTTCCTGACTTTCCCCATAAGACAAACAAGTTTAGGTTGGGGTTTACTGCTGCAGGACAAAAGGCTATGCGTCGCTCCAAGGCTGGAGGGCCTCCCGTCAAGATCTCACACCATGGAATCAATGTTGTAGAATATGAAGATGAAGAGATCCATTTTGAAGATTGGATCTTCCCTAACATCGAAGGGGGTTTGAGCAATTGGGAAGCAAAGGATTTTGTTCCTATCACCTTTATCAACCAGTAATTTTATCTTTGAACAATTTCCCATTTTTATGGTCTGTAATAACTAAAACAATTCGCACACTATTTTCATCTCATGCCTTGCCCGGGGCATGTAGGTCCATTTGTAAGGGTTTGATTTTCTTCATAATCATATGCCATGTTTTAATGAATCATTGGACGTTTTTCATCTATAAACTGTTGTGTTCATTTTCTTTCCTTTTGCATTTTTGTTTGTTTAAGGATGGCTATCCCTTACACACACCCATACTCACAAATGCAGGTACCCATCCACTCCGGATTCCATGGGTGACTATTCTGCTTTAGCCTTTGATAACTCTGAAGATTTGGTCAATCATGCTGAGTACGAAGTTGACGAAAATTGTGAAGTGCCGGGAGAGTTAGCCAGACTTCTACAACAGGAAGAGAAGGCCATTCTGCCTCATGAAGAGTTGCTAGAAACCATCAACTTAGGAACAGAGGAAGACAGGAAGGAAGTAAAAGTGGGTGCCAACCTGGAACCGAGTGTCAAGGAATGCTTAGTGCAGTTGTTGAGCGAATATGTTGAAATATTCGCTTGGTCTTATGAAGACATGTCGGGGTTAGACACAGATATCGTGGTTCACCGTCTTCCTACAAGAGAAGATTGTCCACCGATCAAGCAAAAGGTCCGACGAATGAGGCCCGACATGTCCGAGAAGATTAAGGCTGAAGTAATGAAGCAATTCAATGCTAGCTTTCTGGTTGTTACTTCCTATCCACAATGGGTTGCTAACATTGTTCCCGTACCTAAGAAGGACGGCAAAGTCATAATGTGCATGGACTATCGGGATTTGAACAGGGCTAGCCCTAAAGACGATTTTCCACTGCCACATATCAACATCTTGGTTGACAACACAGCTCAGCACAAGGTATTTTCCTTCATGGATGGATTCTCGGGATATAACCTGATCAAAATGGCCCCCGAGGACATGGAGAAAACTACCTTTGTCACGCAATGGGGTACCTTCTGCTACAAAGTGATGTCGTTCGGACTAAAGAACGCAGGGGCAACCTATCAACGCGCCACGGTAGCTTTGTTTCATGATATGATACATCATGAGATCGAAGTTTACGTAGACGACATGATAGCTCGATCACAGACAGAAGAAGAACACCTTGATCATTTGCAAAAGTTGTTTGTCAGGTTGAAGGAGTATAAGCTCAGACTGAACCCAAGCAAGTGCGCTTTTGGGGTTAGATCTGGTAAACTTTTGGGATTTATTTTCAGCAACAAAGGCATTGAGGTTGATCCAGCTAAAGTGAAGGCTATACAAGAAATGCCTACCCCCGTACTGAAAAGGAGGTTAGAGGATTCTTGGGGCGCTTAAACTATATTGCCAGGTTCATCTCTCACCCGACATCTACCTGTGAGCCAATCTTCAAGCTGTTGAAGAAATATCAGGTAGTCGAATGGAACAATGATTATCAAGTTGCTTTTGATAAGATCAAGGAGTATTTGCTAGAACCTCATATTCTGATGCCACCCGTCGAAGGAAGGTCGTTAATCATGTATCTGACTGTTTTGGATAACTCAATGGGGTGCGTGCTGGGCCAACATGACGAGTCTGGCCGAAAAGAGCATGTCATTTATTACCTTAGCAAAAAGTTTACCGACTGTGAGACTCGCTACTCACTGCTCGAGAAAACTTGTTGTGCTTTGGTATGGGCTGCTCGCCGGCTAAGGCAGTATATGTTGACTCATACCACTCTGCTGATTTCCAAAGTGGATCCGATCAAGTATATCTTCGAGAAGCCTGCTTTATCTGGAAGAATCGCTAGATGGCAAATGATCCTGACTGAGTATGATATCCAGTATACTACCCAAAAAGATATAAAGGGGAGTGTACTAGCTGACCATCTAGCTCATCAAGCCGTCGAAGATTACCAATCTATAAGTTTCGACTTCCCTGACGAGGACATCATGACATTGGACAACATTGAAGGTAACAGACCGTATGACGGACCTGAACAAGGATCCCGATGGACCCTGTACTTTGATGGTGCTTCAAATGCACTTGGCAACAGTATCGGTGCGGTACTAATTTCTCCAGAAGGTTGCCATACACCCTTCACTGCCCGACTTTGTTTCAGCTGTACCAACAACATGGCCAAATACGAAGCTTGCATATTTGGTCTCAAGGATGCTATAGACTTGGGAATCAAATCTTTGGTCGTATTACTCGACTTTGGTTATCAGTCAAGTCAAAGTAGAGTGGGACACCAAACATCCTAATCTTATCCCATACAAAGAACATGTCCTGACGTTGTTGCCTCATTTCGAGCAGATTACTTTCGAACATTTCCCGCGAGAAGAGAATCATCTAGCAGATGCTCTGGCTACAATGTCTTCCATGTTTAAACTCAACTGGGATAACGAGGCAACCCAAATCACCATCGAGCGAATGGACGAACCTGCGCACTGTCATGAGATTAATACCGAAGAAGTAGTGGAACAACCCTGGTTTCATGAAATCAAAAGGTATCTCCAGACTAGAGAATACCCCGAAGGAGCTTCCGTCAATGACAAAAAGTTATTAAGGAGATTTGCTGCCAAGTTCTTCCTAAGCAATGGAATCCTTTATAAACGCAGCCATGATTGTGTTTTACTTTGATGTGTGGACAAAGCTGAAGCAGAGTTGATCATGACTGAGATACATAGTGGCACATTTGGCACCCATTTGAGCGGACATACGATGGCTAAGAAGATTCTAAGGGCAGGTTATTACTGGTCTACCATGGAAGCTGATTGTCACCAACATTCTTGTACTTGCCACAAATGCCAAGTCTACGCTGACAAGGTACATATTCCTCCTGTTCCTATCAACGTTCTGACAGCTCCTTGGCCATTCGCAATGTGGGGCATTGACATGATTGGAGAGATCAAGCCCACGGTGTCCAATGGACATCGCTTCATCTTGGTCGCTATTGATTATTTTACCAAGTGGGTCAAAGCAGCTTCCTTTGCCTCTGTTACAAAGAATGTGGTTGCCCGCTTCATCAAGCAGAACCTCATATGCCGGTATGGTGTCCCCGACAGGATCATCACAGACAACGGTACAAATTTGAACAATACTATGATCACCGCTCTATGCGAACAGTTCAAGATTTATCATCACAATTCATCTCCCTATCGGCCGAAGATGAACGGTGTTGTTGAAGCCGCGAACAAAAATATCAAGAAGATTATTCAAAAGATGACAGTCACCTACAAAGACTGGCATGAGATGTTACCGTTTGCTCTGCATGGATATCGTACCACGGAACGTACTTCAAGAGGGGCAACCCCATTTTCCTTGGTATATGGCATGGAAGTTGTGTTACCCATGGAAGTTCAGATTCCTTCCTTAAGGATCATGAAAGACGCTGGTTTGAGTGAAGACGATTGGATTCATACCCGGCTTGATCAACTCAATTTGATCGACGAGAAGCGACTTACTGTTGTTTGTCATGGTCAGGCGTATCAAAAACGCATGATCAAGGCTTTCAACAAGAAAGTCAGGCGCCAAGTATATCAAGTCGGAGATCTTGTAATCAAGCGGATCATATTACCGCAAAGTGATCCCAGGGGCAAGTGGACTCCTACTTACGAAGGACCATTTTTGATCAAGATCATCTATTCTGGAGGGAAAATGATTTTGACCACATTAGAGGGTGACGATTTGCCACACCCTGCAAACGCAGACATAGTCAAAAGATACTACGCATGAAACAACCCGACAAGTTGAAAACCCGAAAGGGCGACTTGGGCAAAAATGGGCATCCCGGTGAATCGAAAACCCGAAAGGGCGGTTCAGGCAAAAATTAGGGATAAAACAAAAAAATCTGTACACCCGGCAAGTTGAAAACCCGAAAGGGCGACTTGGGCAAAAAAGGGTTTCCCGGTGGATCGAAAACCCGAAAGGGCGGTCCAGACAAAAGTTAGGGAATTAAAGCGTATGACTATGTCTCGTCGGATCACTTTAAGGACAATCTCTTCACCAGACAAGCTCCAAGCTTCTGATCAATCCAGTCATCGACGGACGAAGCAGCGAATGGACAAGATATTCAGAGTTGTGAAGGTTATAGCAGAATGGGAATCCCATGGAATTGTTACACATAGCCATCTTTCTTTTGTATAAAAATTTTCAATTTTTACGACAACATTCTCTTACTAGGGTGTCTGTCTCCTTTGTACAAAGATACTCACGAAAGTTAAATACAAAGATACTTCAAAGTGCAGAAATTTGCTTGCCTTTCTTTTCTTTTACACTTATGTTTTATTTGAAAAAGTTTAATGTTTTGTTAAATAGGCATATGCATTTGAATATAATCACTGCTTACAAATAAAACGAAATTGAAAAAGGGTAATTACTGATAGGTTGAAGGTGTAGGAAGATATCTTTGTGTCATTCCATAAGGAATCTCCTACGATACACCATTCAGATCCTCAACAAAGCTGAAACCTTGGAGTATTTCCCCAGCGGAGTTAAACTTCAAGATCCCCAGTGGAGCCAGTTTAGTCTAAACCTTATTCCCCAGTGGAGCCAAAATGGTGAGTATTTCCCCCACTGATTTATCTCCCAGCAAGATTGAAGATTCTTGGTCCCATTTCTCCAAGGCTTCAATTCCCCAGAAGAGATTTTCAGAGTTTCCCCAATATCCCAGGAAAGTCATAAAGGATTCTCATCCCCCGCAAAAGTTGTCAGAAGCCTTGTTAATCCCCAGCATCGGTCAAGGATTTACTTCCCCTAGCGGCAATCAAAGATTTCACTATCTCCAATTATCAAGGATCTATTTTCCTCAGAAAGACGGCTACTCGGCTTACATGCGCAACCATTGCATTTATATATCATAAACATTGATGAAACACAATTCATTGCATCATACATATCATGCAATATAACTTTGTGTTTTAGCTAACATTTTACCCTTTTTAGGATAAGATTAAAAGGCTATTGTTAACAATTATCCAGATACAGTATGGATACACCCCAGACACGGCGGTCATTCTATTACTCATTCACAATTTCAAGTCAAAATACAGTACAGATACACCTCAGACGCGGCGATCATTCTGCTACTCATTCAGGCTTCAGCAATTCGACACAGACTAGATACGCTCCAGACACGGCAGTCATTATATCTCTCATTCAGATTCAACTATCAACCATAGGTTCAGATACGTTCCAGACACGGATGCCATTCTGGCTCTTACACCAGCAGTTTGATTCTCCCCAGTGCAATCGCCACGGAAGTCATTTTGTCACTCATTCGGATCCCAGTTACAGTTCCAGATACACTCCAGACATGGAAGTCATTCTGCTACTCATATAGATCTCAACTTCAAATACAATACAGATACACTCCAGACACGGCAGTCATTCTGATATTCATTCAAATTTCAAATGCAGTTACAGCTCAGATACGCTCCAGACACAGACGCCATTCTCTTGCTCATACAGACTCAGTCTCCAGATACAGTTCAAATGTATTCCAGACACGGATACCATTTTGATGCTCATTCTTCTGACCTACCATATTGCGATTCAACAAACACTCTTGGATGGCATCTTTAAGCCCATCTCCAGCAAGATTCCACCATCTCTAAATGGCATCTTTAAGCCCATTTTCTCAGCCATATTTTGACGAGTGCAAATTTACGGGCACTCTAGTGTCCAATCCTCTTTTACCTTCGAGTCGCGAAAGGCAAAATTGCCAATCTAACTCTTCAGGTTCAAGAAGATTGAACAGGGGAAACTATTGTACCCCAAAATTTTCCCTCTCATTTCATCAATATTTCTCATCACAAGACTCTTGGAATTCAGTATCAAGTTAGGGTTTGCTCTGCTCAAGACACCTCCTTGCACTGTTGACCCAAATTAGGGTTTGAGTTTGCATAGGGATATTTTGACCTACAGTGCCCAAATTGACTTTCATACTTCATGTTGGATTCACAAGTTTTTCCATACCAAATTTCAAGCCTTGATTCAAGTTTTTGCCCAGTCAATTGGACAGTTGACCTAAAAATCAACTGTATTGGGGAAAAAATCAACTGTGGCCAATTGATAGTCAAATCTCATAAAATTTTACCCACATCAACATTATGAACTCATATGAACCATTTGATCAAGTTTGGACCACAATTCCACAAGAAATTTGATCAAATCACCAAAAGGGCAAAATGGTCATTTTTAGGGTTTTGACTGCACAAAGGCAATTTTTGACTGTTTGACCTAGACAAGGGAAAACCAAGCTCACATATGGAATTAAGGACTCAATTACATTGTCTTGACCCATTCAACAAGTTCAAAATATCTCAAATGCATAGGATTGACAGATGAATTTTTCAATTAACTGATCAAAATTTGACTGTGTACTGAAAAGCCAAACTTTGACTTTTTGGTCAAAATCAAGTGCCAAGATTTATTTTTCATCAAGACATGTCAAATTATGAAACTTGTTCATCAAGAAACCCAAAAATGCAAATTAGGGTTTAAAATGGAAAATTTTCATAACTTAGAAATTTTCTAAGTTATGAAATTTTCTTATTTTTTCCTAACTTTGTCCCACTTTTTCACCAAGATGCAAATGGATTAAAACAAAACTTGCAACATGAAAGTTGTAGTCCATCACAAAGTCTACAACTTTGATTCACAAAGTTTTCTCAAAAGAAGCTTGTATCTCAAGTTATGATTTTTGGAACAAGGGTACCTAAAACTTTTAACTTAGAGAAAATTTGCCCTAATCTAGGCAGGATTTTGACCCATCTTCTTGGCCATTTTTCACATAGTTCCACTTGTAGTTTCAAGTTTCATTATAAAGATGGATTATAGTACATGCTCCAAGCTTTCCAAATTGTCCAAGAACTCCTCAAACACCCTTGTGGTTAGAGAGAATCGAATGCTTGAAGTTGGCAAAAACTCACTTTTGTCCATGACCAATACATGTTCATACAAACTTGCATTTTCAAATCAGCATGTTGGTGCTAGCTTGCAGACCTCAAAACCAACTTGCACTTCATAATTTAATGCATAATCATTGAATTAAGGTGTTATCTTGGCCATTTGGACATTACATACAAGATTAACCCTTATTTGGAAAAAGGTAAAATGCCATTTTTGTAAAAGTACACTTTATGTCAAACCAAAATCCTTGAGGTATGGGGCCATATCTCTGAAGCAAGATTGAAGCTATCAATTCCAAGAACCAAGAGCAAAAGATGCAGCATGATAGGAGGGCCTGTACCAAGCTATAACATCACTTCCACATGCTTGCTTGAAAGAAAAGAAAAGTGGCAGAACATAGACCATCTCTCATATTTGTTAACAAAAGCTTACAAAAACATTGTAGACAAGTTCCATACTTCCCAACAAGCCTGAAACACGACCCCTTCATCACTCAAACCTTCTCATACTCAAAACCTCCATTTTTCTGTAAAACAGAGTCAGTTCTGCAAACTTCAAGCCATAGCCAAATTTCATCGTGCGTTTTACCCAAAGATAGTTCAAACACCTTCCAATCAACTCACCTGAACTATCCCAGGCCCCCATTGCAAGCTGTAACACCTCTAACACACTTTGCCATTTTTGTTTCAAAGCTCTACAGGTTGAGTTCTACAGCACGATTCAAGCTGTTTCAAAACAAGCTAAGCGTTGGAAAAGGTTCCTTGGACTTCAGGCAAGCTCAACAGAAGCTCAAACACCATTGAAGGTTGCTACATTGTCCAGCTCGAAGTCAACTGAAATAGGTATTTCATGGACTTCTATCTCTCTATTTAGGAATGGTTAGGCTTAGGTTTGTGAATGAAATATGTTGTACTCATAGCCCCGAAGCCATACATATGCTTAGTTTTCATTTACATTAATCGTGCTAAGAGAATTTCACTCATGAACTTTCTGAAAAAACTAGGTTAGAAATTAGGGCCAGAGAAATTCTCTCTGGTCTTTGAGAGTTAATCCAAGTTTTTTATATGGTTGGATTCATTGTTTAATTCTCTACAACATTCATGTTATGAGTTTTGTCAAAAAATCAAAGAATCAGGAGATAGCCATTAATGTGCAGAAGCGCGTGTTTTGTGAACAAGAGGAAGAACAAGAAGTCTGGTTGGGTTGGGCCTGTTTGTTTTCACTTCTAACACCCCCATTTTCTGTTTGCACCCCCTGGCCCACTTATTTAAATACTTATCATTTTGACATTTTTATTTTTTATTCTGACTTTATTATTTTTGTCTAAATATAAAAAATGCCAAAAAATTATTTTCTATATTTTTCATATTTATTTTTATTTTACTAAGTATAAATATGTAAATAAACTATTTTCTTTTTAATAAAACTCAAAAATAATACAAAAAATATACTTATTTTTCATTTATTATTTATATTTATATTTGAGAACATTTTCTTAAAAAATACTTTTTTGTTGTAAATAATTATTTTTTATCTTTGTATATTTAATATGTTTAATATATATATATATATATATATATATATATATATATATATATATATATATATATATATATATATATATATATATATATATATATATATATATATATATATATATATATATATATATATATATATATATATATATATATATATATATATATATATATATATATATATATATATATATATATATATATATATATATATATATATATATATATATATATATATATATATATATATATATATATATATATATATATATATATATATATATATATATATATATATACTTATATACTTGTTTTATTAAAATAATTAGGTCAAAAAATATATACAAAAAATACTACATTTTCACTTTTATTATTATTTTGTTTTAAAAATATCATTTTCATAACATACTTTTATTTTTTGTATAAATTAGTATATTATTGTATATAATTAATAAATAATGTTATTTATTAAGAATTAGGGTTTTTTTTGCCCTAAATAGAAAAATAATTAAAATTGACCTTTTTTTATTTATTTATATTTCACATTGAAAAAATACTTTTTACATACATAAAAATCTTTTTGCATAATACATTTTATTTACATTTATTTATTGTAATATATTCAACTATTGTACATTTAAAAATTGCCTATACATTCGATATGGTTGTAATAACTTAGAATTTATTTTTTGTCAAATACTCCCAATTCAAATTTGTACCCCCTCCCTATATCATGTTGTAATAGTGTAGCATTTAAATTCTCGCATATTTAAAAGTTTCCAAATTATGCCATGCTTAGACTTAGGGTTTGTATGCAAAATAAAATCAATAACTAGCTTGACCTAATCCAAGATAAACATGCATGAAAAACAAACACAATGCACACTTGCACCCCTAGGGTTTCATCCACTTGTTGCCTTCAAAAAAGGGCCATGTTATGCATGTTGGGTACTTTGGCAAAACAAAAACAAAACAAAAGATCATAGTCCTTCGATGACGCTATCTTGGTTTCCTAAACAAAATGATCAAGTCCCTCAAAAATTTGCCAAAAATACTTGACACAATTGCTATCATGGTCTATACGATGACCCGCACTTGTCCCGTTTAACATCCTAACACAAGGTTGTTCACCAAATACAATGGTGAAGCAACACTGTTAAAAGGGTTAAAAACATAAGAAAGATCTTTGAGTAAAATAGGGTAGATAACTCTTAGTTACTTGATCAAGCTTGCAAAAAACATCCTTGCTACTTTTCAAAACACACTCCACAACACAATTTCAAAACCCTACTTTCAAACATTGAAAACCTGTCAAAAGACAAAAAATACCTTTGTATACATTCAAACAAGAATCATTACAAAGGTCGCCACAATGATGGCCTCTTTCCAAAACATCTTTCAAAATCACACACAAAACACCATTTCAAACAATTGAAAAGCACCATTTCAAACAATAGAAATGCAAAGCAAGTGATCTAAGCAAGTAACTAAGAGCCCATGGATAACCATGGATATAAAGGGTGCTAATACCTTCCCTTTCTATAATCTACTCCTTGAACCCAAGAAAACATCTCAAAGGTCTTTCCTGTGCTTTTTGACCTTTTCCTTAGGATAAAATAAAAAGTCGGTGGCAACTCTTGCTAAACCGAAACATTTGCAAACACAAACCCAAAACATCAAGTCAGTTCTCCCATCGTATCACATTACGGATAGCAAGAGTCGCCATCGAATTTTCTTTTATCCAATAAAAGAAAGGGTGAAAATAATAGGAAAGACCTTTCGAGATATTTTCTTGAGTCCGGGGGGGTAGGTTATGAAAAGGGAAGGTATTAGCACCCTTTTCAACTGTAGTTATCTATGGGCTCTTAGTTGCTTGATCACTTTGAAAATGCTTTGTTTGAAATGTGTTTGTGATTGGTGTGAGTTTGAAAATATTTTGAAAACACCTTTTTTTAGGCAAACTTTGTAATGATTCTCGTCTCTATAAGAATGCATACAAAGTGTTGGTTTTGAAAATAGTTCAAAAAGATGTTTGTTTTTTGAAGATGTTTTGAAAGTGTAAGTGTGGAAATTGTTTTAATTTGTGAGCAAGCAACTATGAGCGTCCTACCTACTCAAAAGGTTTTTATTCTTTTCCTCCTCCTTTAGATATTTCTATTTTACCATTGATTGATAAGAAGCCTTATCGTTGGATGTGAAGGGACAAGCAAGGGTCAATCGTATAGTCATAGAAGGCAACTTATGAGATGCTTTAGCAATTTTCGTAAGGGACTAGATCATTTACTGAAGGCAACATCGAGGGACATCGAGGGACTATGATATTTTTTTATCTAGGGTATTTCCTAAAACTCCCCTATTCGAGGGACATGACTATTTTCCAAGGCAACAAGCGAGGTTACCCTAGAGGTGTACGTGTGCGAAGTGTGTTTGATTGCACGCATTTTTTTCTTTAAGATTAGGTTTTTCTAGCGGTTGATTTTATCTTGCCATACACACCCTAATTACTAACAATTTATACTAAAGCGGTAAATTATGGAAATTAAAATCCTAAGCTATGATATCATTAGGGCAGTGGGGGTACAATTTGCAAATGGGGATGAATTAGAAACTTAAATATTACAACCATATCGAATAACAATGAAGACAATGTAAAACCAGTGTAAAATAAAGGAAAATTGCATTTTGAACTGTTATGTGTCGACACGTGCTGCTATGCATCGACACATAACTTTCCTTGCCCCTGTAAAACCAAACTAACTCAGTATGAGTCGATGCATAATGGGATGTGTCGACTCATGAACCTGTTTGTGTTGACACGTACGCGTTTGTGTCGACTCATGCACCTTTCATCCTTATGTTTTGGGGCCTGGATAACAATATGAGTCGATGCATGAGGCTATATGTCAACTCATACCCTATTTTTTCACTAGAATGAGTCGACCCATGTGGGTATGTGTCGACTCATGTTGCAGTTTTTTGCCTTAAGCATTGTTTTATTGTCTGTACATGTCAGTTTACAGCATATGATTGATAAACATAAACAAACAAATAGTTAGCTCAAAGGGGCAATGATTACTACATTTTATCTTCAAAATAAATCATTAATGATGTATGAAAAAATTCAAAGTCAAGAAGACTTACCTTGAGACTGCACTTGGTGTTTCAAGTCTGAATACTTTTCAAGATACTGTGATGGCTCCAATGAATCTCCAGGAAGTTGTTCCAAATTGTTGAATCACACTAACTCAGTCAAGTTGTACAATGTTGTTTTTATGTTTGGAGGGTGAAGATAATGGCACTACAGAAACTGTTCTTGTGTTTGAACAATCTCTATGTGATAAGGTGTTTGGTTTATGGGAGAGTTTGTAAGATGGAATAATGGATTGAGGTTCTGTTTTGAATGAAAGTAGAGCTAGTTTTTTGTATGATCCAAGGTTACAAAGAATGTTATTTTTTATGCTTAAAAACTCTTTATTCTCTCTCTAAAAGCCCCCTCTTGTGTGTTGTGAAAACGATTTATTTATAGATGAGTTTTGTTGGGATTTTGGGAAGGAAATAAATAACAATTTGAACTGTTTGGGTATGCTGTCTTCATAGCTTTTTTGATGCATCTCTTATGTGCTAACTTGGTGCAAATATGGGGCTGAGATATTGCAGGCTTGGATTGGGTTAGGAGCAGCATAGCAGGGATGTTTTGTAGCAGTTTTGGAGTGTTGTGGCAGTGTTTAGAGATAGCATAGCAGGGTTGTTTTATTCAGGACAACAGGCTATCTTTTAAACATGATTTTGAGCTTGTAGTAAGCAGGCTTGGACTTGGCATCATATTGTAGCATGGCACAAAATCTGGTTTGTGGACCAATTTATCCAGATTATAACAAAGACAAAGCATAGTGGTAAGGTTTGAGTCAAAGGGAAAAGTTCACCCAAGACAAAGTTTAAAATTTGTAATTTTGCAAAAATGCCACTTTGTAATAACTTGAATTATTTGTAACATCTTGAATTATTTGTAACATCTTGAATTATTTTGTAACATCTTGAATTATTTTGAATTGTAGTGAAAAGATGTCATGAAGCAATTAAATTAACAAGTATAGAAAATACTTAGAAAATTTTCCAAGTCTTGCAAAGTTGGATTTTTTACTCTCTTGATTTTTTATGATCAAATTTCATATTTTGGATGTCTTGATGAAATGTGATTTTTGGGACTCAATTTTTGGTCAAAAAGTCAAAGTTTGACTTTTGAGTGTACAGTTAACTTTTTCCACCAGTTGACGGAATTTCGTCTATCAATCCACTGATCTCAGGAGATGAATTGAAATATGCGATTAGGTCAAAATAACATGCTCGAATCCTTGAGATCATGCTTCCAACTAATAAGTCAGGTATTAGGTCAAAAATCAAAGTTCTGTCATTTCCAGTAAAAACCCTAATTTTACCCAATTCGCCCTTTTGATAATTTGAATAACTTTCTCATAAAATCATGATCCAAGGCTTGAAACTTGACAGAAATAATCCTGAGGGTCCATAATGATCCATGAAATTCATTTGAAACATTAGAAATCCAACTACCTTTGTACAAACTCAAACCCTAATTTGAGGCATCGGTGTTTAAGAGATTATTTGACCTAGTCGATGCTTATGCAAACTTGAGTCATTGAAGATCTTTGTAGGAAATATCTTGAGAAATGAGAGGGAAAATTTTAGGGTACAACATCTGCCCCTGTTCAATCTTCTTAAACCTGAAGAGTTAGATTGGCGAGTCCACCATTCATGACTTGAAGATGGAAGATGATTGAACACTAGAGTGCCCAGAAATTTGCACTTGATGATGTGGTGGTTGATTGTGTCGGGAATGGGCTTAAAGATGCCATTTGGAGAGGTGATGGAGAGCTGTCGGAGATGGGCTTACAGATGTCATCCCAAGGATTGTTGATGGAGATTGGAAGAAGTATCACGGTAATTCTTCGATCTATTTATGCTGAAGCAGCAGATGTTTGTTTTTGTTTTTTGTCTGGATAAGAATCAGAAAAATCTTAGGATCGATTTGACTGAACCAGAGAAAATGTTTATTGGAACAAAATCAGTATAAATCATTGGTCGATTTAAACTGAACCATCAGAAGTCTTAAAGGAAACATTTGTCATGTAGATAGTTGCTCTGTCCTGTTTCAGGAATTGATCTACAAATAGTTTGTTGATAAACTCGTCTTGTTTCGGCATTTATACCATTGGTAATAAAGATAGTCGCCTCGTCCTGTTTTAGGAATTGATCTTTATTTGACCAAAGAGAAAGAAAAAAAGTTTCTCTGTCTTGTTTCGGGAGTTAATCTTCAATCTGCTTATGTAGATAGTTGTCCTGTCTTGTTTCAGGTATTAATCTACAATTAGTTGTTCACAGATAGTTGTCCTGTCTTGTTTCAGGTATTAATTCGGAACCTGCTTTTTGTTGGTCGTAGAGATAGTTGCCCTGGCTTGTTTCAGGAATTAGTCTCTGGCCTTAGAGAAAGAAAGATAGTTTCCTCGTCTTGTTTCGGGAGTTAATCTTCAATATGATCATGTAGATAGTTGTCATGTCTTGTTTCAAGTATTAATCTACAATCAGTTATTCTCAAATAGTTGTTTTGTCTTGTTTCAAGTATTAATCCGAAACCTACTTTTTTTGTCGTAGAGATAGTTGCCCTGGCTTGTTTCAGGAATTAATCTTTGACCTTAGGGAAAGAAAGATAGTTTCCCCGTCTTGTTTAGGGATTTAATCTTCAATCTGCTCATGTAGATAATTGTTTTGTCTTGTTTCAGGTATTAATCTACAATCATATGTTCTCATATAGTTGTCTTGTCTTGTTTCAGGTATTAATTCAAAACCTGCTTTTTGTTGGTCATAAAGATAGTTGCCCTGACTTGTTTCATGAATTAATCTCTGCCCTTAGAGAAAGAAATATAGTTTCCCCGTCTTGTTTTGGGAGTTAATCTTCAATCTGCTCATGTAGATAGTTGTCCAGTCTTGTTTCAAGTATTAATCTATAATCAGTTGTTCTCAGATAGTTGTCATGTCTTGTTTCAGGTATTAATCTGGAACCTGTTGAAAATTGATGATGATATTTGTTTGTTGATCTTTCCTGAAAAGGTAAAGAATTAGTTGTATGCAATGTCATTATGTATGATACACATTATGTAATGGTGTTCTCAAAATAAATGAGATTATGCTATATGCATTTATCATGTATGTAATATGATGTATGAATGTGAAATATTTGTTGAAATGTATCTTTGCTTCGGAAAATAAATCCTTCACAAGTGTTGGGGAGCTTTGGGAAGTTAAATCCCAGAATGCTGTTGGGGATGAAGAGTATGCACAACTTCAAACCTTGTTTAGAATATTTCCACTAGGGATTCCTGTTTTTTTGTTTGAGCAGAAATCCGCTGGGGGGTGTTGATTTTGCTTGAGCGAAACTCTATGGAGATTGTTGATTTCTGCTTGGGGAAAAGAGTTCAGGAGTTTTAGTTGTCCGTTGCTCTACTGGGGAGTTATACTCTTGATTGGAGAGAATGGAAGTTAACAACTTATTGGAGATAAATAAGTTAACTGTTATCTGGTCGGCTTCCAGGCTTTGTAGCAACTCACTAGGGATATTGGCAAACTTTACTATGGAAGAGGAGTTTTGTTAGTGATTTGAAGAAGTTAAAATATTATCTGGTCGGGTCCAGGTTTCATAGTAACTCGAAAGGTTATCTGATCGGGTCCAGGTTTCAGCAACTCGAACAGTTATCTGGTCGGGTCCAAGTTTCAACCATTTGATCTTGAGGTTAACTGATATTTGGTCGGGTCCAGGCTTCAACAACTCAAACTATTATCCGGTCGGGTCCATGTTTCAGTAATTTGATCTTGAGGTTAATTGGTATCTGGTCAGGTCCAGGCTTCAGCAACTTGAACTTTTATCTGGTCGGGTCGAGGTTTTAGCAATTATTTGTTTTGAAAGAGTTGAAGTTGAACTAGTATTTGGTCGGTTCCAGGCTTCGTAGTAACTTGCTTTGAAAGAATGGAATCAATTGTTATCTGGTTGGGTTCTAGGCTTTATAGTAATCTCTGGTGACAGTAACGACCTTGTTGGGGGTTGTAATGACTTAACTGGAGGTTAAGGGGTTTTGTCTATTGATTTGTAATAGTCTGAGAGGTCAACTCCAGCTGGGGAATTTGTAGTTTGTTGGGGAAATGAACCCTGTTGAAGAAAGTATTTTGACGACCTGTTGGGGAGGTGACTTATTTAGGTAGAATTCCGCAAGGCTTTTTCTTTTAAGACCAACTCGGTCGGGGATTTGTTTTTCCGGAGATTGAAACTCTGGTTGGGGATTGCATAAATCCAAGTCTATGGGGATAACCTTATAGAGGTGGCTCTAGCGACTTCACTGGGGATCACCTTATAAAAGGTACTTCGTGAGGATTTGTCACTATCCATAATATAAGTGTTGTAGCGTTGCCAGAAATGTTTGCTTGGTCGTGCGTGACCTTTTACTGGAATTCATGTTTAATGCCCCAAGTGATTCGGATGGAGACCTGCCCCCAGCTATGAGAGATTTCTTGGAATCTTAACTTGACTGCCCCAGATATGTTGGACAAAAATCATGTTATGCCCCTTGATTATGGAGGGTTTGTCATTGGAAGTATCTTTCCATTTGAAGTGGTTCTGTTCATTGAGAATTTATGTTCATTGGATATTCGCTGTGCAAATTTCTCCATTGTTAAATAATTAGCCATATGCAAACAGTGGTATTCAAACAATGCACAGTTTATGTTTGTCTTGAAGTTTTGAAAATGCATTTTTTAGCAGAAAAAAGATTTTTTTTAAGAATATGAATTCGAATCAGGATTCATAGTGAGCCTTACAGGAGTCATGATACCTTTTGTAACAGTATGCTTTCGAACTAACACATGCTTCAATTAGGACTTTTAAGGGGTTGCAACGTGGCTTGGTTCACGGTTTGAGAAACAAAGGATAAGGCTCAAAGCTTATTTGTACCCACCCATTCTTCATGATATTCTCCAGTCCTAAACTCAGTTAATTATGCGTTTGAACTCCTATTGAATCTGGAATGATATTTTGGTGATGGTTCGGATAAATTAAGTTTATTTGTGAAGGCAGTCATTTTTGCAACATTTTTCCATTGTCTATGATTTGTAGCGACCTCTTTTTTTTATTATCCCTAATTTTTGTCTGACTATTTTTTTTGAGACTACACTCAGCGGGATGCCCTAGTTTTTCTTAAGTCTCCTTCGTAGGTTTTGACCCAGTGGGCTTTTCTTTTGAAAGATAATGACTGCCTATTTACGGGGAACCATCGTCAGCTTTTGATTCAAAAGGTTTTTTTTATGTCATTCATTCTGTATGAAGTGAAAGCTTGTGACTGAACGTGCACTTGAATTAACTGAGAAGTTATCCTGTCCCAGGTTCTGATTAAAGGTTTCAATTTGTGTGAAAAAGAAAACTCCTACTTCTTTGACTCAAAGGGGTTTACTAGGGATTATCTTCATTATAACTCCATTGTTTAGGAATTGAAAGAACGCTTGTACATCATCAGCAAGGTCTGTCCAAAAGCATATTGTATGAGACTATAGCATTGTTTTCGTCATCCTCCCTCTAAAGGTTTACAAATTGTAACTGAGAGTTGAATATCATACACAAAGGAGTAAAAGCATAGTTTTAATATAGTCAAAATGAATGGGTTAACTCAAGACAAACATATACAATGCATTAATGAGAGCAACCAAAGTCTGACATAAGGATAAATGTTTAAATAAACAAAGAAATTACAACTGAAAATTCGAATGAACAAAAATTTCTCCGCCTAAATTTGTCACTTCAGATGGTGTGTCTTTGAGGGATGACAGAAAAATTCAATCTGACCATGTTATGAAAATTCCAATGCTCCTTCATCAATCAGGTCTTGAATCTTATATTTCAACATCCAACAACTATCAGTATCATGCCCCGGACTGTTGGAGTGATATGCACACATTTCATTGGGATGGTAACTAGGAGCGGAAGTATTAGGATTCCGCGGAATCCTTCAATGTGACAAAATTCAACATCAACATGTGCTGCAAGGCTTGTGACACCAGCATGTTGAGTTTGGTATATTTCCTATTGGATGTATCCTGCTTACGCTGATTACCCTGTCGTTGTTGGCGAGGTTGCTGTTGGGCTCATGATGTAGCAGCAATTCGAAAAGGTCTACTCTCCACCAAGCCAACTTCTTGTCTCTTATGGGGTTGATTAATGACTTGATCCCCAACTTTGACTGTTTGTTTCATACGGTTGCATCTGTCTTGATGAAGCTTTTTAACAAGGGCTTTCATCTCTTCTTGTCCTTGAGTTAAGTTTTGGATAAGAGACATATGACCCACCATTTGTCCCATCATTTGGACTTTCATTA
This sequence comes from Vicia faba, assembly GCA_948472305.1. Classification (NCBI taxonomy): domain Eukaryota; kingdom Viridiplantae; phylum Streptophyta; class Magnoliopsida; order Fabales; family Fabaceae; genus Vicia; species Vicia faba. Next base: position 299,548 of record CATIWC010001884.1, read on the forward strand.
TTGCCATTTCAGTTTGTAATCGTTCTAACTGGTCGTCCCTGTTGTCTTCAAGATTCTTCTTGGTCATGCTCTCAATGAGGAGTGCTTTCACTTCTTCTTTCCTCTTGGATAGGTTCAGGAACAATTCTTGAAGTTGAGCATTTTGGATCTGAAGATCTATGACAATCTGTTCTAGAGATATCTCTACTGAAATAAATAGTAAGTGGATGAGAAAGCCTATATAGGGAAAACATGTCATGACATGATGCATAGTATGTGGATGCAATGTTTCCAAGGATCTCGCGGGGTAAACACAAGAAAATGTTAGAAGTTGAACTTTGATCACAACTTTAAGTGAAGAACTCTGTAACGTTGAACTTCCTTCAACGAGAATCAAGCTCACCATGTCAAGTGGGTCATAGCCCTTGACCCAAGCTACCATGCTTTGGTCTTTTGAGAGCGTTTGGTTAGAGGAAAAATAAATCCTCTTGCCCCTTGATAAATGTCTGGTTCGATACAACCCTGCATCACAGGCCTTTGAGACCCTTGAAATGGTTATTGAAAATGCTATGGTATGATGTTTATGATGTTTATGTACAAGTAATCATATACACATAAAGCAAACAAGTCCTTAGGTTTAGGTTTGCATGGGGTTTATAGGTAAGTACCCTCTTGAAGTTTAGTTGGTTCAACATGTCCTAGTAATAGTAATCGGGTTCTAAGGAGTCTCAATATCATCGATCTTTCTTCATCAAGCATTGTTTCAGCGTAAGCCTCTTTATTGGCGACCGAAATATCCCGAAAGTCTGATCTCAATGAGCGTAGTATTGAGTATCAACCAACTTCGGACTGCACCAAAGTTGGCTATCTCACTACTTCCTAATGGCCAAGTTGTTCAATTATAGGTTCTAAGGTAAGTTAGTGCTTCATGACACCACGCAGCGGCCTCGTATTCTCCTTGACAAGACTCAAGGGCTACCAATACCAACAAATGTGTCACACTAACATAGCCACCGCTTCAACCATGTCGGTATATCTCGCACAGTCCCCATGATCTATTGCTACTTACCTAATGATGTTCTCAGATCTGGGTAGAGGATCAATAGAAACCCAAACAAGGACCCATAAATTTAAAGCAAATAATTCAAACAATAAAAGCATTTTAAAGGTGGTCTAATCTCTAAGGTAACCCCACTTTTAAAAAAATTCCCCAGTAGAGTCGCCAGTTCTATAATACGGTGGGGGAACTGACTTGGGTGTTTTGCGTTTTATCGCAAATGTTGCGGATAGAAAAAGTCACCACCGACTTTTCTTTTATCCAATAAAGGAAAGGGTAAAAAGAACAATAAAGACCTTTCGAGATATTTTCTTAATTTAGGAGGGTAGGTTATGAAAAGGGAAGGTATTAGCACCCTTTTCATCCGTAGTTGTCTACGGGCTCTTAGTTGCTTAATCACTTTGAAAATGCTTTGTTTGAAATGTGTTTGTGATTGGTGTGAGTTTGAAAATATTTTGAAAACGCCTTTGTTTCAGAAAACTTTGTAATGATTCTCGTCTCTATAACATTGCATAGAGTGTTGGTTTTAGAAATAGTTCAAAGAGATGCTTGTTTTTTGAAGATGTTTTGAAAATGTAAGTGTGGAAATGGTTTTAATTTGTGAGCAACCAACTACGAGCGTCCTACCTACTCAAAAGGTCTTTATTCTTTTCCTCCTCCTTTAGATATTTCTATTTTACCATTGATTGATAAGAAGCCCTATCGTTGGATGTGAAGGGACAAACGCGGGTAAATCGTATATAGTCATAGAAGGCAACTTATGAGACACTTTAGCAATTTTCGTAAGGGACTCGATCGTTTATCGAAGGAAACATCGAGGGACATCAAGACTAAGATCTTTTTTTATTGAGGGTCTTTGCTAAAATGCCCCTATTCGAGGGACATGACTATTTTACGAGGCAACAAACGAGGTTACCCTAGAGGTGTACGTGTGCGAAGTGTGTTTGATTGCATGCATTTTTGTCTTTGAGATTGGGATTTTCTAGCGGTTGATTTTATCTTGCCATACACACCCTAATTACTAACAATTTATATTAAAGCGGTAAATTGCGGAAATTAAAATCCTAAGTTATTACATCATTAGGGGAGTGGGGGTATAATTTACAAATGGGGATGAATTAGAAACTTAAATATTACAACCATATCAAATAACAATGAAGACAATGTAAAAACAGTGTAAAATAAAGGAAAAATTGCATTTTGAACTATTATGTGTCGACACATGCTTTTATGCATCAACACATAACTTTCCTTGCCCCTGTAAAACTAAACCAACTCAGTATGAGTCGATGCATAATGAGATGTGTCGACTCATGAACCTGTTTGTGTCGATACATATGTGTTTTGTATTGACTCGTGCACCTTTCATCCTTCTGTTTTAGGGCCTGGATAACAGTATGAGTCGATGCATAAGACTATGTGTCGACTCATACCCTGTTTTTTCACTAGAATGAGTCGACCCATGTGGGTATGTGTCGACTCATGCTGTAGTTTTTTGCCTTAAGCATTGTTTTATTGTCTGTACAGGTCAGTTTACATCATATGAATGATAAACATAAACATCAAACAAATGGTTAGCTCAAAGGGGCAATGATTACTACATTTTATCTTCAAAATAAATCATTAATGATGTATGAAAAAATGCAAAGTCAAGAAGACTTACCTTGAGACTGCACTTGGTGTTTCAAGTCTGAATACTTTTCAAGATATTGTGATGGCTCTAATGAATCTCCAGGAAGCTGTTCCAAACTGTTGAATCACACTAACTCAGTCAAGTTGTACAGTATTGTTTTTATGTTTGGAGGGTAAAGATAATGGCACTACAGAAAGTGTTTTTGTGTTTGAATAATCTCTATGTGATAAGGTGTTTGGTTTATGGGAGAGTTTGTAAGATGGAATAATAGATTGAGGTTCTGTTTTGAATGAAAGTAGAGATGCTTTTTTTGAATGAGCCAAGGTTACAAAGAATGTTGTTTTTCTGCTCAAAAACTCTTTATTCTCTCTCTAAAAGCCCCCTCTTGTATGTTGTGAAAATGGTATATTTATAGATGAGTTTTACTGGGATTTTGGGAGGGAAACAAATAACAATTTGAACTGTTTAGGTATGTTGTCTTCATAGCTTTTTTGATGCAGCTCTTATGTTCTAATTTGGTGCAAATATGAGGCTGAGATAATGCAGGCTTGGACTGGGTTAGGAGCAGTATAGCAGAGCTATTTTGCAGTAGTTTTGGAGTTTTGTGGAAGTGTTTGGAGATAACATAGCATGGTTGTTTTGTTCAGGACAACAGACTGTCTTCTAAACATGATTTTGAGCTTGTAGTAAGCAGGCTTGGACTTGGCAGCATATTGTAGCATGGCATAAAATCTGGTTTATGGACCAATTTATGCAGATTATAACAAAGACAAAGCATATTAGCAAGGTTTGAGTCAAAGGGAAAAGTTCACCCTATACAAAGTTTAGAATTTGTAATCTTGCAAAAATGCCACTTTGTAATAACTTGAATTATTTGTAACATCTTGAATTATTTTTTAACATCTTGAATTATTTTAAATTGTAGTGAAAAGATGTCATGAAGCAATGAAATTAACAAGTATAGAAAATACTTAGAAAATTTTCCAAGTCTTGCAAAGTTGGATTTTGACTCTCTTGATTTTTGATGATCAAATTTCATATTTTGGATGTCTTGATGAAATGTGATTTTTGGGACTCAATTTTTGGTCAAAAAGTCAAAGTTTGGCTTTTTAGTGTACTGTTGACTTTTTCCACCAATTGACCGAATTTCATCTATCAATCCACTGATCTCAGGATATGAATTGAAATATGCGATTAGGTCAAAATGACGCGCTCGAATCCTTGAGATCATGCTTCCAACCAATAAGTCAGGTATTAGGTCAAAAATCAAAGTTCGGTCATTTCCAGTCAAAACCCTAATTTTGCCAATTTCGCCCTTTTGATAATTTGATTGACTTTCTCAAAAAATTGTGATCCAAGGCTTGAAACTTGACAGAAATAATCCTGAGGGTCCATAATGAACCATGAAAGTAATTTGAAACGCTAGAAATCCAACTGCCTTTGTACAAACTCAAACCCTAATTTGAGGCATCAGTGTTGAGGAGATTATTTGACCTAGTCGATGCTTGTGCAAACTTGAGTCATTTAAGATCTTTGTAGGAAATATCTTGAGAAATGAGAGGGAAATTTTGGGGTACAATATAATGGAACTTTGAGTATTTGCATTGACTTCAGATATTTGAATTCTGCAACCCCAAAGGATGAATACCATATGCTAGTGGCAGAAATGCTAGTTGATTCAGTCGTAAGCTTCAAATACCTTAGTATGCTTGATGGGTATTCAGGGTATAATCAAATCTTCATTGTTGATGAAATGTACCCAAAAAACATTATGTTGCCCAGGTGCTTTAGGTACCTATGAATGGGTAGTCATGACCTTTGGCCTAAAAAATGTTGAGGCAACATACCAACAGACAATGAACTCTATTTTTCATGACTTTATAGAGAATTTTATGCAGATTTATATTGATGACATTGTTGTTAAGTCTGTATCATGAAAAATTCATATAGACCATCTTCGACAGTCATTCAAAAGGATTAGAAAATATGGTCTAAAGATGAATCCTCTTAAATTTTCATTTTGTGTACTGGCATGAGATTTTCTTGCCTTTGTGATCCACAAGAAAGGGATCTAAATAAATCAAAATAAGACCAAGGCCATCATGGAAGCGAAAGCACCATCAACCAAGAAGGAGTTGCAGTATTTGTTGGGAAAGATTAATTTCGTACGAAGGTTCATCTCGAATCTGAGTGGCAAGACTCAAGCTTTTTCACCTCTTCTTCGACTAAAGAAGGAAGGATTCAAGTGGGGCCCAGTGCAACAGGAGGCCTTCGACAAGATCAAATACTACCTTACTCACCATCCAATATTATCACCTCCTTATAGAAGTAGGAACATGAGGTTATATATTTCTGCATCTGATGTCACTATGGGGAGCATGCTTGCTCAAGAGGATGATAATGGTGTCTAAAGAGCCATTTATTACCTTAGTCGAGTCTTTAATGACGCAGAAACTAGATATAGTATGGTTGAGAAATTGTGCCTATGTTTGTACTTTTCTTGTTCAAAGCTAAAGCATTATATAAAGCCAATTGACGTTTATGTTTCATCTCACTTCGATATAATTAAACACATGTTTTCTACGCCAATTTTTCATAATCGAATTAGGGAATAGGCAATTACGCTAACTGAATACTCTCTAACTTACATGCCCTTAAAAGCTATGAAAGGGCAAGTAGTTACATACTTCATAGTCGATCACGCCATGGTCGAAGCCCCTCAAGACTTCATTAAACTCAAACCCTGGAAGTTATATTTTGATGGTTCTATTCATAGAGAAGGAACGGGGATTGGAGTCTTAATAATTTATCCCAACAAAATTCAAGTACATGATTGATGGTTCATGTTCGAACAACGAAGTTGAATATGAGGCTTTAATAGCTGGCCTTGAAACCTTGTTGGAATTGGGGGCAACTAGAGTCGAAATTAGAGGAGACTTTGAACTGGTTATTAAGCAAATAACTAGGGAGTACAAATGTGTCAAGGAAAACTCGATCATGTACTTCCTCATGACAAATAGATTACTGCGAAGATTTGAGTATGTAAATATTAAACACATTCGTCGACTTAAGAATCAGAAGGCTAACAATTTGGCCCAAATAACATCCGATTATAAGGTGTTGAAAGAGAAACTAAAAGATATGATTGAAGTTTGAGGGAAATTAATGGCTACTAGGTTATCTCCATCATATTTGGAAGTGACTAAGTTAGGTTTTGCATTTGAGGAAAATTTCAAAATTTTCATCATTTACAACTTGACAAAAGCGGATTAGAGAAAGCCTATAGTGAATTATTTGGAAAATCCTACAACTCCTACAGAGCAAAATATCAGGTACCGTACTTTAAGTTATACTCTTATGGGGAACAAATTATTTAAAGAGATACCTAAAGGAATTTTTCTCAAGTGCTTCAGCGAAAGTGAGGCATATTTGGCTCTATCGAACGTCCATAATGAGGCATGTTGGGCTCATCAAGTTGGTCATAAGATGAAGTGGCTTTTGTTTCCACAAGACATGTATTGTCTAACAATGTTGAAAGATTGTATCAAATTCGCTAAAGGATGCCAAGAGTGTCAAGTACATACAGGTATTTAACATGTCCCTGCAAGCGAATTGCACTCCATAATCAAACCTTGACCTTTTAGAGGATGAGCTTTAGATCTGGTGGGGGAGATTCGACCAACATCGTCCAAAGGTCAAAGATACATTTTAGTAGGGATTGATTACTTTAATAAATGGATTGAAGTCATTCCTTTAGTAAATGTTGATCAAGAAGCAGTGATCAAATTAATTAAAAGGAACATAATTTACAAATTTGGAATCCTTGAGACCATTACAACTGATCAAGGTTCAGTCTTTAATGGTTGAAAGATGCAAGAATTTGCTAAAGAAGTAGGGATCAATTTATTAACTTATACACCTTATTATGCCCAGGAAAATGGTCAAGTCGAAGCAGCAAATAAGGTAGTGATTGGGTTAATCAAGAAACATGTGGTAAAAAAGCCGAAAAATTGGCATAAGACCTTGGATCAAATTCTTTGGGCTTCTCGAACATCTCCCAAAGAAGTAGACAATGCTAAAAAATTTCAATTTTCTTATGGGCATGACGCAATATTACCAGTCAAAATCTGTATCCAATCAACTAGAATCCAGAGGCAATATGAGATCCCATCAAAATCTTATTGGAACATGATGTTGGATGAACTGGTGGATCTAGACGAGGAAAGGTTAAAGGCCTTGGAATTGTTAAGAAGACAAAAGAAGAGAGTAGAGAAAGATTATAACAACAAGGTTAAAATTAAAGTCTTTTTGACTGGAGATTTGTTTTGGAAAGTAATTTTGCCTATGGATCGAAAAGATAGAGCATTGGGTAAATGGTCCCTAAATTGGGAAGACCCATTTCAAGTTACCCAAGTATTTTCGAATAACGCCTATGAGATTTAAGAATTAGCAGAAGATCGAATACTTATGAGAGTAAATGGTAAGTATTTGAAAAAATATAAACCTATACTATATGAAGTCAATATATTAACAGAATAATCGAAAATAAAAATTAAAGCCAAAGTGGTGATACATAGATTGCCAAAAATCGCTTAGTTGTTCGTTACAAATTCCAAAAAGGCTTCAAAGTCATAAAAATAAATAAAATGGAACTATTACAACATTTCATTAAGTACTAAAGTCAGGAGGAAGGGAAGTCTTCATTCATTTATACTTCCCAATAGATACAGTGACAACGCTCGATCATGGACTTGTTCAGAGTAATAGTTTCAATATTGGTTCCCAATTTTTGTGCCCTCTCGACATGGTGGACTCCTACTTTGATCTCTTCATCAAGTTCCTAGAAATCGATTTTGTTGAGTTTGTCCTGTAGAGCTTTGGATTTTTGGATATTGGTCTGCAGTGCTTTGATTTTTTCTTCCCAATTGGAAATGTTGGTAGCACACTCTTCCTTTTTGTTTCGAGAAAAGGATTTCTCTAGCTTTTCGACTTTGGAGGTATATTCAGCTCTTGCGTCCCACTATGCCACTTGAGTTTCAAGTTTGTTTATAATCTTGGTGGAAACTTCTTGCTTACGCAATAGATTTGCAAAAACTTGATTCAAGAAAAAGACAAGTTCGACAATGATGTCAACAGCCTATGGGAAAAACTTTAGGATAACTACCCATTTAAGTAACTCCTTAATGATATAACAAGCATGAGTGTTATTCTCCAACACTTCAAGTAAATCAACATCAAAAGCTTTTTCCTTGATTTGTCGAAGGAATTGGTCGACAAGTTGAACAAGGGAACAATCACCAAAAGTAGTCGAAGAAGTAGAACCTTTCTCAGAAGAACTAGTCCTTGCACTCATCACTGCCTTCAAATATCCAACAGGATTGTTCGCCTTTAAGTCATCTAATGCTTCTTAATAAAGAGGAGTTAGAGTAGTTGTGATACGGTGGCAGAACCGACTATTTTAGAAAATGATGGTTTGCATTTTGCATTTGTGTTTGCAAAATGTCGCGATAAGCAAGAGTCGCCATCGAATTTTATTTTATCCAACTGGAAAGGAAAAAAGCACAGAAAAATTCCTTTTTCGAGATTTTGAGTACGGGGGGTAGATTATAGAAAGGGAAGGTATTAGCACCCTTTCTATCCGTAGTTTTCTACGGGCTCTTAGGTACTTGCTCATCATTTTAAAATTTGCTTCCATGTTTGTGTGTTTTGAAAAGTTTTTGTTTTACTTCGATTTAACCCTTGCTTCTGTCTTCAAGAGTGTTATAAAGTGTTTTTGAAAACTTTGCTTGAAAAGTGTGTAAGTGTGGAAAAAATTTGTTTATTGAGCAAGAACCTACTAGCATCTACCTACTCGAAAAAAGAATGTTTATGTTCTTGTTTCCCTTAGACAATGCTATCCCACTATTAGTGAGTAGGTAACACCGTCGTTGGAGTTGTAAGAGTCAATTCAAAAGGGGCGTACGATCACTAAAGCAATGTTAGGACGTTTTAGTAATAACCCTAATGTCTTAAGATCATATACGAGGCAACATATCCGAGGCAACCTTTCCGAGGCGGAATTTCCGAATGGGACATTTGATCTTTGTTTAGACAAGAGAGCGACCACTAAAACACCTTATACTTAATGACCGTTTACCGAAGGCAACCGAAGTGAGAGTACACCCTAGGAGTGTGCATGTGCGAGTGATTCAATTTCAGTTATTATCTTTGTACATTTAGGGTTTGCTAACCGTTTTAAAATTAACATACAGTCTTATCATGCAATCCTACCATCATACATCTAACAATTAATGTTTGTGAAATTTAAAATGCGAGAAATAAAAGCTATGCTATTACAAGGCTTCGGGGAGGGGGATTAATTACATAGCCAAAAACCCGTAAAATGATAAATAAACGCAAAGTCATAATTAGACTATTACATCCCATGAGCAGTTACATCAATGTTTGCAAAAATGAATAAACGCGCGCGATGAATCGAGGACGAGAGAAAATTAGGGTTTTGACCCCCATCTAACCTAATTAAAAGAAAAGTCAATTTTGTTGTTTTTTGATTATTTTTTGAGAAAAGAATAAGTTTTTAAATTAAATACAAACCTAATTACTAATTAAATTAAATTAAGAAAAATAATTAATTTTGACCTATTTTTGTATTTTTAGTTATAAAATAAAATAAAACAAAAATTATTTTAAACAAAAACCCTAATTTTCTAATTGATTTTAATTTATTTACAAAAGAATTAAAGTTACCCTAAAGTTAAATAAACTAATTAAATTAAATTTTGATAAAAACTAAATCCTAAATCTAATTTGATGAAAATTGATTTTATGATTTTTTGATAAAATAGAATTAATTTTTGTGTTATTAAAAATAAATTAAATAAAGTAATTAAAAGAGAAAATATAAGAAAGGAAAGAAGATGGGCCTTGTGATAAGCAAATGAGGGGAGTGCCCATAGCAATTTTTGGGCCCAAAAAACCTGATCCACATTTGACTTCCATGCTCCAATGTTTGCATGTTGAATGGGATGCATGGTGGTCCCTCATGTAATGGCCTTCAGATGTGGCCTTCTGGAGATCTAATGATTGCAAGATGAAGGTCCGTGATGGTCTTTATGCGTGTTGACACGCCTGATCATGCAAGTAAAAATAATATGAAATAACATGGGGGACCTGGGATTCGAACCCAGGTCCTATGGCCTTTCCATTCGCCTCAACACCAACTGAGCCAAGCGCTCTTGTTGTACAAAGAGGAACAAACAAGTATTATATTAAAAAACCACTAGTTAATTTTCCGCGCACGAACGTTTGAATAGGCGAACCAGGGCACGCCACACCATCGTCTCTAACCTTTCTTCGTTGCTAAATGTCTAATGACTTTTACCTACGAACAAGAAGCATAGGTACAGACCCTGCAATTTCCAAAATCACCTATGTGCATGATAAATGAAACCTAAAGCCATATAACAATTTGCCTTGGCCTTGTGAACATCATGGTGCCTTTCTTTTGGGCCAATTTTACCTGTACAAGAAGATCCCAAAATGAAACAAAAAAAACCTAACAATGGCATATCTCTACAGGGTTAGCTAAAATGCAATTAACTATTACCAATATCTTGCAAATGCTTCCAGGGTTCAGAATATATACATGATACATGCTACAAATGCCTAAATGATGATATTCGATTTCAAGAATATGTCAAAATCGTGAATCACTTACAGCGAGTTTTAGGGCACGAAAAGGCTTGCTTTTGATTGCTATGGACTCACTGAATGCCCAGGAAACGAAAGGAATGCTTGGTAAGGCTTGAAAGTACCTAGAAATATGAAAACAGATCACCATTTTTTCTTGATTTTTTGAAGTTTGTCCTTCACTCTACACGCCTCCAAACCTTGTTTTTTTGGTCTGCATTTGTCTAATATATATCAGTGATTGAATTAGGTTTGCAAATGTGCATTCAATCTTTTTCAATTATGGTCTTTGATCATGATTTGATTCCCATGAAGATCTTTCCAAAATAAGCTAAAAACCAATCTTTTTATGCACAAACATGCCTTGCACGATTTGATTTTGTTGCTAGCTGTATAAGGGACCTGAAATATGCACAAAATCTCAAGGCTTAAATGATTTTGATATTTCCATGATTTATTTTGATTTAATTTGATTTAATTGAAATAAAAATCAAAATAAATGTATAAAATAAAATAAAGGCAAGTGGTAAGGATCATGGGTTGTGTACCATGTTACAAACTCAAAACAAGTACAAAAAGTTGGGGCCATTTGACAAAAATTGCAATTTTGGCCACTTTTGACTTTTGATAATTTTGCAAAAAAGGTCAACTTCACCAATGCATAACTTCTTCAATTTTGACTCTATGAATGTGTTCTTGGACTTTTTAGAAAGCTCAAGGTGTCCTCTAAGAAAAAAAAAATTTCTCATCTCAATTGAATCTTCCATGTTCATGTATGAAGCTTTGACAAAAAATGTGTTTTTGTTGACTTTTCAAAATGACTTATAATGTCCAAATTCATAACTTCTTGTGAGTGCATATTTTGAACTTGGGAACTGAAGATGAATTGTAGGGTATTGAACCCTCTTCAAAATGAGATTTGGATGGGTCATTTCTAATAAAGTATGATAAAGTTATGCTTGGTCAAAGTTGAGTTGACTTTTCCTACAAAACCCTAATTTAGCAACTTTTGGGTTTTGATTAATTGTGAGCAATCCTTGATGAATAATGATCAAAACTTGATCAAATGATGAATAATACTTCAAAAATGATTATGTTGAGCAAAAATATTGAGGTTTGACTGTATGGGGACCATAGTTGACTTTTGCCCTAGCATGGTCGATTTTCAGGCCTTTGAGCAATTGACTGAGCAAACTTCCTCTGTAAGGCTTGAAACTTGACATAGATGATCTTGATAACATATTAGGACAATGGTGAGAATTTGGGATCCCTTGGACTCAAGTATCTTGATGCAACATGAAACCCTAATTTGAGGTAGACTGCCTTAGGAGAGAGTTTGTCTGGTCAACCCTTGGACTTCCTTGAGCAATTTGAGGATCTCACTTGAAATGTATTGAGAGATATGGGAGGGAAAATTTTGGGGTACAACAACTGCCCCTGTTCAATCTTCTTAAACCTGAGGATGTAGATTGGCTTGCTTGCCTTTCGTGATCCGAAGGTGGAAGATGATTGAACACTAAAGTGCCCAAGAAATTTGCACTCACATGAGGTGGTATCCGTCTTGCGATGTCGGGAATGGGTTTATAGATGCCATTTGGATATTGATGACGGGAGATGGGCTTAAAGATGCCATCCGAAGGGGTGTCGATCGCCTAAGAGATTCCTTAGCGAGAGCATGTATACTTGTTGTTGTTGAGGAGGATTTTGCTAGGGAATGTTGTTCTCCGTCTTGAGAGAAAATTGAATTTTAGGAGCTTCGGTTGTCAGTTATTCTAATGGGGAATCGTATTTTGGTCGAAGAGGTGAAAATGAACTACTATCTGGTCGTGATCCAGGCTTCATAGTGATAAGATCGACTGTTATCTGGTCGTGCTCCAGGCTTTACAGTGACTTACTGGGGAGATGAGATTAAACTTGCTATCCGGTTGTAAACCAGGCTTTGCAATTTCTCAATTCTTATCTGGTCGTAATCCAGGCTTCAGAAGGAATTAGGTTGTTATTCGGTCGCATCCGGGCTTCAACTTGAATTTAGGGCACACTAATATCCGGTCGACTCCGGGCTTCTTAGTAATTGTCCAGGTAAACTGCTATTTGGTCGAAATTCAAGCTTCATAGTGTCTTTTACCGCTATCTGGTAGTAACCCAGGCTTCACGATGTCTTATACCATTATCTGGTCGAATCTAGGTTTCATGGTGTCTTGTACTGCTATCTGGTCGTAATTCAGGCTTCACAATACCTAACTTCTTATCTGGTCGAAATATAGGCTTCAGAAGGAATCAAGTGGTTATCTATTCGCATTCGGGCTTCCATTTGATTTTCAGGCCTACTAATATTTGATCGACTTCGGGCTTCATAGTAACCGGCCGGGTAGACTTCTATTTGGTCGAAATCCAAGCTTCGCAGTGTCCCTCACTGTTATCTGATCATAATCCAGGCTTCAGTGTCTTTTACCGCTATCTGGTCGTAATCCAGGCTTCATGATGTCTTATACCATTATCTGGTCAAATCCAGGCTTCATGGTGTTTGGAGAAATCAAGATATTATCCGGTCGAATCTGGGCTTCATAACTTGTATTAAAGATATACCACTATCTGGTCGACTCTAGGCTTCGTAGTATTCTTGGCTGCTATCTGGTCGTAATCCAGGCTTCACAACGTCTTATACCATTATCTGGTCGAATCCAGGCTTCATGGTGTCTTTGTATTCCTATTTGGTCGTAATCCAGGCTTCACAATAACTTGTTGGGGATTAAACTATTATCCGGTTGAATCCGAGCTTCATAGCTTAAAGATAAACCACTATCTGGACGATTCCAGGCTTCGTGGTGTTTAATACTATTATCCGGTCGTTCTCCGAGCTTCACAATATGATGGGGGAATCAAGATATTATCTGGTCGAATCTGGGATTCATAGCTTGAACTTTGTGAGAATTTGATTGTATCTTTTCCTGAAATGTAGAGGGTTAATCGTATGAAATGTCATGATGTATGAAATGTATCGAGCAGTGATGTTCTCAAAATAAATGAGATTGTGTTGTATGATGCATATGTGTATGCCACGATGTATGGAAATGCAATGTTTTTATGATGTTCTCTAGTTGGGGAAAATAAATCCCGGACTGCTGTTGGAGAGTAAAAAGAGTTTCGCTCGCCGGGGATAACGACCGAAGATGATTTGAGGATAACTTGGCAGGAGAATAATTTTGCTGGAGAATAGGCTGGTGAGGGAATGACTCTGTGGGGAAGAGATACTCTGTCAGAAGATCCGCTGATTTGGAGAAACATCCTCAGCTGGGGATGAATTACCATTGCTGGCGATGATAAACTCTGTCGGGGATAAAGTTTCTATTTGTAGAAGAAATAAACTCCAGTAGGGATTTTCGTCCCTTGTTGGTGATATATGAACTCTGCTTGGGGAGAATTAACACCAATGTTATTTTTGGTGTTTCCTACTCTGCGGGGAGTGTATGCACTTTTAGTCATATTCTCCAGCTGGGTATATCCCTGTACCTGGTGGGCTGAACAACTGTACGGTTTATACACTTCTTGTTTGCCCATGTTCCTGAAATTACGAGCAATCGTCTTTTGTTTCGTATGTAAATATTTATGAGCAACAATTATTTTCAAATGCATATATCAAAAATGAATTATTGGACGTTCTTGCAAAACAAAACAGAAAAAGAAAAACAATTTTGAAATTTATTGTAAAATGAATTGTATTGATTTTGAAGTTGGCCTGTAATAGGCGTTTTGTACAAGAGGCTGACGTCCTAGTAAGAGAACGCCGCTGAAAGATAGAAATTATACAATTTGTGCAAAACAAAGAAAAACAGCTATGTGAACAATCCCACTGGGTTCCAACTCTGCTATTATCCTTATGTCTTCGAGCGTCTCATCACTTTGCTACTTGGTTGAAGGTAGATCAGATTGATTGGCGTCGTCTGAGCTTGATAGTTGATCCTGAAGTCTGGTTGCAAGATGATCCAATGAGACATAGTGTTACGCTTTAATCCCTAATTTTTGCCTGGACCGTCCTTTCGGGTTTTCAGTCCACCGGGATACCCTTTTTTTCCCAAGCCGTCTTTTCAGGTTTTCGACTTGCCGGGTGTAGAGTTTTTTTCATTTTCATCCCTTACTTTTGCCCGAACCCTTTTGGTTCACCGGGAAGCCCTTATTTTTGCCTAGGCCAATCAACCTAGCGGGTCTTTTGATTATGCGTAGTATTTTTTCACTATGCCTGCATTGACGGGGTGAGGAAGGTCGTCACCATCCATGGTGGTTAGAATCATAGCTCCTCCTGAGAAAATATTCTTAACCACAAATGGCCCTTCGTACGTAGGGGTCCATTTCCCCCTGGGATCACCTTGTGGCAGTATGATACGTTTGATCACTAGATCCCCGACTTGATATTCTTGTCGTCTAACTTTCTTGTTAAATGCCTTGATCATTCGCTTTTGATACGTCTGACCATGACAAATAGCAGTAAGTCTCTTTTCATCGATTAAGTTCAGTTGATCAAGCCGGGTCTAGATCCAGTCATCTTCGCTCAAACCTGCATCCTTCATAATCCGGAGAGAGGGTATCTGGACTTCAATGGGTAAGACCGCCTCCATGCCATACACCAGAGAATAGGGTGTTGCCCCTGTCGATGTCCATGCTGAGGTGTGATACCCATGAAGAGCGAATGGTAACATCTCATGCCAGTCTTTGTATGTCACCGTCATCTTCTGCACAATCTTCTTGATGTTCTTATTAGCCACTTCAACAACCCCATTCATCTTCGGCCGGTAGGGAGAAGAATTATGATGTTGTATCTTAAACTGTTTGCAAAGCTCGGTGATCATCGTATTGTTGAGATTTGTACCATTGTCCATAATGATCCTCTCTGGTACACCGTATTGACATATCAAATTGTGTCGGATAAACCGTGCCACGACGTTCTTGGTTACTGTAGCAAAGGAAGCTGCTTCAACCCACTTCGTGAAATAATCAATTGCTACCAGAATTAAACGATTTCCGTTAGACGCAGTAGGTCTGATCTCGCCAATCATATCGATGCCCCACATTGCAAAAGGCCAAGGAGCTGTCAAGACATTCAGAGGAACTGGAGGTACATGCACCTTATCAATATAGACTTGGCACTTGTGATAAGTTCGAGAATCCTGATAACAATCGGCTTCCATAGTAGACCAATAATATCCTGCCCGTAGGATTTTCTTTGCCATAGTATGTCCACTGGAATGAGTTCTGAAGGTACCTTCATGTAACTCTGCCATAATCCTTTCTGCCTCGTTCTTGTCCATACATCGCAGTAAGGTTGAATCATGGTTACACTTGTAAAGGATACCATTATTGATGAAGAACTTCGTCGCGAACCTCCTCAAGAACTTCTTATCATTAACAGATGCACCCTCGGGGTATCCCTGAGCCTCAAGATACCTCTTTACCTCGTGAAACCAGGGTTTATCTGCTACCTCTTCAGTCTCAATGTCACAGCAATCTACGGGTTCGTCCAACCTTTCAATGGTAATCTGGGGAGCTTCATTGTCCCACCTAACCTTGAACATAGAAGACATGGTAGCTAGCGCGCCCGCTAACTGATTCTCCTCTCTTGGGAAGTGTTCAAAGGTTATCTCCTCGAAGTGTGGGAGCAATGTCAGCACATACTCCTTGTAAGGAATAAGATTTGGGTGCTTTGTATCCCACTCTCCTTTGATCTGACTGATCACTAGAGCGGAATCTCCGAACACACTCAAGAACTTAATCCTTAGGTCAATACCTGCTCGAAGGCCCATGATGCATGCTTCATACTCCGCCATATTGTTGGTGCAGTTAAAACATAGTCGGGCGGTGAATGGAGTATGACAACCTTCAGAGGATATGATCACGGCACCAATGCCATTACCCAACGCGTTTGAGGCTCTGTCAAAAAACATAGACCATCGGGATCCTTCCTCGGGTCCTTCATCCAGTCCAGGTTCGGCACAGTCGGTCACCAACATGATGTTCTCATCCGGGAATTCGAAATTCATGGATTGGTAATCATCCATGGCTTGATGCGCCAAATGATCCGCCAACACACCCCCCTTGATGGCTTTTTGGGTTGTATATTGGATATCATACTCAGTTAAGATCATCTTCCATCTTGCTATTCTTCTAGACAAGGCAGGCTTTTCGAAGATATACTTGATTGGGTCCATCTTTGATATCAATAGGGTAGTGTGAGTCAACATATACTGTCACATCCGGCGAGCAGCCCATGCCAAAGTGCAGCAAGTTTTCTCAAGTAGTGAGTATCGAGTCTCACAGTCGGTAAACTTTTTGCTAAGGTAGTAAATAACATGTTGTTTTCTGCCAGACTCGTCATGCTGCCCCAGCATACACCCCATTGAATTATCTAGTACGGTCAAGTATAAGATCAAAGGTCTTCCTTTAACTGGAGGCATCAGAATAGGTGGCTCTTTGAGGTATTCCTTGATCCTTTCGGAGGCGGTCTGACATTCATCATTCTATTTTACCACTTGATCTTTCTTCAGCAGCTTGAAGATTAGCTCACAAGTAGCAGTCAGATGTGAAATGAATCGGGCAATGTAATTCAGACGTCCCAAAAATCCTCTAACTTCCTTTTCTGTTCGGGGAGCTGGAATCTCCTGTATAGCCTTCACCTTTGCAGGATCCACCTGAATACCTTTATCACTAACGACGAAACCCAGCAGCTTACCAGACCTTACCCCGAAGGTGCACCTGTTCGGTTTTAACCTCAGCTTGTACATCTTCAACCTGTCGAACAATTTCTGGAGATGGTCAAGGTGTTCTTCCTCAGTCTGGGACCTTGCGATCATGTCATCAATGTAAACCTCAATCTCATGGTGAATCATGTCGTGGAACAAAGCGACCATGGCGCACTGATAAGTTTCCCCAGCATTCTTCAACCCGAAAGGCATTACCTTGTAATAGAAGGTGCCCCACTGCGTAGCGAAAGTTGTCATCTCCATGTCCTCGGGAGCCATCTTAATCTGATTATAACCAGAAAAACCGTCCATAAAGGAGAAGACCTTATGTTGCACGGTGTTGTCGACCAGAACATCAATGTGAGGAAGTGGGAAATCGTCTTTGGGGCTCGCCCTGTTCAGATCCCTATAGTCCACACACATTCGTACCTTACCATCCTTCTTTGGCACCGGCACAACGTTGGCAACCCACTATGGATAAGAAGTGACGACTATAAAATCGTCATCAAACTGTTTCATGACCTCAAATTTGATTTTCTCAAACATCTCGGGGCGCATACGACGAACCTTCTGCTTTACTGGAGGACAGTCTTCTTTAGTTGGCAGGCGGTGAACCATAATATCAGTGTCTAAACCAGGCATATCTTCATAAGACCAAGCGAAGATATCAACATAGTCGCGTAGCATCTGTATCAATCGCTGCTTGACACTAGGCTCCAGATTTGCACCTATCTTGACCTCTTTCTTGTCTTCCTCCGTACCCAAATTCACTGATTCCACTAGCTCTTCATGAGGCTGTATGGCCCTCTCTTCCTGTAGTAACAGTTTAGCAAGTTCCCTAGGCACTTCACAATCATCCTCACCTTCGTCCTCGGCTTGGTTGATCGGATTTTCGAAGTCATAACTAGCAATAGCAGAGTCGTTATCAACGGGATCCAGAGTGGATGTGGATCTGCATTATGATATGTGAGTGTGTGTAAGACAATAGCTGTTTTGATAAAGTACAACATAGAAAACAAAAACAAGGAGCGCAAAATTTGTAATGCAACAAAACGTCCAATGTTTTATTGATGATATATGAAAATGACAAATGATAAGCCCTCACAAACAAAGCCAAGGTGCCTCGGGCAAGGCACCGGGACGTAAAGTTTCGAACTGTTTATTACAAATCTCAAAACAAAAGTCAATTACTGGGTAATAAAAGAAACGGGTACGAAGTCCTTCGCCGTCCAGTTGTTCAATCCACCGTTGGTAGTCGGGTAAATCCAGTTGTCGATATCCGACTCTTCTTCATCATCCTCAATTGCATTCACTCCCTGATTACTGATGTGAAGAGGAGGTCTTCCAATCCGCGTGCGCCGAACATCCCTTTGAGCTTCTGCAGTAAAGCCCAAACCAAACTTGTCAGTTTTGTGTGCTAAGTCAGGGAGTTGCCCCCAATTTGCACACCCACCTTTCTTAATTACAGCCCTGGCATCCTTGAGGGAAGCCATCTTCATTAGAGGTTTGTCAGCAGCAACTTCAGTTGACGCCAGAGTCTGGGGGACCTCTTCAAGGTTTTAACACGGGGTTTCGATGAACTCCCCATCCATCTCCACATACCGAAAGGAGTTAAGATGACTCACCATGTACTCCTCTTCTCCTCACACCGTGACGATCTTCCCCTTCACTGGATATTTCAACATCTGATGGAGCGTAGAAGTCACTGCCCCAGCCTTATGAATCCATGGGCGACCCAGCAAGCAAGAATAAGATGGTCGGATATCCATCACATAGAAGGTATATGCAAAAGTATGAGAGCCAACCTTAACAGGGACGTCCACCTCCCAGTGCACCATCCTTTTTGACCCATCAAAAGCTCCAACCACAATATTACTCGGCTTCAGAACCAAACCTTCACATTCCAGACGGTCTAGTGCTTTCTTTGGTAAAACATTTAATGAGGACCCAGTATCCACCAGCACGTAGGCCAAAGTAGTTCCCCTGCACTCGATCGAGACGTGCAGAGCATCGTTGTGATTTCTTCCTTTAGCGGTTAGATCTGCATCTGAGAAACCCAACCCGTTGTCGGCAGTCAAACTAGTTACGCAGTCTTTGAATTGATCAGCAGAGGTTTCCTGTGGCACATGCGCAGTTTTAAGGAAAGCAATTAAAGCCTTTGCATGGGCTTCCGAACATAATAACAAGGACAACATGGAGATTTTTGAAGGGGTCTGCCCCAGCTGCTCGACTATGTTGTAGTCGCTCTTCTTGATAATCTTCATAATTTCCTCTATCTCCTGCTTAGAGGTTTCTACCATGATCTTCTTAGGTGCCTCCGTCCGGGAAGGCTCACCTATGACTTCTTTGCCCCGAGTGTCAGATGACTCGGCGACCAGGGTGATAACTGGAGTAAGAATTGGAACAGTAGATGATGTACTGGCAGATGGAATGGCAACGGGCTTTTGAACAGTCGGAGGGGAAATCTCGGGAGAAAAGAGTCTCCCGCTTCGGGTGACCTTGCTAGCCCCGACGATATTGTTGATATCAGCATCAGTTTCTTCAAACTTTAAGTCTTGTTTAACTCCATGGTAATACACATCGGCCCCATAGTGCCAAGGGACGGCCTTATCCAAAGTGTATGGGATAGGACCAGGGATAATAATGATTAACAGAGCGATTCTCGAAACATATGTAATCCTAACAGGCTTTCTCGAGGAAGCCTTGGAAGGATTGGCGGAAATGGTTATGATGGCAACATCTTCAACTGGAACTAACAGAATCAGAGTCTTCTCTAACAGGATCTCTTTGTTATCCATCAGGCGTTGAACACCTGATTTCAATAAGTGGCAACCAGCAGGTAGAATTGAACATAGGTGGCAAACTTCGCCACAGCCCAGAAATAAACCGGCCAACAATAGATTCTTCTTCACTGTCATCAAAGGAGTAGAAATGTCTTCCACAGAGGTCACAAATAAATCATCGTCCACAACATTTACCCCATGACCATGCTTGGGCATAAGAGCAGTTATGATGTTAGGTTTCTATGGAGCGTCAAACTCAATCTCTTTAGCTTCAATCAAATCTTGTACTTTATTCTTCAAGGCCCAACAGTTGTTCGTATCATGACCTAGGCTATTAGAGTGATAGGTGCAGCGGGCGCTCGGATTATACAACGGAGATGTGGTGCTGGGATTCTTCGGGGCTTCCCTCAGAGTTACCAGGTTGGTCTTCAACAATTGTGGTAGAATTTGAGACAAGGTCATATTAAGCCGAGTATACTGTCTCTGTGGCCTCTCCATTCTTTGCTGATTGTTGCGTTGTGGGGCAACAGTGGGTCTCGATATTACTACCGCATTCACTGCTCGACGGTGTTCAGGTCGATTTTGGCTCCTCGAGCTGTAAACTGCACTAGCTTCTTTCTTACCGGTGAAAGGCTTCTTTACTGCACTTGACGACGTATCCTTCTGTATCTTACCACTTCGGATACCAGCTTCCACTCTCTCCCCAGTCAAAATCAATTCAGTAAACCCAGATGATGAACTACCAATCAGATGATTGAAAAATGGACCAGACAAGGTCCCCAGAAACATATCAACCAACTCCCTATCAGACAGAGGGGGTTGGACTCTTCCAGCCAGATCTCTCCACTTCTGAGCATAGTCCTTAAAACCTTCGCTTGCACCCATTGACATACCCTGAAGCTGAGTACGAGTGGGAGCAAGGTCAGTGTTATACTGGTACTGCCTGTAGAAAGCAGCAGTAAGGTCCTCCCAGTTTCAGACATTAGCTCCTTCCAATTGATAAAACCATTCAAGTTGAGTCCCTGACAGACTATCTTGAAAGAAATATACCCATAAATTCCTATCAGCAGTGTAAGGTTGGATTTTTCGGACATATGAGCGGAGATGGAATTTTGGACAGGATACTCCATCGTACTTAGCAAAAACCGAAGCTTTAAACTTGTGAGGGATCACCACCCCAGATGCTAATCCCAGATCTCTGAAGTCCAGATCAGGGATCTTTTGAATCTCTATAGCACTCAGACGATCCTCAAGTTGTTTGTACCTATCCTCAGCAGGAGGATACTATTCCTCATCAAAATTAGTGTCATTATCAGAGACTACAGGACTAGGACCCTTTTCTTCTTCTTGATTCTCCCCTGCTTTGGATGAATGAGACAGATCAGCTTCCTGTCGCAACCTATTCCCAAATCTGTGGCCCATATTCAGCAGAACCACCTTCTTCTTCTTCTTTTTCTTCTCCTTCGGGATGAGAGTCTTCAAATCCTATTGCCCTTTAGCCAAGTTCAAGAACATCTCTTGGAATTGGGCATTATGTGCCTGAAGAGCTTTAATGGCTTGATCGGCAGGTATTTCAGAAGACATTTCGTGCTGAAATAAACAACAAAGAAGATGAGAAACCTGTAATGATACCTATAATGAGGTGCATGATAATGGAATGCGTATGAAATTATTTCAAAGACTTTGGGAGATTTAAATTTGCAAACCAGGAAATAAACAAACTTTATTAGATTAACTTGTAAAAATGTTTAACAGTGCCCCCAAGGCGTTACAAAAGAAATAACTGAAAAGCAAATCTAAACTAGAAACAATAAAAGATGTCAGAAATCCCATGGTCGCTTCCCCTTCGTGCTGACGTAGTCATTAATCGTTCTTTCATTCTCAAGTTGCCTCGTGAGCTTCAAGATCTTCTTTTCTTGCTCATGATACTTCTCCCTGTAGGTATCCCTCTCCTCCTTCAACTGAATCCAGGATCTCTTCAATTCCCCAAGATCAGTGGGCATGTAGGGATAAAGGACTGTATAAGGAACACCCTCTTCATTAGTATGCTCCATAATCACTGGCAACACAACTTCATAAGGCATCCCAAGCTTCTGAGCTCGAGCTCAGACCTACTGGAGGTAAGGTTGCATAGGGAGAGAGGTCTTTGGTCCTATCTCTTGAGGGTCAGACCTATTCACCATGCTCCAAGCTCGTATAAACATGCGGCGATGCTCATCAATATCCCCCTTATAGTTAAAGGCAATATCTGTAAGAAGTAGCTCATGAGGACCATCTCTCCGAGTGCGACCAAACTGTCGTAAAGCCAAACAAGGATTGTAGGTTATTCCCCCTATAATTCCAAGCAACGGGACATTAGGGTATTCCCCACATCGATCAATGACAACGACTTTTTCCATAGCCTTAGAACTCCAAAGAATGTTTGATGGGCAAGAGACATTATCCTGTAAGACCACCCTAATCCTTCCTCATTCTTCAACACGGACTTGGGGAGGTGCGAAATAAACCACCTCACCAGCAACGACATGCAACACATGAGGGTCCCTCTTCTCCGCACAGTACGAGTATAGAGGGCATGTAGGATATCACCCAGAATAGTAGGTACAGGATTGCGAGACAGGAAGATCTTAACCGCATTCACATCTATGAAGGAATCTGGATTCGGAAATAGAACCAAACCGTAGATAAGGAGAGCCAAGATGTCTTCAAAATCCTGAAAGTCCAAGTTATCCCAGAATAGTTGAGCTTGATCCATCAGAAACTTGGCTAAGAAACCGTCAACCCCACTTCGTGTCTCCCAGTTGGATACTACACCAGCCCTTTTCAAATGTAAAGATGAAGCAATGTCCTCTAGCCTAGAAGTCTCCTCCAAACCTGTGAAGGGTGTCTGCTCGAGGATGGATATACCCAATAAGTAAGAAAACTCCTCCAAAGTGGGAACTAGCTGATAATCCGGGAAGGTGAAACAATGATGCACCGGATCGAAGAACTGGAAAAGCACACTCATCATCTGCTCATCCAACTTTGAAGTGACCAAGTTAAGAAGTTGACCATGTCTTCTAATGAATGAGGAAGTATCAGAAACTCTTGAGGCTAAATCTTTGAGTTGAGCAAGTATTTGCACAAAGTTAACTCGGATGGTGTTTTTGCGCATGGAAGCCATAATCTGCAAAACATAACAAAGATAAATCCCCTCAGTCTTTGAAATGGTTAGTATAATGAAGTATGCATTCTATGTTATGATGCATGATGTCATGGTAAAACAAACAGCAGGTATAGCAGATAACAGACATGGTAAAGGCAAACAAGTCCCACAAGAGCCCTTAAGTTTCAGGCTTGCATGGGGTCTAGGTACTACCCTCTTGAAGTTCAGTTGGTTTCAACCTGTCCTAATAATAGTAACCGGGTTCTAGAGGTTCTCAATATCACTGACCATCCTCCGTCGGTCATGGTTTCAGCTTACGCAATCTTTTCTTGTGGCCAGAACTATCTCGAGAGTATGGTCTCAATGAGTGTAGTATCGAGTATCAACCAGTTCTCAACTTTACACCGAGACCGACTATCTCACTACTTCCTATGGCCAAGTTGGTTAATTATAGGTTCTAAGGTCAGTTGATGCTTAACAACACACATAGCATCCTCGTATTCTCCTTGTTTCTCCACAAGGGATACCGGTACCAACCAATGTGCCACATCAATGTAGTTACTGCTTCAACCGTATCGGTCTACGCCGTACAGTTCCCTCACAGTTTATTGCTACTTACCTAAAAGGTGTCCCCCAGATCCGGGTTAGGATCTATAGTAACTCCTAATACAGACCCTCAAAAGTAAAGCAATCAAATCAAACAAGAGAAGCAATGTATAATGAACTGGTCCTAAGGTATACCCCACTTATTATTCCCCAGCAGAGTCGCCAGTTTTGTGATACGATGGTAGAACCGACTGTTTTAGAAAATGCTGGTTTACATTTTGCGTTTGTGTTTGCAAAATGTCGCGGTAAGCAAAAGTTGCCACCGACTTTTATTTTATCCAACCTTGAAAGGAAAAAAGCACAGAAAAATTCCTTTTTCGAGATTTTGAGTACGGGGGGTAGATTATAGAAAGGGAATGTATTAGCATTCTTTCTATCCGTAGTTTTCTACGGGCTCTTAGGTACTTGTTCATCATTTTAAAATTTGCTTCAGTGTTTGTATATTTTGAAAAGTTTTTGTTTTATTTTGATTTAACCCTTGCTTCTGTCTTCAAGAGTGTTACGAAGTGTTTTTGAAAACTTTGCTTGAAAAGTGTGTAAGTATGGAAAAAATTTGTTTATTGAGCAAGTACCTACTAGCATCTACCTACTCGAAAAAAGAATGTTTATGTTCTTGTTTCCCTTAGATAACGTTATCCCACTATTAGTGAGTAGGTAGCACTGTCGTTGGAGTTGTAAGGGTCAATTCGAAAGAGACGTACGATCACTAAAGCAATGTTAGGACGTCTTAGTAATAACCCTAATGTCTTAAGATCATATTCGAGGCAACATATCCGAGGCAACCTTTCCGAGGCGACATTTCCAAATGGGACATTTGATCTTTGTTTAGACAAGAGAGCGACCACTAAAACACCCTATACTTAATGACCGTTTACCGAAGGCAACCGAAGTGAGAGTACACCCTAGGAGTGTGCATGTGCGAGTGATTCAATTTCAGTTATTATCTTTGTACATTTAGGGTTTGCTAACCGTTTTAAAATTAACATACATTCTTATCATGCAATCCTACTATCATACATCTAATAGTTAATGTTTGCGGAAATTAAAATGTGAGAAATAAAAGCTACGCTATTACAAGGCTTCGGGGAGGGGGATTAATTACATATCCAAAAACCCGTAAAACGATAAATAAACGCAAAGTCCTAATTAGACTATTACATCCCATGAGCAGTTGCATCAATGTTTGCAAAAATGAATAAACGCGCGCGATGAATCGAGGACGAGAGAAAATTAGGGTTTTGACCCCCATCTAACCTAATTAAAAGAAAAGTCAATTTTGTTGTTTTTTGATTTTTTTTAAGAAAAGAATAAGGTTTTAAATTAAATACAAACCTAATTACTAATTAAATTAAATTAAGAAAAATAATTAATTTTGACCTATTTTTGTATTTTTAGTTATAAAATAAAATAAAACGAAAATTATTTTAAACAAAAACCCTAATTTTCTAATTGATTTTAATTTATTTACAAAAGAATTAAAGTTACCCTAAAATTAAATAAACTAATTAAATTAAATTTTGATAAAAACTAAATCCTAAATCTAATTTGATGAAAATTGATTTTTTGATTTTTTGATAAAATAGAATTAATTTTTGTGTTAGTAAAAATAAATTAAATAAAGTAATTAAAAGAGAAAATATAAGAAAAGAAAGAAGATGGGCCTTGTGATCAGCAAATGAGGGGGGTGCCTTAGCAATTTTTGGGCCCAAAAAGCCTGATCCACATTTGACTTCCATGCTCCAATGTTTGCATGTTGATTGGGATGCATGGTGGTCCCTCATGTAATGGCCTTCAGATCTGGCCTTCTGGAGATCTAATGATTGCAAGCTGAAGGTCCATGATGGTATTTATGCCTGTGCACACGCCTGATCATGCAAGTAAAAATAATATGAAATAACATGGGGGACCTGGGATTCGAACCCAGGTCCTATGGCCTTTCCATTCGCCTCAACACCAATTGAGCCAAGTGCGCTTGTTGTACAAAGAGGAACAAACAAGTATTATATTAAAAAAACACTAGTTAATTTTCCGCGCACGAACGTTTGAATGGGCGAACCAGGGCACACCATACCATCGTCTCTAACCTTTCTCTGTTGCTAAAAGTATGATGATGTTTACCTACGGACAAGAAGCGTAGGTACAGACCCTGCAATTTCCAAAATCACATATGTGCATGATAAATGAAACCTAAAGCCATAGACCAATTTGCCTTGGCCTTGTGAACATCATGGTTCCTTTCTTTTGGGCCAATTTTACCTGTACAAGAAGATCCCCAAACGAAACAAAAAAAAACCTAACAATGGCATATCTCTATAGGGTTAGCTAAAACGCAATTAACTATTACCAATAGCTTGCAAATGCTTCCAGGGTTCAGAATATATACATGATTCATGCTACAAATGCCTAAATGATGATATTCGATTTCAAGAATATGTCAAAACCGTGAATCACTTACAGCGGGTTTTAGGGCATGAAAAGGCTTGCTTTTGATTGCTATGGACTCCTTGAATGCCCAGGAAACGAAAGGAATGCTTGGTAAAGCTTGAAAGTACCTGGAAATATAAAAATAGATCACCACTTTTTCTTGATTTTTTGAAGTTTGTCCTTCACTCTACACGCCTCCAAACCTTGTTCTTTTGGTCTGCATTTGTCCAGTATATATCAGTGATTGAATTAGGTTTGCAAATGTGCATTCAATCTTTTTCAATTATGGTCTTTGATCATGATTTGATTCCCATGAAAATCTTTCCAAAGTAAGCCAAAAACCAATATTTTTATGCACAAACATGCCTTGCACGATTTGATTTTGTTGCTAGCTGTATAAGGGACCTGAAATATGCACAAAATCTCAAGGCTTAAATGATTTTGATATTTCCATGATTTATTTTGATTTAATTTGATTTAATTGAAATAAAAATCAAAATAAATGGCAAAAATAAAATAAAGGCAAGTGGGAAGGATCATCCGTCGTGGACCATGTTACAAACTCAAAACAAGTACAAAAAATTGGGCCCATTTGACAAAAATTGCAATTTTGGCCACTCTTGACTTTTGACAATTTTGCAAAAAAGGTCAACTTCACCAATGCATAACTTCTTAAATTTTGACTCTATGAAGGTGTTCTTAGACTTTTTATAAATCTCAAGGTGTCCTATAAGCAACCCTTTTGGTCTAATCTCAATTGAGTCTTCCATGTTCATGTATGAAGCTTTGACAAAAAGTGTGTTTTTGTTGACTTTTCAAAATGACCAATAATGTCCAAATTCATAACTTCTCGTGAGTGCATATTTTGAACTTGGGAACTGAATATTAATTGTAGGGTATTTCATCCTCTTAAAAATGAGCTTTGTATGGGTCATTTCTAATAAAGTATGAGAAAGTTATGTTTGGTCAAAGTTGAGTTGACTTTTCCTGCAAAACCCTAATTTAGCAACTTTTGGGTTCTAATGAATTGTGAACAATCCTTGATGAATAATGATCAACCCTTGATAAAATGATGAATAATACTTCAAAATGAGGATGTTGAGCAAAAATCTTGAGGTTTGACTGTATGGGAACCACAATTGACTTTTGCCCTAACACAATTGATTTTCAGGCCTTTGAGCAATTGATTGAGCAAACTTCCTCTGTAAGGCTTGAAACTTGACATGGATGATCTTGAGAACATATTAGGACAATGGTGATAATTTTGGATCCCTTGGACTCAAGTATCTTGATGCAACATGAAACCCTAATTTGAGGTAGACTGCCTTAGGAGAGAGTTTATCTGGTCAACCCTTGGACTTCCTTGAGCAATTTGAGGATCTCACTTGAAATGTATTGAGAGATATGGGAGGGAAAATTTTGGGGTACAACAATAGTGTTCGAAGGGACCCTAAAATCTTTGATTGTCCCAAAAGGTTGATTAGGATCACTTGTAGTGTTTGGCTGAGATTTCTCTTTTTGAGGTTCTTCGTTCTCTTCTTCTCCTTCATTATGAGTCTCCATGTTGAGATTGGACATGTGTTCGTCTTCTTCGATCAGTTGAGTATCGTTAGATTAAGGGATTATTGGTGAAGAGTCATCTATTTTTTCTTGAACACGATCCTCATTGACTCGGATTTCTATATCAGCATGTTCTCCATCTTCGCTCTCGCTAGTGGAGTCAGATGATTGAGTTGATTGGGGTGAAGCAGGGGGGAGTGGGATGTGAGATGAATAAAAGAGGAACCAGTGCTCATGGGAATATCATATTTGATACTGGAAGTTGCAGTACCAGTTTGATCATTCTATAAAAGAGAAAGAGATTCATATCAGTCAAAATAATAAGGTGTAATGAAGGAAAAACAAGGTAAAATTGAAATACCTTAAGTCCTTCAGCCTCAGGACTAGAGTTATCACTTTCCACTTATTCAGAGACAACTGAAGTAGGTTTTGGATCAATGTCTAATGCTTCGTAAGCAATAGATTTCGCTGGCTTGGACACAAAAAATTTTTGTTCGGAGATGAAGTCAGTGATTTTCAACTTCTTCTTCTTTGTCGATTTCGTTGTATCAAGTGAATGATCTTCAGGGTCTGATTCAATTGGTGTTGGTGGAGGTTGAGTTTCTTTTCGTTTTCTTGGAGTTGGTGGAGGTTGAGTTTCTTTTCGTTTTCTTGGAGTTGGTGGAGGCTTTCGAGTAACCTGAAAATAATGAAATAATATTAGTAAAATGTACTTACATGCAAGGATTGAAACAATGAAGTATTCGAGTGTTACCTTTGTTGTAACCTTCGCCAAGACAGGTTATTCAATCTGGTCATCACCTTTGGATGAAGAAGCAGTAGTCCTCTTCGCAGCCACAACTGCAGCTTTGTCTTTGTTGCTTTGTTTCTTCTCAACAACTAAAAGGAAACAAGGAAATCAAATGGATTAAGGTTAAGAGAAGATGTAGAAATACTTTGAAGGACAAGTCTAAGTAGCCTTCCATTTAACACTTTCATGTATTTGAGAAAGTATTCAAACATGCTTTATGTAGACATGAAGGTGGCCGTTGAAACTATGCAGAGTATTCTTTGTCTAAACCACTCGTTCAACTAGTTTTTTGGAATCTTGTTGAAGAAGTTTCATGTAAGACCCACAAACGAACCATTCTGAGAATGGAGGTCTAAATTCCAAGCCAAAGTCAGCACTTGGAAATGGTAGGAATTTACGCGGTTGGGGTTTAAAAGCCAACTCGTACCTATTTTCAGGTTTAATGCATGAATGGATTTTTAAATAAGGGGGTTTCTTTGTGAACTTTTCTTTTAAAATCAAGATTGCTTCACGAATGGTTCGACTAAGATCATCAGATCTGTATACAATTTCAAAGTATTTTTGGAACACCTTTATTTCTTTGATGTGAGTAGTTTTACCTTTCTTATTACATTCTTGTATGGAATCAAAAGCATGAGTTAGATGTTGAGAAAAATCAGCAACATCGAAGATTACATTGGTGTAGTACTTCCTCCACCAAGTGTCGAATTCTTGTGTGCAAAGGTGTAATGGCCGAAATGAAATGGGAGTGATAGTGGTACTGTTGGCATAACGAGAAAGTTGTTTGGTGCAATAAGGTTCATAAAACCACTTGCCATGGAGACAAAGAGCACCTTTCTTTTTGTAAAGTGGTTTAAGCATTGATTAAATAAGGCCAAACTGACGAAAAACCAAATTAGTTGATAGCTAACCAAGATAATTTGGTTCTTCGAAGTTCTCAACCTAGTGGAGAGAAATCGAGGAGTAAGAAAAGACTCTCAGATGGATATGGATTCAACTTCTTGATCCTTCAAAGGAGTAGGGAATTCACGTGCAAACCATTCAGGACCATGCGTCCTTTGAGCAAAAAGAGCAGTAGAAGAAGTGAAATTATAGCACTTGGCGAAAATCATTACGAAGCCAGTAAAGGAATCTCGTAAGTTTTCCCCTTCATCATTTGGGGTTAGCTGAACTAACTTAGTCCCTTCGACCATCCTGGTTCTTACCTCCTCACTTTCTTCATTGATAATATTGTGTGTTGGGAGCAAAGGCTTGAAAGTGGCAATCAACCACAATTGAAGTAGCCAGAAGGGGCCAGAGAGCAAGACGTTTGTTCCTAGTTGGTAATTCCTTAGGATCTCGACATACTCTCCTAAATACTCATAGAGGGAACCTAAAATAATCTGGCTCAAGAACAATTTATGCCCAACATGAATTTGATTCGCCATGATGAGATATCTTTTTGCTACTTGGAGGGAGCCTGAGAAGAAGACACGGCGTGATATCCATAATGCCAAGAAGGCAATATGCTCTTCGTCAAAAACTCCTTCGATAGTTTTGTTGGGGTGGTCAACTATATAGTTTGTGAAAGTTGGTTTACCTTTTGCGAAACCAATAGTATCTTCGTCCATCTCAAATGGGTCGAAAGTTTCCCCAATATGTTGAAGACCAGTAATGGCAGTATCAAACAAAGTTGGAGTCATCATTCCATAAGGGAAATGAAAAGTATTATGGGTAGAGTTATAGAATTACATAAAAGCCACTAACATACTTTGGCTATACCCAGGACTAGATTTCGACAGCTGAATCATGTCGTAAATCTCCATATCTTTCCAAAATTGGCTTTTCTGTCTTTCAACCGTAGCAAGCCAAGAAATATATGATTTAGGGTCTTTCATCAAAGGGAAAGATCAAAACACTATAAGAGTGTTGGTCATATAGTCAAGGTTAATTTTGTCTTCAGTTTGTGAATCGTCAGTCGAAGACTTCGCTTGGTCACTTACAGGTTTTTGGGTATCATATTTTTTACCTTTGTTATCAGGATTTTGTTTTACTAGCCAAGGGTTTGGTATGATGATAAACAAGAAAGAAATACTTAAGTCTCTTTGCATCTACATTAGGGTCAGGCACTGGACCCATATACACATTCTTTTCACTAGTAATGGTTAAAGGAATGAGTACCTGATATTCATAGATTTTGCATTTTTCCTCAAGAAGTGGAGGCTCAGGCACATATTCTTGATTTCATGCTAGCAGTAGTTTTTCTACCTGAACGATTGGAACTGAAGCTTCATTTTGCCGTTGTTTGAGTGCTTTACTGGTTTTAGGCGCCATTGTTGAAGGTTGGAGTTTGAAGATGAAGAGTTTTGTGAAGATAGTGAAGAAAAAGCCCAAGAAATGTGAGTTTGGAAGTTCAGAAGATGGAAAGTGTTGAAAATAAAATGTTGGAGTATTTATAAGAAGATAAAATGGAAGTTTCATTTTCAATTTGTGAAGGATGAATGAAAGTTAGTGGAACACGTGTAAATTTTCTACAGGGTGCACTAGCGATTACCTCTACAAGTGATCTCGATACTCCTATTTTTTAGGGGTAATGATGCTAGCTAAAATGCACGTCTCGATGAGATGTTTCTAAAAAGTGGTCATCATGACCATGACATCACAATAGTCATTTCTGATGCGTTGAAAGCTTTCAAAAAATGTCTCTTTCTCAGCTTAATCGAAAAGGACATTTTGGGGGGAAATTTGTTAGCTAGAAATTCGACGCTCAAGGTTGAACAAAGACAATAGAGGTCTTTTAGAGAAATCAAGAGTATTTAAGATGTTGTTCAACGAAGATAAAATATTGGTATTTCGACCAAAGTTTTAGTGAAATAATACGAATTTGAAGTGAAGCATTTTGGAAGATGTTTAAAGCGAGTTCGACAAGGATAATTTGAAATAAGGCCGAACCTTTGATTCTTGGCGCTTATTTCATTATTTTGAAAGGAGACGCGTGGAAGTCTGTGAAGGATGGAACACATGCAAACAAGAATGTGTCCTTATCTGAAGAAAAGATCGTTCGTGTCGAAATTAGTATAAATAGAGTCTTTAATTTTGGATTTCTTTGTGTTTAAATATTATACAAATCACTCAAAATCACTCAATGTATCAAAGTTGACCGAGAAACGAGTTTTATGAGAATGTACGTATGAAACACCATGTTTATTTTCAATGTCAATTTGTCTTTATCAATATCATTTATATTCCATTTAAGTTTCAGTCAAATTTGCTTTATCTTCCTATCATTTTTATCAATAATTTCTTTACTTCTTTTAAATTTACATTCACTTTCGAAGAAGATATTTTGCAAAAAACTTAGAACAAAAGAAAACTAAACACGTTGTCCTAGGATCAATCTAATCGATCCAGTAAGTAACCATAATTGTTAAACTTTTGGAAGACTAGCAGTTGTTTACCAAATTTCACGGTAAACAGTATGTAAATGTCCTTATTTGCTATTTTAGCCAAGTACGTCTTATTACCTGCTTAAGGTGTATTTCTTTTCTTTTATCATAAATGATGTATTACTTTTAGCCGTATCCTTCATGATATTTTCGAGCTGGAGGATTGTCCGAGTTTAATTTTATCCATGCAATTCGTAAAGTTTGCCTTACATGACCAACATTAAATATTGTTTTGCTTAAAGCGTAAATAACCTTAAGTACTTTGTAAGGCCGTGTATGGTGATTTGTTTATGAGCATGGTTGTGTTAATATGTACGTGATTTATTGATAAGATGCTACCCGACTTGATATATCTGTATATTGGGTCATGTTTATAATTGTACAACATGAAACTGGTAGATGCGGCTATGTTTTGAGTCACACTTGTAATAATATGGCATAAGATTAACTAGATGTGACTATGCTTTAAACTGTATTTTGTATCACAGAGGATCATTCCCCGACCAAGGGTAGAGAATTCCCGTCCTTGCCCATGAGTTAAAGCTCTGGTTGAGGCGCACGTCTTCAGGTTCCACCTCTCACGCCCCTTAGATGGGCTAGATCTAAAGGGGGGGTGCCAGCTACGCAAAAATGTGTGTAGTCTTTGACTAGAGGGTACTTGATTGTTATAGTCGGACGTGCAAAACTTCTTCGACATCTCCCTTGAATTCTTTATCATGGGCCTCAATTGTGTTGGTTGTACCACAGTTTCGTCATTACTGCATATAATCACAAATTAACAAACGTCTCAGGCTTTGTATAGTTTCATTCATAATGAACAATTATTTGTGTATGCTTCCTAGCAATTATATATATATATATATATATATATATATATATATATATATATATATATATATATATATATATATATATATATATATATATATATATATATATATATATATATATATCGTACTATATATATTGTACTACATATATTGTACATCCTAGAATTTTGGTATATAACTCGGATAAGGTCGGGTTGTACACCAACAATTTATGAATGGTGTAATGATGGTGTCATAACCTATGTATATTCCAGATTTATTCCTTGCCGGGTTGGACTTCCCGTTTCGGGCTCTAGAAAGCTGTATCTGATAGCGTGTTTCTATTACAATACCCAAAAGGCCAGTCAACAGTCATGAATTCATTACAGATCGTTAATGAAATATGTTACAAATGGTTAAATGAGTATGTTACTTTTCTTAATGTCCATTAAACGCTTCTACGCTATAAAAGGGAAGAGTCTAATATAAAAAGAGAGCGACCGATGAATCACATAAAAAAGAAGGATGCAAGTGAAAACCTTAGACCACCAACAATGGTGGCCATTCATTCTGTCATACCCCAATTTACCCACACCTCATATGTTTTCTAGTGCCACTTTATTTTAAATAAATGAAATAACACATTTGGTAGGAGAGCATTTGGAAGGAATACACGTGAGATGTCTTGAGTTCGAATCACACCGTTCCCATTTTAATGCATTTCTCTCTTTTTATTGTTTTTATCTTTATTTCTATTTTATTTGCAAAAATCACAAAAATAGCATTTTTTTTTCATTTTTTATTATTAATTTTCATTTTTATTAATTAGGATTTTTTTTAAATAATTACTTTTATTTTATGCAATTTTAGTCCAAAAGAGTCAAAAATCGTTAAAAAAAATAAAATCTTTCACTTGTTTTCTATTAGTCGTTTTATGTCACACCGATTTATAGTCACGATCTCATACTCATTATTTTTGCAATTGCCTCATGACCTTCCCATTCTCCTAATGATTTTGGGGATAACTATTCTTGACCAGCCAAAAGTCCAATACAAAGTCCAATACATATAAGGTCAAAACATCCAATCCAACAACTCAAAAGTCTAAATAGATTTATCCGTCGTACATAATTGTCACACATGGGACTTAATATATACTTTTTTGATCTCATAATTTTACTCCATTCATTTTAAATTATGTAACTGACTTGAACCTTGTAGTGTTAAACTTGAAGGTCCACTCTGCACGTACGAATAAAAAATCAGCATCTCAACATTAAGAGTCCATTATCGCCAATTAATCACTATTTTGATTCTAATATATAACATTATTGTTTCTTTCTCTAAAAATAATAAATATACTAGTATATTTATTAAATATTATGAATTAATTTATTGACAATTAATATTGTTCTCTTATTAATATTTCTAGTTAATTGCAAAAAAAATATGAAATATATAAAAATATTTTGTGAAGAATTAGTTAATATAATTAAAATTAAAAAAAGAACTCTATAAGAGACATTTTTTTCAAGAAAATTCTATATTTAATAACAAACATAATATGTATATCTATTTTTGATGTTATACAAATATTTTATGAAAAATGATATTTTACCGTTAAAACATACACTATATCATATTTATTATTCACCAATACAATAAATACTGTTTTATTAAAAATAATTATTTTTTTCAAATTTTTTTATTAAGGTGCGCTGATATAAAAATTATGTGATTAACTAATTTGATCACTTTATTAACTAATATTTTATATTTTATTGATCAATTTTATTTTATTATTAATTTATTTTTTATATCTGAGCGTTTATTAACTAACTTCATTATTGCATTAACCAATATTTTATATTTTATTAACCAATTTTATTTTATTACTATAACTTATTTTTAATATTTAGGCGTTTATTAACCAATTTTATCATTTTATTAACTAATATTTTACATTTTATTAATCAATTATCTTTTATTATTAAAAATTATTTTTTAATATCTGAACGTTTATTAACAAAATTATACATTATATTAATCAATTTTTTTACATTTAGTTAACTAATTTCTTTTATTATTAGACAGTTTACTCTTCACATTTTATTCACTATTCATTTCACTGTTAGTGGTATTTTTGAACATATATAAGTGTAAGAATCAATAGCTAATGTTTTATAGACATCAATTTTTTTCTATAATGCAAGTTTTAGTAAATTACATGCAAAATTATAATTAATGTAATTGAATTAATTATATAATTAACTTAACTATAAATTATTTGAATGATTTATTTAATAAGCCAAGTATATATAAAATAAAAAGAAATTATCAAGTATAATTAATATGATTATTGTATAGAAAAAAGGAGTATCAAAAAACATGTATGGAAAGTAGAATTTAGAATACAGAAAAGCGTAGGAGTGAGCGAAGACGGAGACGCACGTCGTGTAGAAGTAAAACCGAAGAAATAGGCGTGACAACTAATTGAAAAAACAAAAAAACAAAACGGCTAATCTCTACTACATTTGGTATTTAAATAAAAATAAAATCAACTGTTATTATCATTGCAACAAAAGAAGAAAAAGCTAACAACAACAGTAACAATAATATGATTATATCTCCGCTGAAAATTGCAGCTCCCTCCCTCCCGCACTTCCATTTCACATGATTCAATTCATTCATATTCCTTCATCTCTCAGATCTGATTCACTCTCTTTCTCTCTCATTCATTCAACCTTTCTCTCTCTACTCTCACTGTAATCTCTCTCTCATCTCTTTTCTTATGCTTTGTGAAAATGTGAAGTCTCTCTTTGAATTTGAAGTTTGAATTTCAGATTTTGATTTTCACTTTCTGTAACGAAATGCTTTTGATTTTTCCTTTTTTTTTTAAACTTGTTCTGTATGTTTATTTATTGATTGATGTTACACTTTCTGTTTTTGGTAATTCTCATAACTGAACTTCTCTTCGCTTTAACAACGACTCAGAAATGGAATTAGGTTTTTGTTCTATCTTTTTTCCCTTTTTTAGTAACTTGCTTTGCTTATAAACTACATAATTCATGCTTACAACTTAATTATTCTCTTTACCGAAGGTCTTGTATGCTCATAAATCATACTCGTGCATGTTGATTGATTCTAACCTTTTTCATTCTTTTTGTATATTTAGGTGCATAATATTTTGTTGTTGTTGAGGATTTTAGGTTTTGTAATTCATAGTATAGTATTTCTGAGAGGCTTAGGAGTTTAGGTTTGAATAAAATTGGACATGTGTTGGTATTGGTGATTGATTTCACTTAACACATGAAATTGTTTTCTGGTAAACTTGATGTGCACAGACGGTTAATTAGTTCATGGCAAAGTCGAGGCAAAAATCGTCAAACCAGGATTCTTCGATGTCGCCTACTGCTGCAAGATCAAGGGAGTCGGAAGGTCCATCTAGATGGGCAGATTATCTCGGAACAGATGCAGCTTCTCCACTATCTTCTACGAGTTCAAGGAATTTAGGTCATGATGGGCAGTCCCAGGGCTCTACGCCGTCTCAACCTCACAAGGGTCTTAACATGCAGTGGGTTGTGCAGCTTACTGATGTTGCTGAAGGTCTTATGGCTAAGATGTATAGGTTAAATCAAATTTTGGATTATCCGGACCCCATCAATCATGTGTTTTCGGATGGATTTTGGAAAGCTGGGGTATTCCCTAACCATCCTAGAATCTGTGTTTTGCTCTCCAAGAAATTTCCAGAACATTTCAGCAAATTGCAACTAGAACGTGTAAGAAGTCGTGTCTGATGTGCTTTATATTTTGAATGTTAATTTAGGCTTCTGTGATATTGATTATTTCGGAAGAATATGGATGCAGATAGATAAGATGGCTTGGGACTCGATGCAAGATCATGCAGAACTTCATTTACAGAGCTTGGAACCATGGGTGCAGGTGCTATTTTTAAACTTTTATTTACTGATTTTCCATATGCCCTCCATTCATAATCCTAGCAGTTAATTGGAGCTTTTTAGTATTCTCATTTCGGTATTCTCTCTGGAGCTTTTTCGTTTATGTAACTTTTTAAACTTGTGTGGCTTGATTAATACTCCCTCCGTTTCAAAATGATTAAAGGACACAATTGGAAAAATAGCAATCATTTCTACATTGAAAAGTGATAATAACATTCATTTTGAAACAAATTTTATTTGCTAAAACGAAGGTCATTTTGAAACGAAGGGAGTATGGGTTATCAGCACTGCCCAAATTCTACATGTAAATGTCTTTCTTTACTCAATTTACTGCACGAGTAGATAGAAATCTGAAATTTTGAAATTCAATTCCAGTTTTGTTTCATTTTCATAGTAGGAAAGGTAGAACTCAAGTCTGTAAATCTGAAAATCTGAAAGCTTGCACTCAAGTCTAAAAGACTAAAACATGTAGTTTAGAATTAAAACTGATACTACACAAGGAGACACAGAAACCTAGAACAGAGACCCAAGGGAATTTTTTACTCTACTGAACCATTACACGTTAATAAATGCCTTTGAATATACTAACCTTGGGTACAGATGAAATCCCATCACCTTTTATCTTAATAATTTCCCCCCCTTCTGATAGTTGCTTTATATATAATAATAAGATAAAAAAGACAAAAAAAAAAGTACTGCCAAGTGCCACAGAATACCTACTTCTAACTGTTTAGGTTTCTTGGACCGCTAAAAAAGGATTTTTAACTCCGTGCTTTATGTACCAAAACAATTTACATAGCCAACCATGAATAAACACTAAACCGCAGCAGTTGACTTATGAAAGTTATGTTTCATTGCTTTGCATCTGATGTTTAAGTTGATTATTATTTGGTTTCTATTTTCTCTCGTTTGCCATTTATTTGATGCACATGTCATGTCATCAATTAAATCTAACTTTCACAAAAATGGGCTTTGTATGCTTCTCCTTAATCTGCTTTGGTTGACCTTAACGAGATAGACTATAGGTATGATTGTCGTTGTAATTTATGATTTTGATCATTCGATGATCTCTATTTATATCATATTATGTCACCTAAAACTGCCCGTTTATGCATATGTTTTAGATTTTCAATTCAGCTGCATGTTGGCTAAACTCACATGATAATGATTCTTTGGTGTAACAGCTACTTCTTGACTTGATGGTGTTTCGTGAACAAGCCCTACGACTTATTTTGGATCTAAGTAGTACAGTAATTACTTTATTGGTGAGTATCAATATTGTTGCTCTCCTATGATTTGAGTTGCTTTGATGTTACAAGGATATTGAAAACTGGTTCGTACATATACACACCCCTATATGATCCGAGTTAATAAGACAGAGAAATGGGAGTTATGTCAAATTTTATTGAAAAGTGATTCAATGAATGTATCTGAACGTGTCACCTCTATTATTATTGAAAATGTTAGTTTTTTTCAGGTGAAGTATGTGTTAACCTGGTCTTGTTTTTTTCCCATCCTAATACTCCACTGTTTTCTTTTATTTTAATTGTCCCTTATTTCCTTTCTAAAAAAGACTGACTCGTGTACACACCGATTACTGTGCTATGTTGAATCAAATATTGAATCAGAAATGGGGCATAATGAATTCTCTACCCACTGTGCTATATTGAATCAAATATTGAATCAGAAATGGGGCATAGTGAATTCTCTACCCATTTTTAACCCGTTCTTCTGGAGTTCTTTACTTTAGTGAAATAGCTCTAATGGATGTCCTCACATTTAAAAACTACAGTAATAAATAATTACTTTATCTTTTCTGCATATCTCAAATAACTAGGCAGTGTTTTGCAGCCCCATCAGAATTCTCTTATACTGCATGCATTTATGGATCTCTTCTGCTCATTTGTACGGGTTAACCTTTTCTCCGAGAAGGCAAGCTATCTTTCTCTTTTATTTTCTTAAAATTGTTCATTTTATGAAGAATAAAATCCTTGTTGAAATAATATTTTTGGTCAAATATAAATTAGCAGTATTTTTGAAACCAATATTTTCGTAGCAGATGCCAAGAAAGATGTTGCTTCAGACCTATAACCTTCTACATGCAATGTCAAGAAATGAACGGGATTGTGATTTTTATCATCGGTAAGATGTTCTGGTTCTGATAACTTCTCTTAAATTGCTCCTCTGCTAAACAATAATTCTTAAGTAGGCTTCTATACATGCAATGTCAAGAAATGAACGGGATTGTGATTTTTATCATCGGTAAGATGTTCTGGTTCTGATAACTTCTCTTAAATTGCTCCTCTGCTAAACAATAATTCATAAGTAGGCTTCTATACACTCACAGACTTAACATGCTGTATGATATAGTTTTTTAAAGAAAAAAAAATTCCTTTTATTTTCATCCAAAAAGAATATTATTAACATCTGCGCATCAAAATGTCTCAAACAATGCTGAGGGGCATTTTGCTTGTGCAGTTATGCATACATGGACTTATCTTCCTGGAGAAGGATGGGTGAGAGACAGATGAAGATTCCAATTTATTCTTAGTGATTGTTTTGGTAGGAAGAGAAGAAAGGAAAGGGAAAGGGTTATAATAAAATCTTTCCTTGCTTGGAAACATTTTA
Source organism: Vicia faba (assembly GCA_948472305.1). Taxonomy (NCBI): domain Eukaryota; kingdom Viridiplantae; phylum Streptophyta; class Magnoliopsida; order Fabales; family Fabaceae; genus Vicia; species Vicia faba. Next base: position 338,766 of record CATIWC010001884.1, read on the forward strand.
AAACAAGGAGAAGAGTTTGGGGAATATTTATTAACTCTCAAACACAACAACGTAGGAGTCTATCATCTCTTCCTTCCCTTTCCCCTCAACCCCATCCCTTCCTTTTCCCTCCCAGCTGCTTCCCTTCCTTTTCCCTCGCATCTTCCATGCTGGTCTCATTGTGCAATGTTGCAGAGCTACCAAAACATAAGTGACAAGGCATATAAGAACAACTTGATATGGAGAGAAATAGGGGTTTTGGTAAGCTACAATTAACATATACAGCCTACACTAAATAATGAATAGACAAAATGTACTTTAACCTTCCATAGAATGTCATTGATGGAGAGCCGCCTCAAATGACATTCTTGAATAGATGTTCAATTGCAGCAATATGTTTGGTGAAGTACTTAATGCAGAGATAGTAAATAGATAAAACTTATTTACAAAAACATGGTTAAGGGATGAGGTTGAAGTAGGAATGAGAGAATTAGGGTGAGAGAGTCACAGTTCTAGTTTTGGATATCTATTAATTCTGGTATGAAAATATAGTATATGACAATTTAGTACAAAATCTTAGGTGAGATTTAAGTTTAATCATATATTATTATTATGAAGCCCAATCCACTATACAACTCCTATCTTTAATCACATCATTATACAATAAAAGTTTACATACTATTACTAGTTGTTAAGAGTCCCACATCGGATAATATAGAGCCTGAACATGTCCTTATAAGTGGGGGCAATCCTCACTTTACAAGCTGTTTTAGTAGGGTTGAGATAGGCCTAACCACATTTCTTAACATGGTATCTCTCAAAAATTAGGGTAGAATGAATTGATTTTTTTATATCTTTTATGCTGAGAATACATCAGTCATATATACAAGGATAGAAAGCTATTTTAGGAAATACAATAACACTTAAACTATCAGATCCCTATGATTCAGAGATATTTCCCTCATACACTATAATTGTAATCTGCTAAATAAGGAAATAATACAACTAATAAAACACTGATTCTGACAGAAATAATACAGCTAATAAAACAGATTCTAACACTCCCCCTCAAGCTGGTGAATAGGTATTTTCCATTTCCAGCTTGGAAACAATCTTCTCAAAGTTGTTGCTATTCAGCCCCTTCGTTAGAATATCTGCAAGGTTGTCTTGTGAGGAGACATATGGAGTGCAGATCAGGCCACTGTCTAATTTTTCTTTGATAAAATGTCTGTCAACTTCAATATGTTTGGTTCTATCATGCTGAACTGGGCTATGGGCTATGCTAATAGCAGATTTGTTATCACAATAAAGTCTCATTGGTTCATCCAACTTTATTCTTAAGTCTTCAAAGATGATCTTCAACCACAATAGTTCACATATCCCTTGTGCCATTGCCCTGAATTCTGCTTCAGCACTGGATCTAGCCACCACACTTTGTTTTTTACTCTTCCAAGTCACAAGATTCCCTCCAAGGAAAGTGCAATATCCTGTAGTCGACCTCCTATCCACAATCGACCCTGCATAGTCTGCATCTGTATATGCTTCAAGACTTACACTCCTATTCCGTTCAAACAGAATTCCTCTGCCTGGGGTCCCTTTCAAATATTGCATAATTCTTAGTGCAGCTTGTATGTGAACCTCCTTCGGTTGGTGCATGAACTGGCTGACTAGACTCACAGCGAATGCAACATCAGGTCTAGTGTGAGATAAATATATTAGTCTACCAACTAGTCTTTGATACATTTCCTTGTCAACTGCAGTATCTTCTTCTGCATTTCCCAACTTCAGGTTTGGATCAATTGGTGTACTTGCAGGCTTGCATGCTGTCTTACCAGTCTCTTTCAACAAATCAGTGATGTATTTCTGTTGAGATATGAAGATTCCCTTTTTAGAATGAGCCACTTCAATTCCCAAAAAATACTTCAATTTTCCCAAGGTCTTAATTTCAAATTCCTAGGCTAGATGTTGGCTTAACAGTTGTTGCTCCTCCTCATCATCACCTGTCACTATAATATCATCCACATAAACCAGTAACACTGTTACTCCCCCTGACTTAGAGTGTTTAATGAACAAAGTGTGGTCTCCTTGACTTTGTTTAAAGCCTAGACCTATAATAACTTTAGTAAACCTACTAAACCACGCTCGTGGTGATTGTTTCAGCCCATACAATGTCTTTTTTAGCTTGCAAACAGTGTTGGCAGCGGTTTTTCCACCATATCCAGGGGGCAATTCCATGTAAATCTCCTCTTCAAGTTCTCTATGGAGGAATGCATTTTTAACATCAAATTGTTGCAAGTTCCAACCATAATTAGCCGCTAGGGATAGTATCACCCTAACTGTATTCATTTTTGCAACTGGAGCAAATGTTTCCATGTAATCCACTCCATAAGTTTGAGTGAATCCCTTAGCTACTAACCTTGCTTTATACCTCTCAATGGATCCATCAACCTTGTATTTTATAGTACATACCCACTTGCATCCTACTGATTTTTTTCCATTTGGGAGAGTAACCAAATCCCAGGTGCTATTCTTTTTTAATGCTTCCATTTCCAAGTCCATGGCTTGTTTCCATTTCTTATCAGTCAATGCCTCAGATAAGGAGGTAGGTGTGGTTGTAGTGTTTAGGCTTGTGAGAAAGGCTTTATGGGTAGGTGAGAAGTTTTTAAATGATAGGTAATTGGCTAGAGGGTAAAGTGGCTTGGTGATACATTTACTAGTCTCTTTCCTAAGGGAAATTGGAATATCTAGGTCCTCATGAAGTGGTGCTAAACTGGATTCGGGTTCCTGTACAGTGGAGAAATCAGAGATTGATTCAGTGGAGATTAAAGGATCAAGGGTAGTTATCTCATGTAATGTTGGGTTGGATTCTTGGACATGGACAAATTCTGGAATGGCCTTTGTCTTCTTTGTATAAACCAGCTTTTTCCCAAATCTTACATCAGCTCCATCTTGAGTGGACTTAGTGGGTTGAGCCTCTTTCTCAGAAGTTGCCTCCTTCTCAGAAGTTGTTACACTTCTAGGCCCTACTTCTGGTCCTAACTTAAGTCAGGGAGCATAAGGAGATCATCTTCCTTTCTTGTATTCTCCCCTTGAAGAAGATCTTGGTGGAAGTAACTTTCTTGCTCAAAAAAGGTGACATCTCTGGACACATAATTTTTTGGATGGTGGGTGATACCATGTTATAATCTATTTTATTAGCTGTATTATTCTGTCAGAATCAGTGTTTTTTAGTTGTATTATTTCCTTATTTAGCATATTACAATTATAGTGTATGAGGGAAATATCCCTGAATCATAGGGATCTGATAGTCTATGTGTATTGTATTTCCTAAAATAGCTTTCTAGCCTTGTATATATGACTGATGTATTCTCAGCATAAAAGATATAAAAAAATCAATTCATTCTACCCTAATTTTTGAGATGGTATCAGAGCTCTCAAGTTCTAGGAGCCACCTCTGACTGCACAAACCAAAACCTTAGACGACAGCCTTCATTGCTGCCAATCATCCTTTTTTAGTACAACCTTCATTGTTGTCCATCATTCCTTTCAGGGCAGCCTTCATTGCTGCTGTGATTTGCAGTGTTGTTCCTTTGTTGTCATCGCAACAATCAAATACTTCCTCACTGCATTGAGGTTGTTGTATTGCTGTGGCCATGGCAAACCCAACTCATGAAGTGGTGCAGAAAACTCAGGAAGAGCTGCAGAACATCAACACTGCCTACCGATTGAATGGGAAGAATTACTTGAAATGGTCCCAGCTTGTTGGCAGAACTTTGAAAGGTAAAGGGAAAGCTAACCACTTGACTGATGACGCCCTTAAAGAAGGAGACCCCAAATTTAAAAAATGGGATGAAGAGGACTCTATGATCATGGCATGGCTATGGAACTCAATGATCCCAGAAATCACTGATACTTGTATGTTTCTTAATTCTGCAAAGGAGATTTGGAAGGCCATGGAGGAGTCATACTCTAAAGCTAAAGATGCTGCTCAAATATATGACGTGAAGGTGAAGACTATGGCTGCAAAACAGGGAAATAAGACTGTTACAGAGTACGCAATCAACTCAAATCATTGTGGATGGAGTTAGATCACTACAGGGTCATAAAAGCCAAGTGCCCAGCAGATTCAGCAATGCTCAAAGAGTATATTGAGCAAGATAGAGTCTATGATTTCTTGGTGGGGCTTAACTCTGTTTTTGATCAAGTGAGAGCCCAGATCCTTGGAAAAGAAAAAGTTCCAGGAATTAATGAAGTAGTAGCTATGGTCAGAAGTGAAGAAAGAAGAAGGGGAGTCATGCTAGAAAACCTAACCACGGAAGATTCAGCCATGGTAGCTTCTGGGGCCTCGACCATGATGGCAGACTAGAAAAAAGGGGGGCATAAGTAATATGGAAAAGAAAGGTAAAGGAGTGTGGTGTACCTACTGCAACAAGCCTTGCCACACTCGTGACAACTGCTGGAAGCTGATCGGAAAGCCACCTAGTAGAGAATGGGGGCCCCAAAACCGAGACAGGGAGTGGGGAAAAAAAGGAGACAACACAAGGGAGGACAAGCACACATAATTGCTGCAACCAGTGAAGAAAACAAGGGAGGAGTGATTCAACTTAACCAAGATGAAGTAGAGAAGATGAGATCATTCCTCAACAAGTTGGATAAACCAACAGGTAGTTGTTCTCTAGCATATTCAGGTACGTTTGGTGAGTTTCTTCTTTCCTTTGGACTTAATTCCTCAGATAAACACTATAACCAATATTGGATACTGGATTCTGGGGCTACTGACCACATGACACCCCTACCTAAACATTTCTCCTCTTACACCCTTTGCCCTAGCAATAAGAAAATATCCACAGCAGATGGCACTCTGATGACTGCATCAGGTCAAGGAGAAGTTCAAATAAGCTCATCCAAAACCCTTAAAAATGTCCTTCATATTCCTAAACTATCTGTCAGTCTGATTTCCATAAAAAAACTCATAAAAGACCTATCATGTAATGTTATTTTTTATGACAATGCTTGTATACTGCATGACAAGCACTCGGGGAGGACGATTGGACATGCTAGAGAATGGAATGACCTTTATTACTTGGACAACCCGAATCTGCCACCAGACCTACAAAATAGCAACTCTTTTTTCTCTGACTCAATAAAGACCAACAGGGAGAAAGTCCTCCTACATCATTGTCGTCTTGGACATCCTTCCTTTAGTCATAAAATTGTTATTCCCTTCTCTTTGTAGCAAATTAGATGTGGAGAATCTTCATTGTGAAGTGTGTGAGCTTGCTAAGCACAAGCGTGTACCTTTTCCAGTTAGTAATAATATGAGCACTTTCCTCGTCTATTTAATTCATACTGATGTGTGGGGTCCCTCAAATGTCCCAAATGTTTGGTGCCCGTTGGTTCCTTACCTTTATAGATGACTGTACTCGGGTCACATGGGTTTTCTTACTAAAACAAAAGTCCGAAGTCAGCTCTGTGGTCCAACATTTTTTCTCCATGGTAAAAAATCAATTTGGTGTTAGCATTAAGAGGATTAGATCCGATAATGCCAAAGATTACTTTAATCATGAGCTTATTTCCTTTTGTCAAAAGGAAAGTATCATTCATGAGTCATCTTGTGTCAAAACACCTCAACAAAATGGGATTGCTGAGAGAAAAAATGGACATCTACTAGACCAAACTCGGGCTCTTCTTTTTCAACATAAGGTTCCTAAAAGGTTTTGGGGGGAAGCTGTTTTGACTGCATGTTATCTAATTAATAGACCACCTTCTAGTATTCTAGCCTCAAAAAGTCCTATGGAGGTTCTGTCTTCTTTCTATCCTAATGTGTCCACATCCAATCAACTTGTTCCAAGAATATTAGGGTGTGTATCTTTTATCCATGTCCACAATGGTGATAGAGGTAAACTTGATCCTAAAGCCTTAAAATGTGTTTTTATAGGATACTCATCCACACAAAAGGGATATAAATGCTATTGGTATCAGAGCATTGATACCATGTTGGGGGGAGATACTAGGAGCATTGATACATAGTGTAGGACTAAGCACCTTTGTGAGACACACCACTTATCCACCTAAAACCTTAAGGTAATAGGTGAGTGGGTTCTCCCACTTATATATGCTCAAGTCTCCACATTCCTATCTAATGTGAGACTATTTCCCCACTTACTCACACTTGTTATATTATTCCAACACTCCCCCCTCAAGTGTGAGTCCACAATGCTCCCCCACTTGTACCGTCATTGACATCTTGCAACGGAACACCACTTCCTAGGCGCATTTCGATACAAGTCTCTTCCGGTCCCTTTCTCGAACCAAAGACTCTGATATCATGTTGGGGGGAGATACTAGGAGCATTGATACATAGTGTAGGACTAAGCACCTTTGTGAGAGACACACCACTTATCCGCCTAAAACCTTAAGGTGATAGGTGAGTGGGTTCTCCCACTTATATATGCTCAAGTCTCCACATTCCTATCTAATGTGGGACTATTTCCCCACTTACTCACACTTGCTATATTATTCCATCAGTATCAGAGCCTCGTTTAAGATCCGGTGGACTACCTTCTATCAGGTTTCCACTATCGGACCATCCACCATTTATTTCCGTGCTCCAGATATCCAGTCCTAGACGTGAGGGGGTGTGTTAAGAGTTCCACATCGGACAATATATAGCCTGAATATGTCCTTATAAGAGGGGACAATCCTCACTTTACAAACCGGTTTTGTAGATTTGAGTTAGACCCAACCACATTTCTTAACATTAATCAAATTTTCGTGAACAAAGTTATAGCAAAATGGAGGGATGAGGTTGTTGAGAAGTTGAAGTTTGAAGGTTAAAGTTGGTGTCTTAGGGATGAAAATGATAAAGATGTTAAAAAATGGATTTTATGCTAGCGTTAATGAGATTCTTTTATGATAATTTACCAGTCACAATTTCTTGTTTGAAAACAAATATTCATCATTTCCTTTTATGTTTCTTTCTCTACTTTACAGCTTGGTACAGTTCATCGACTCTTATGATCCACCACTAAAAGGCTTACAGGAAGACCTAAATTTTGTGAGCCCTCGAATTGGAGAGGTTAGTCACATTCTTTTATGTGTCAGTATGATATAAATAATTGCGAAGGTCATAAGATAAAAATAATGAGTAGATTTTTTAGTGTTATGGCTATTTATTTTCCTTCCTAATAATGAGCATATATAACTCGTTTGTCAAGATCAAACTTAACTTATTTTTCTTCCTAATAATGAACAAGGATTCATTTTTAGACCACTTGGTCATAAAGCTTCAGATACCACTTTACATACCAACCATGAACCATCCAAAGAGCTTAATCTATTTGATGAAGATGCATGAATGGTTTTTATATGATATCTTGTGTAGTGAAGGGATTTCTTAGTTAACGTTGTTTCTGCGTAAATGACTGTATTTGGCAAATTAATTTCATGTCGTTAAAGTTTCAATAATTTTTTTCAGGTATTGGAGGCTGTAGGCCCTATTATATTTCTATCAACAGACACAAAGAAACTTAGAAATGAAGGATTTTTAAGTCCATATCATCCTCGGTATCCAGACATACTCACAAATTCTGCTCATCCGCTGGTAATGTTAATTTTTGTTTTAAACATATTGATATTAACATCAAGAATAAATAACTGTGTACTACAAAAAATATACTGAGTTACTTTTTTCACTCAACGCTGCAGAGAGCACAAGATCTTGCAAATGTAACCGCATATCGAGAATGGGTGTTATTTGGGTATCTTGTCTGCCCTGATGAGCTGCGTCGTGTCACTAGTATTGATATTGCTTTGGTATGGTCCATGCTCATATAACTTAAACCATCTATCCATATAAGAAATTTATATTTGATTTTTTCTTTCCTTGTATGCAACTTATTCCATATGTTTGTTTGCTGAGGCAAAATAGCTGCAGAGCCATTATTAACGCAAGATAGCCTTAATACAATGTTTGGTAGCGTTTTCTCTGAAAAGTATAAACCATATATGCCCAAGCATAAATACTAGTATTAGTGGCTGATAATATGGGAATGGGAGAGTATTAGTGGCTGATAGAGATATGGGAAAGGGAGGGGTCTATACGCGTTTTTATTTCTTAAGCTCTCATTATGCATGTACTGATGATTTGAAGTTTAAATACATCAAACTAGATAATTGTTCTTGCATGTCTTGAGGTGCACGCCAATATAATATGGGCAAGACATAAAATGAAAATGAATGAACCATAAAAGATAATGGCAGAATATGGAATTGGACCCCTACAAACAAGAGATGAGATATCTTTTTGAGGAAGAAGCATGCTTGAGCTCCAAGTAAAAAATCATTAACAGGTTGATCTAATTCTTCAAAAGAGTTAAGTTGAGCTTAAATGTTTGTGAGAGGAGATTATCTTACGAGATGCTATAGAATGCTCAGCTTTATTCAGGAATATAAAATGAAAATGAATGAACTCTAAAAGATGATGGCAGAATATGGAATTGCTCTGCAAAAGATAAGATATCTTTTTGAGGAAGAAGCATGCTTTGAGCTCCAAATAAAAAATCATTAACAAATTAATCTAATTCTTCAAAAGAGTTAAGTTGAGCTTAATGTTGCTGAGAGGAGATTGTCTTACGAGATGCTATAGAAAGCTCATCTTTATTCAGGAATATAAAATTTAACATTTTATGGTGTTAAGGGCTCGGGTAAGCTGTTCAGAGGCATGGAGGTAGTATACTACCAATTGTGAAATAAAGTAAATAGTAGTATAATTTTTTTGTTCTTGTGGCATGCTATACTTCTACCAAGTGGCTTAACCAGAGCACGAGAATTTGCGAATGTTATTATTTTTTTTTTGAAATAAAAATGATACTCCTTCCCACCAGTCATCCAAAATGGTTAAGAAATGATTTTATGCAAAACTTTTGTGGATTATTAATAATTCCAAGCTTCAAACTTACTGATAATTTTGTGGATTATTAATAATTCCAAGTTTCAAACTTACTGATAATTTTGTGGATTATCATTATAGTTATGGAATGTGGATTATTAATTATGTTAAGTTTGGTCATGGAATTTCAGGTTGTATTGAAGGAGAATTTAGTCCTCACATTATTCAGAGATGAGGTAAATTTTGCCTTTCTATTTTTGAGCAATGTCTTTTATCTGCAGTAGTTGACAAATTTCTAATCATCAACATACAGTACATACTTTTGCATGAGGAGTATCAGCTGTACGTTCTACCTCGAATATTAGAATCTAAGAAGATGGCAAAATCCGGACGCACAAAGCAAAAAGAGGCAGATATGGAATATAATGTTGCAAAGCAGGTTGAGAAAATGATAAGGTATATTGAGAATTCCTATTTAAATGTAATGTATTTTTATGTATTACAGAGACAAATGAGGCCAAGATAGGCAAATCTAAGAAATTGTCCATAGTTATTCAGTTTGGTATTTTCAGTGGTTTTGTGACTGAAATCTAAATTATCTGCCGATGATTCTGAAAGCAGTTATGCATTCTACACTAAGAAACAAAAACAAATCAAAGAATTTGTAAACTGAATTGTTTTATGCCAAGAAAGGCTGCAATTGGTATTGCTGAGATCCCTCAATGACTAGAGATATAGCTAAATTAGTCCTTATAAGGCTTGGATAATCCTTACCTCTTGAGTCAGCTTTTAGGGTTGAGTTAGATTTAGTCCACAAATTGTAAGATGGACCTTCGGTCTAAAATGTGTGAGATATTATATCATGTTATATATTATTACAATTGACAGTGGTAATCTCATTAGTGATTGAATTTTTCAGTGAAGTGCATGAACAAGCATTATTATCTTGTGATGCCATACATCGGGAAAGGAGAATTTTGCTGAAACAAGAAATAGGGAGAATGGTGTTGTTTTTTACTGATCAGCCCAGTCTATTGGCCCCCAACATTCAGGTGCCTTTGTTTTGGCATTTTTGAACCATAAAAACATGCTGTATCTGACAATTGTTGCTGAAAATTTTCTTATGTTTTCACTTATAAATTTTATAGGTTCACTTGAACACAAGTACATATTATTAAGTGGCTTCTGCGATTTCGTTTTATTAAGTAAGAAACTGGAAATCTCTGGGAAAAAGTCTTGTTTTTGCTTTATAGTTTAACAACATTTGATCAAGCAATTAGCTAATATTGTTCAAAAAGGGTGGTTTAGGAGTAACTGCTTATTAACTTAAACAACCATGTGGTTTATTGTTCCTAAACCAATATTTTATAAATACTTATTTAATTTTGCAGTTTTGGAAATTTTAATTTAAATTTTATTGTTTTAATGCGTACATGGTTTCAATTTCCAAGTTGCTGCTGAAACTTTTGTTTGTAGTCTGATGGTGAAGATATGTCCCCTTCTTTTATACTTATAGCTCTGTTACTGCTTTTTTGATTTTATGATGGTCCTAAGGCGAGTTTCAGTTAAAATTGGCATTCTTATATTTTGTAAATACTGTTGTGAAGCCCTTCATATTCTTGTCATGAAGAGCACACATTTAGTTCTTATATTTTGTTAGTGTGGTTTGTTGAATCCAATGTTAACTTGTGATAAGAAGCTTAAATAAACAAAATGCGTGCCCATATAAAATTGACTTTCATCCACTCACATACCCAAGATATATTTAATATCATGTAACAAAAATACTCCTTTAATCTTAACCAAGCTGTCTGAGAGCTAAACAAGCCTGATATTATGCTCATGCTCATATTTATTAAATGAACCAAACTTAACAAAATTGTGATCCCAAATGGCTTGTTAGAGGTTTGTTTGTTTACATGCTTCATATATATTCTTAAACTTGTCTTCAGTTGGCTCAATATCAAATTATGGGTCTGTTTGGATTGGCTTATTCGAGCTTATCTACTGACATAAGTTTTGTGACACTCTTATGGAGACCTTATCAAAACAGCTTATAACATTTTCTATAAACTTTATTTTATTAATACTTATTTAATTTTGCAATTTTGTAAATAGCTTATTCATAACTGTTTATTTTGATAAGTACTTGTGCTATAAGCTGCAAATAAGCTGTTTATCCAAACAGGCCCTATGTCTCTTTTTCATGGGAGGTTGACCATTCTTGTGTAGCTTTGATGTTGGTTGTGTATTTTTGTTTTAATCTATATTTTCATGCATCTTTAAGTTTTCAACATGTTGTTTATGAGAGGATACCTTTCCAGATGGTGTTTTCTGCCTTGGCTTTAGCACAATGTGAAGTGATCTGGTATTTCCAACATGTTGGGGTTGCATCATCAAAATCTAGAACTGCTCGTGTGGTGCCAGTGGACATTGTAAGCACTTTTTTTCATTAGCTTTTTATGATCTAACTGATGCTCTTTTGTAATCAAATTACTGAATTAGAGCTTTCTAAAACTATTTATTAGTATGCTAATGTTTTCATCTCAAGATTAGTTTTTTTTTTTGTGTGTGTTGGCTGTGCCATGCGGGCTGGAACAGTCAAAACTCAATGAATTCATAAAACTCTATCTAGGGTTGAAAATGGCAAGGTAACGGGCGGGAATGTTCTAAAATGGCTAAAAATGAAGGTCTTAGGGGGAGATAAGAAAGGAAACGGCATGAGTATGAACTACATGTGAGGAAGGAGAAAACTCAAAAAGTGCTGTCATTGGATGAAAAACTCTTATGATGCGTTTTTGAGTTTTCTTTTAGTATACTCTTTGAATCTATTAATAAGGTGGTTGACCGGACTTAAATTTATGATGACGTTGACAGGACCCAAATGACCCAACCATTGGGTTTCTATTGGATGGAATGGACCATTTATGTTGCTTGGTTCGGAAATACATTGCAGGTTAGACTTACTTTATGCATATTAATTTTTCCCATGATGAGGGATATGATATAAAATTACTATTTGTAATCACTGTCAAAGAATGTTAAAAGCATATCTCCAATGAGTGATACGTTGATAAAGATATATCTTTTACTTGTAAACTATAATATGCTACCCATGTTTTAGGGATTGAGATATTAATAAAATATGTGTAAGCTAATAGCTGTTTCATTTTATTGCAGCAATTCGAGGTTACTCATTGTCTTATCTTTCATCCTGTGCTGGAAGAATCCGGTTTTTGCTGGGAACCCCTGGAATGGTGGCTCTTGACATAGATGCTAGTTTGAAAGGACTTCTTCAGCAGATCGTCCACCACCTTGAGCACTTGCCAAAACCACAGAGTGAAAATATATCTGCTATCACTTGTGATCTGTCGGTATGGTCATCCATTCAGTCTTTTTCTATGATCTTGAATATGGAAATTTTATGCCTTCCACACGTATTACAATTTATTATGAACTTTGAAATAAATATACTTGCATTGAGCTAATAATCATATCCAAGTTACCACTTTTGTGTAGAAGTAATGCTATTCATTAAAATTGGCTAAAAGTATCATTGGTATGGTAGAGACTAAAGTTGCAGAGTCCAGCTAATGTGCTTATGCCTGTAAAGATTGTTTGTTCACTAGAGCTCTTTTAGTGTCAGAATCTTAGTTTTTCTCCATCCTGCTATCTTTGTTGTTTTACAGTTATTAACAATGTTATGTTTGTGTGAACTTATCATTTAATGATCTGATATCTTCAGGATTTTCGAAAGGACTGGCTATCAATTTTGCTGATGGTCACATCTTCTCGTTCATCTATAAACATTAGGCACTTGGAGAAAGCCACAGTTTCCACCGGCAAAGAAGGCTTACTATCAGAGGGGAATGCTGCTTACAATTGGTCCAGGTTTTCTTCCTTGATTTTCATTTGCTTTGATATGCTATTCTGATACTGTTGAGTAATTCAATAATTAAATACTTCATTTTTAACTCTAAGAGGGCTGAGGGTTTTTTTTTTTTTTTGGGGGGGGGGGATATAACATGATGTTTTTCTAATCTACTTTGGATAGAGCACTTCCCCCCTTTTCCATTTTGGATAGTATTTCCCCCTTTTCCATTTGATTGAGTTGATTTGATAGCCTTCTTGTGTGAGGGACTGTATGATTTGTTACCGTTAGTTTGCCAGATATTCGTAGAGACTGGTCTCTGTCTTTTTGTTTTCTAGGAGGATGTCTTCTCTTTTATGGAATTCTTGTATATATGTTACTAATGGTGGGCCTTCGTAGAGTATTGGGTTTTGAGGTTATAGTTTATGTTATGCATTAGTCATGTGCAATATGTGTAGAAATATTTACGGAAGCCTGACAGTTGAGCTAATGCTGCCTGACAATATTAATGAGAGTAAAAAACTAGAAGAGATAATAACAGTATCATGATCTTGATGCAGATGCGTGGATGAATTGGAATCCCTACTTTCAAAGCATGGTAGTCTTAGAAAGCTGTACTTTTACCACCAGCACCTCACAGCTGTGAGTGCCTTATTCCACCCTCACCTAATCCAGTTTCTCTAGAATGACGTTAGTTAGTTCTGTGCTATGATTTGAGACTTATGTTTCAAATTCTGAAGTCTTTATCATTTCTCTTCATTTTAAAGCCAAATTATGCTCCTGTAATAGGTTTTTAGAAACACTATGTTTGGCCCAGAAGGGCGTCCTCAACATTGCTGTGCATGGCTTGGGATCGCTAGTAGTTTTCCAGAGTGTGCATCTCCTGTTGTTCCAGAAGAGGTAAAAATAAATCCACCCCAGCTGTTTTATACTGTGAATTGTCATGTGCTGACTAAAGTTCCAAAGCCACCAACTGCACGCTGTGATGGAGCTATACTTTGCTTCCTTTTTTTCTGTGGTGCTTTGCTGCTTTGTTTAGCTTACTTGAAAACTTAATCTGCAAAATATTTGCAATTTTTCATTTTGGTGTATATTTTTTTATTTAAAGAAAATGATGAATTATGAAATTAGAAAAACAGAATTCATGGTTCATATGGATATGTTAAAATTGGATGATTTGCACTTAAGGCCTCATACAACTTTTGTACCATTTTTTACCCTTTCAATTGAGTGTGTGAAATGTTCAATTTAAAGTTTTGTAATCATTGTGTGTTTTGATATCATTGCCAATCCAAAAGTATCACATAAAAAGTATAATGAATTGCACTACCTTGTTGAAGAATGAAACCTTATTTCGACCCAAATGTCATATTAGCTCTTTCACTGCTGCCTGATTGATCATTACTCATTAGATGTCATGGAACATGTGAGAAATATAATGGTTACTGTATTTTGAATTTCCAAGCAGGTTACGAAATTTGGCAGGGACGCTGTTCTCTATGTCGAATCTCTGATTGAATCCATCATGGGGGGATTGGAAGGATTAATAAATATTCTTGACTCTGAAGGAGGATTTGGGGCCCTAGAAAATCAGGTAAATACTTTTGTTAACAATTAAGCTCTATTTCTAAAAACTAACACTAAGGTTTCATCAGCTTCTTCCAGAGCAAGCAGCTTCATATCTTAATTATGCATCAAGAGTGTCTATTCCATCATATAAATCTCCAAAAGGGACTGCTGGCTTTCCTTTACCTGGACATGAAAGTTTCCCTGAAAATAATAGTTCGATCAAAATGTATGTCATACTCATCTTGTGTTAAACGTATATGTGTTAAATCTCCAAAACGTAATTATTGCTTTTTAATGTCCCTGCTTTTTCTAATGACAGGTTAGAAGCTGCAATGCAGAGGTTGACCAATTTGTGCTCAGTTTTAAATGATATGGAGCCCATATGTGTTTTAAACCATGTCTTTGTTCTGAGAGAGGTTAGGGTGCATCTTTATCTTCTAAAAATATATATATTATGTAGTGCAATGAGTTGTAATGGGTCTCAATATTCGGTCAAATTGCTATATGTTCTGGTTCTAGTTGCCATTGGAGTATTAAAGGGATTCGTCCCCACCTCCCCTGTCTTTTAATGACATGAATGCTAATTCTGCCTTTTTTTATTTAAGAGAAGATGAAGTTATATCTATCAACAGACTTACAAGCTATAAAGCAGAGTCTGACACGGATACCAGGACACGACACGGATACTCTGACACCGATAATGTCAAAAACATAGGACACCAATGCCGTTACATGTGTCATAGTATTTGAGTTTCATTTATCCATCTTTTACTAAAAGAGCTAACATATTCTAATAGAAATTAATGTCTTCAATTCTTCATTGATAATATTGCTTCAATCCATGCTTAACCCTTTTAAATGTGTGAGATTTGTCCAAAACATGTGTAAGATATGTTGAAGCAAGGAAACAAACATTTTTTTTGAAAAACTTGTCTGAGTTGTCCAACATGTATTCTAAGAATGTCATACGGGTGTCAAGACTGATTCAAAGAGTCTCGAAGCAAAGAAAAAAACCATTTTTTGGGGGACATTTTTCTGACTTTTCTAACACTTGTCTGACATTTTCGTGTGCCACACCCACACTTAGTGTCGGACACCGCGACACTCCTATTCTGAGAGGTGTCCGTGCTCCGTAGCTTACAAGTGCATGTGCTAAACTTGCATATAAAACGTGCCTGAATTGAAGTTGTAATAAATTAAGAAATAAATAGTTGCTTGTATTTACTATATAACTATAATCCATTTGGAGTTACATCCTCTGAAATTGGGAGAAGGTCAAAGTGGTTACCTTTCACTTTACTTTATATATTTGAAGTTATTGATTTGATTAGTGTAATTGATTCTGCACTTCACTCTTACCGACCATCCCTTACATAGAGGATCCAAATTTGACACTGTTTCAGCTAGTAATGGATCAACCCATATGTCACTCCCACCCTGTCAAACTGCGCTGTTTAAGAACCAAACATCAGTTCTACTGTTATTATTTTAACACCTCAAACTACTTGTGCAGTACATGAGAGAATGCGTTCTTGGTAATTTCAGAAGAAGGTTGCTTGGTGTTCTGAAAACTGATAATGATCTTCAACGGCCTTCTGTTCTGGAATCACTGATTCGGAGACATGTTAGCATTGTGCATCTTGCAGAGCAGCACATCAGCATGGACATTACTCAGGGTATTCGTGAAGTTTTGCTTTTAGAAGCCTTTTCAGGACCAGTTTCTTCTCTGCACTTGTTTGAGAAGCCAACAGACCAACATACAGGATCGGCCACCGAATCTGTGTGCAATTGGTATATTGAAAATATAATCAAGGATGTATCCGGTGCTGGGATATTGTTTGTTCCAATTCATAAATGCTTTAGGAGTACAAGGCCTGTTGGTGGATACTTTGCAGAATCAGTCACAGATCTAAGTGAACTGCAGGCTTTTGTACGTATTTTTGGTGGCTATGGAGTAGACAGGCTAGACAGAATGCTTAAAGAGCACACTGCTGCACTTTTGAATTGCATTGACACCTCATTGCGATCAAATCGTGATGTGCTAGAAGCAGTTGCTTCTAGTCTTCATGCTGGTGATAGAATTGAAAGAGAAGCTTCTATGAAGCAAATAGTTGATCTGGAAACTGTGATAGGTTTTTGTATTCAGGCTGGTCTGGCCCTAGCTTTTGATAAGCTACTATCTGAGGCTTCTGGTGCCATACTTGAAGAAGGCGCCCCCTTGATACATTCACTGCTAACCGGGGTGGTTAAACATCTACCTGATGGAGTACCAGAAAAGGAAGAGATCAGGAGAATGAGAACAGTGGCAAATACTGCAGGTGTTGTAAGTGACCATGATTCCATTTGGGTAAGATCAATTTTAGAGGATGTTGGTGGTGCAAGTGATGGTTCATGGAGCTTGTTACCCTACTTATTTGCAACATTCATGACATCTAATATATGGTCCACCACGGCATTTAATGTTGACACTGAGGGTTTTAGTAATAACATCCATTGCTTGGCAAGGTCAGTATAGTTATATTTTTTACTAAAATTCCCTATTCTTTGAACAGAATGGAGCTTAATACTTTAACAATGATTTGAAACTTGTTTTTGCATGCTTATAATTTGGCATGTCACTGGATTCACCACTATCTAGTATTATATGGGAGTTGGAAATAAATAATTTATGGAAAAAGCTAACATGTGCCCCAAGGGCACATGGGGCACATGTTAATAAGCTATTTGTAGAAATATTCTCTTGAAACGCGTTCATTCAATATTTTGAAACTTTAAATATGACTTTATTATATTTAATTACATTTAAATTATTCTAATTATAGTATCCTTAACATGGGCACATGTTAGCATGACCCATAATTTATTTATTAGTATTTTGATTCCATTGTGCAATAATATTTGGTATCATTTCTATCTCTAACCATGTAATACTGGGCAGATGCATTTCTGCAGTGATTGCTGGAAGTGAGTTTGTTAGATTGGAACGTGAACATCAGCATCGGCAGTCTTTAAACAATGGGCATGTCAGTGAGGAAATGGATCCTGAATTATCAAATCATATGTCAGCTGAAGCAAGCATCAATTCCACGCTGCAGTTATTTCTGAAACTCTCTGCAGAGATGATACTGGATTCTTGGAGTGAAACACATAGGTACCTGTATTCGATTTTGCTTGAATACTATTTATTTGAGGCAGAATTCACCTACAGTTCTGCATCAGTGCCCTGTTTTATCTGAATCACTAGTCTTTCATTTTGAAGTTTTCTAAGATATTTTATATTTTAATTTTATGCACAGATCTCATCTTGTGGCACAACTTATCTTCCTAGACCAACTTTGTGAGATTTCACCATACCTTCCACGAAGCTCGCTGGAAACTCATGTTCCTTATGCTATTCTCCGCTCAGTCTACAGTCAATACTATGCTGATAGTCCATCAACTCCATTGGCAATACTGAACGCATCACCCCGGCATTCACCTGCTATATCGCTAGGCCATGCTTCTCCTGTCACAAGGCATCCTCGCGGGGACTCCACCCCTCCGTATTATGGCCATGATTCAGGATACTTTAAAGGATCATCATCACACAGTCAAGAGCATATCTATGAGGCTGATATTAGCAGCTTAAGGAACACCCGTCGTTCTGGGCCATTGGATTATGGTGCAAGCCGTAATAAGGTTAGATCTGTTGAAGGCTCAGCTTCTGGTAGTAATGGACCCAGTCCACTTCCTAGATTTGCAGTATCTAGATCTGGTCCATTAGCATACAAGTAGTAAGTTGTTTGAAATACCCAATATAATCTGGTAAATTATTCACCTCTTTCTAGTAGTGATCAGTTGTCCATAACCATAAATCATTCACCAGGTTCCCACAAAATGTTCGAAATGTATATCACACTTGTAATCCCTAGATAGTTTAAATCAATGTCATATGACGTCCCTGTTGAGTTAATTAGATTTGTGTTTTCCTGTTTTTTTTCTTTCTCATTTACCCAAATCTAACATCTTGTTTCTGCAAGTCTCTCTGCGTCGAGTCCTTCTAGACCTTATTGTGCAACTTGTAATTTTATTTGCATGTAGACTAATCTATATATTATTTTTACAAAACTTTTAAAAAATAAATAAAAATACAAGAAAATGCACATTTCTAAATGCGTTCTCTTTTAAACTTTATTTTCCAAAACAGGTATAAAAACTTTATAATCATTTTAGCAATGCAAATATATTCTGTTTATAACAAAAAAAATGTCACTTCAGTAACAACTTTTTGAAATATGTTTGCGTGAACAACTTAATTAGCACTTATTTAAGTGTTGGTTGTATAAACTTTTTTTCCGGTGGATACAATATTGTTGTATGAGTAGTAATTCAATGCCATTTAGCACCACAATTTTGGTGTTCTATGTTCTCTTGTTTTAAGGAAGATATTCAAACCATTTTATATATATAATAAGAAGACCAATACGAGGGGGAAACTCAATGCCATTTAGCACCATAATTTTGGTGTTCTATTTTCTCTTGTTTTAAGGAAGAAATTCAAGCCATTTCATATATATAATAAGAAGACCAATACGAGGGGGAGGTGGGTGACAATACTTGGGGACTAGCTGAGAAACAGCTTCTCAGTCAACCAAAGTTCCTAATTCAGATGCATCCGTATATTGATAGATTCTATGCTACCTCCTACATGCCACCCCTAATTTTTTTAATTCCATTTTTATTTTTGGATGTGATGCATACTATCGGTACACCACTACAATTTTTTTGGTAGTGTATTTAAAATTTTCGTTGTATCAGAAATTTTAAATTAACTGAAATTTTTGGTAGTTATAAAAATATGATTTTTTAAACGGTTAAGATTTTGCCGACATATTTGAATGATTCTGATTGCACTGACACATTTGTGTGGTCTAGAATGCATCAACATTTATATAAATAGGGACATGTGTTATAGAGAAAATACATCTAAAAAAAGTCTATTCCTCAATTTCTGATTAAAACAGAAGTGTATTACAACGACAACAACCCTCCTGTTGAATTCAAGCTTCCAGATGACTCTGAATCCTTTGCCACCTTGAAAGAAACGTTGAATAATTTGTTGTCTGATTATGATAACAGAAGGGTGACAAAGGTAGAGTTTCAGGAGGATTGTAGGTGTTTAGTTATTGGCATGCATTTTTGGTAAAACCAGGTGTGTGAATGTCATGACTAATGTCATAACATTCTGATTTATTAGGTACTGGTTTATTAGGTACCTTTGCAGAAAAATAGTGGCATACAGGTACTGCTGTTTATGAATGTGTATCTGAGCATTTTGCAAAAAGATCACATTTATTGTCTTCTCAGTAAACAGGAATTCTGATGTCATAACAAATGTTAAGACATCCTGTACTGATCTAACAGTAGTGCAGTTTGGTTAATTCTGAGATTTTTCAAGAAGTTGGCTCATTCCTTCCAGAACAGAATCTCCCGTTGTCTTTGGGTTAACCTAGCTCAACCCTAAACTGGTTGATAAAGTCTTGTGACCAAGTCTTATGGTTAAACCTAATTAACCCTAGCTTTTTGTGGAAACCCTAACTGAAGAAACAGCTGCTATATATTCAACAGGTCTGCTGTTTGGAAAACAACTCTTGGACTGAAGATCAATTAGAAATTGTATAGTTTTAACTGCTGTAATCCAAGCAATTATCATTGTGATAAGTGACTTGGAATAGGTTTTGTTTGTAAGGGTTTTTGTACCACTCAAAGCTTTGAAGCAAGAGTGTTTTGTGTCTCTTGACTAAAGCTTTGAAGCAAAGTCAAGTTAGGTTTATGTATCACTCAAAGCTGTGAAGCAAGAGTGTTTGTGTTGCTTGATTAAAAAGCTGTGAAGTATAATCAAGTGTATGTTTTGAAGAGTATCTTCATTAATTCATTAGTCATTTGTTTTAAGTATCGCTGCTGTGATTGAGGGGGAGTGAGTAGGAACTCAGGTTTAAGTTGTACTTAGATTGAAGTTGCATTGGGTAGGTCTTAAGTGAAGGAGATAAACTGGTTGGTTTATTCCTGAATTAATATCTCTTATAGTGGATTTCCTCCCTGGCTTGGTAGCCCCCAGAGTAGGTGTTGTTGCACACTGAACTGGGTAAACAATTGACTGTGTTCTTTACTGTTTTTGTATTTACTGTCTTATAGAAAGTCAGATACGGTGTCATAACATTGAACGTGACATTGAGTATCTGCAGCCAGAATTTCAATTGGCATCAGAGCAGGCACCCTGCCTGTATTACTGGGTGAGATCTAGGGATATCACTTTCTGGCACTATGGACAAAGAAGGAGTTTTTGGAAACAGACCACCCATTCTGGATGGATCAAATTATGACTACTGGAAACCTCGTATGATTGCCTTCTTAAAATCACTGGACAAAAAGGCCTGGAGAGCTGCTGACAAAGGATGGAACCATCCCACCATAACTGAGAAAGATGGGACAATCAGTTTGAAGCCTGAGGAAGAATGGAGCAAAGAAGAAGATGAGTTAGCCCTGGGTAATTCCAAAGCTTTAAATGCCTTGTTCAATGGAATTGATAGAAATATATTCAGACTAGTACATCAATATGAACTGGCCAAGGAAGTTTGGGACACTCTCAAAACTATCCATGAGGGCACTTCCAAAGTAAAAATGTCAAGGCTTCAGATGTTGACTACCAAGTTTGAGAATCTAAAAATGATGGAAGATGAAACCATTCATGAGTTTCACATGAACATCTTGGAAATTGCCAACACCTCAGGAGCATTGGGAGAAAAGATGTCAGAAGAAAAATTGGTGAGAAAGATTCTCAGATCCTTGCCTAAAAGATTTGCAATGAAGGTAACTGCCATAGAGGAAGCCCAGGACATCAGCAAGTTGAAAGTGGATGAACTCATTGGGTCTCTTCAGACTTTTGAGATGGGGATCACTGAAAATGGTGACAAGAAGAACAAGAGCATAGCACTTGTATCCAACACTGATGTTGAAAACAAGGAGGATGAAGTAGAAAATATCTCAGAAGCTATAGCCATGCTTGGAAGACAATTCAACAAACTTATCAAAAGAATAGATCCAAAGTCAAGGTCTAATGTTCATAACATCCCCTCTGACATTGACAGTTCCAGCAGAAGACCAAGGTCAGAAGAGAAGGGAAATCAAGGCAGAGGAATTCAATGCCATGGTTGTGAAGGATATGGGCATATTCGAGCTGAATGTCCTACCTTTCTTAAGAAACAAAAGAAAGGAATGACTGTTACCTGGTCTGACTGTGATTCAGAAAGTAATTCTGAAGAAGAATCTGCCAAACTAGTTACTGCACTAACTGGTGTTTGTACCTCTGAAAGTGACACTAGTGATGAGGAAGTAACATTTGAAGAACTGGCTGATACTTACAAGAAATTGTGTATCAAAAGTACTGAAGTCTGTGTGCAAAATGAGAAACAATCAAAACTCATCATAAAGCTGGAGGCTGAAAAAAGGGAAGACCTTGAAACTATAAGTCATCTAGAAGGGGAAGTTCAAATGCTGAACTCAAAACTAAACCAGATGACCAAATCTGTCAAGATGCTGACAAATGGAACAGACAAATTGGAAGAAATCCTTCAGGTTGGACAAACTGTGGGAAACAAGTCTGGTCTAGGATTTGTGGCAGCAAAGAAATCAGGTGCAGACAAGAAGATCAGGTCTAATAAACAAATGTCAAAGCAGATGTCTCAACATAACTCTCAACATCAGGAACAGAGACATATGAAGAAAAGGTACCAAAGATGGAGATGTCATCATTGTGGGAGGTATGGCCACATAAAGCCTTTCTGCTTCAGATTGCATGGATACCCTAATCAGAACTCAGGTGTCAAACCTAAGTCTAAAAAGGTACCACATACTCCTAAATGGAAGAAAAAGGCTACTGCCCTGATAGCCCACACTTCCCTGAGGGTCTCTGCAAAGGAAGACTGGTACTTTGACAGTGGGTGTTCTAGGCACATGACTGGAATTAAGAACCTCCTCAATAATGTTAAACCTCACACCACTAGTTTTGTGACCTTTGGAGATGGTGCTAAAGGTGAAATCAAAGGAGTTGGTAATTTGGACTCCCCTGGAGTTCCAAACCTGAATGAAGTACTACTGGTAAAAGGCCTGACTGCTAATCTCATTAGTATCAGTCAATTGTGTGATCTAGGATTCAAGGTCAATTTTTCAAAATCTGAATGTCTTGTAATTAATGAAAAACAAGAAGTTGTAATGAAAGGAGTCAGATCTAAAGACAACTGTTACTTGTGGGAGCCTGAGAACACTAATTTCTCCACTGTGTGTTCCATTGCCAAAGAAGAAAAAGAGGTGAAACTGTGGCACCAGAAACTTGGCCATCTTCATCTAAGAGGAATGAAAAGGATTATCTCCATGGAGGCAGTCAGAGGGATTCCAAGATTGAAAATTGATGAAGGGAGAGTTTGTGGTGAATGTCAGGTTGGTAAGCAGACTAGGATGTCACATCCAAAGTCAAGACATCTGACCACCTCTAAGGTTCTAGAACTTCTTCATATGGATCTGATGGG
This sequence comes from Vicia faba, assembly GCA_948472305.1. Taxonomy (NCBI): domain Eukaryota; kingdom Viridiplantae; phylum Streptophyta; class Magnoliopsida; order Fabales; family Fabaceae; genus Vicia; species Vicia faba. Next base: position 361,639 of record CATIWC010001884.1, read on the forward strand.
ACCAATGCAGGTGGAGAGTCTTGGTGGAAAAAGATATGCCTATGTTGTTGTGGATGATTTTTCCAGATTCACCTGGATTAACTTTATTAGGGAAAAATCTGATGTATTTGAAGTTTTTAAAGAATTGTGCAAAAGAATTCAAAGAGAAAAGGAAGGGTGTATTGTCAGAATCAGAAGTGATCATGGCAAGGAATTTGAAAACAGCAAGTTTGATGAATTCTGTTCCTCAGAAGGAATTAGTCATAAATTTTCTTCTCCTATAACTCCTCATCAAAATGGAGTTGTGGAAAGAAAAAACAGGACCATACAGGAATCTTCCAGAGCAATGATACATGCCAAAAGACTTCCTATGTATTTTTGGGCTGAAGCTATGAATACAGCCTGCTATGTCCATAACAGGGTCACCTTGAGAAAGGGAACCTCATCCACCATATATGAACTCTGGAAAGGAAGAAAACCAACTGTGAAGTACTTCCATGTGTTTGGTAGTAAATGCTATATTCTGGCAGATCGTGAACAAAGAAGAAAAATGGACCCTAAAAGTGATGAAGGCATATTTCTAGGATACTCCTCAAACAGCAGAGCTTATAGGATATTCAATTCCAGGACCAAAGCCATGATGGAATCAATAAATGTCATAATTGACGATTATCATGAGGAAACAGATGTCCCTTGTAATGTTGAGACATTCTTTGAGACTTCAACTCAACAAAATGATCTACCCAACACCACCACAGCAGAATCTGAATCAAAGGAAGCTAGAAAGATCCCTTCCATCAGAATTCAGAAGGATCATCCAAAAGAGCTCATCATAGGAGATCCCAACAGTGGAGTCATTACAAGATCTAGAGAAATCATCTCAAACTCTTGTTTTGTGTCTAAAATTGAACCAAGAAATGTCAAGGAAGCTTTAACTGATAAATACTGGATTGGAGCAATGCAAGATGAATTGAACCAATTCAAGCAACATGAAGTTTGGGAACTAGTTCCTAGACCTGAAGGAACTAACATCATTGGCACAAAATGGATTTTCAAGAACAAATCAGATGCTGAAGGAGTTGTCACCAGGAATAAGGCACGACTTGTTGCTCAAGGATACACTCAGGTTGAAGGGGTTGATTTTGATGAAACCTTTGCACCTGTAGCCAGACTGGAATCAATCAGACTCCTATTGTCAATTGCTTGTCTTCTGAAGTTCAAGTTATTTCAGGTGGATGTGAAAAGTGCCTTTCTAAATGGGTACTTGAATGAGGAAGCTTATGTGGAACAGCCTAAAGGCTTTGTGGATCCAAACCACCCTGATCATGTCTACAAATTGAGAAAAGCTCTATATGGCCTGAAACAAGCTCCTAGAGCATGGTATGACAGGTTAACAAAATTTCTCTCAGATAAAGGATACAGAAAAGGAGGCTTGGACAAAACCCTCTTTGTCAAAACTGAAGGAGGGAAGTTGATGGTAGCCCAAATATATGTTGATGACATAGTGTTTGGAGGAATGTCAGAACCTATGGTTAAACATTTTGCTGACCAGATGCTGGCTGAATTCGAAATGAGTCTCATGGGAGAACTGACTTATTTTCTTGGACTGCAAGTCTCACAGATGGAGGACTCAATCTTTTTATCTCAAAGCAAGTATACAAAGAACATTGTAAAGAAGTTTGGTATGGAGAATGCCAGTCACAAAAGGACTCCCGCTCCTACTCATTTAAAGCTTTCCAAAGATTCAAGTGGGGTTAAGGTGGATCAAAGTCTGTACAGAAGCATGATAGGAAGTTTGCTGTACTTAACAGCCAGCAGACCTGACATTGCTTTTGCAGTTGGAGTTTGTGCAAGATACCAAGCTAATCCTAAAGTCAGTCATATCAACCAAGTGAAGAGAATTTTGAAGTATGTGAGTGGAACTTACAACTATGGTTTGCTATATTCTCATGGCTGTGAACCAACTCTGACTGGTTATTGTGATGCTGATTGGGCTGGTAGTGCTGATGATAGAAAAAGCACCTCTGGAGGATGTTTCTTCTTGGGAAATAATCTGGTTTCCTGGTTCAGCAAGAAACAAAATTTTGTGTCTCTCTCTACTGCTGAAGCTGAATACATTGCAGCTGGTAGTAGTTGTTCTCAAATGATCTGGATGAAACAAATGCTTACTGAGTATAATGTCACACAAGATGTTATGACATTGTACTGTGACAATATGAGTACAATCAACATTTCCAAGAATCCCATTCAGCATAGTAGGACCAAACATATTGACATAAGACATCACTTTATCAGAGACCTTGTAGAAGAGAAGACAATTAAACTGGAACATGTTGCCACTGAGCTACAGCTGGCTGACATTTTTACCAAGGCACTTGATGCAAATCAATTTGAAAACTTGAGGGGTAAGTTGGGTATTTGCCAACATGAGGAATTGTAGCAATTAATTTTGCTTAAAACAAGGGTTGAAGGAGTTATGCTTGTTAAGTCTGTTCTGATTGGGTTAAACTTATATTTTCCCATTTCCTTCAATTTTTTAAGAAGTTGAATAGACACTCTTTTTCCTCCTTCCCCTCTCGTCTCCGCATCAAAACCCAGTCTCTCAATCAGAATTTTCTCTCCAGTTGCTATTGGTCTTCTAAGACTATCAAAATGCCTCAAACACCATCATCATCCAATACGACTATTTCATCCTCTTCCTCTGATCAAGATTCTAGGGCAATCTCATCTTGCCTGGATTCTGAAGTCCTGGAGATTGATCCTCTTAGAGAAGTGGAAACTAACCCCACCAAGGTCAAAGAGCTGAGAACAAGGCATGCAGGAAGGTCCCAAGCTACTGCCTCTGGTAATCCCTCTCATCCTTCTTCTTCTGTTCCCTCTGAAATTGCAAATAGGGAAGGGTCAGCCTATGTACGTCAAGCAATAGCTAAAATTGTTACAAGAATTCTGAATGAGAACCTCTTAGTTCCTGACATTTCCGTTCCTTTAAATCAAGAAAGTTCAAATGCTGAAACAAATCCAGATGTCTCTAAGGATGTTGAGACATCAGACAAAGAGAAGAATGCTGATATTGCTCACAAGAAAAGGAAGAAGCCCGAACCTTCTGAGTCTGATGACAATGCTTAAAGGTTGGTGGAGTTGATGCTGGTTCCTGGTGGAGTTTGCAAGTGTGTTCAGACTTTAGTTGTTGTTTTTACTACTTTGTTTGGGATGACTGTATAACTTTTAAGAACATGTATCTTTGGCCCATTTGTGGCTAAAGAGGGGGAGATATTATGTGGCTAATTACTTGATAAACACTATATTTTTCTGCAGTCACATTTATTCTGCTGCTATCTCTGATTGCTTAGGGGCTTTAGCCAAAAATCTGCCAAATGGGGAGTTTGTAGGTGTTTAGTTATTGACATGCATTTTTGGTAAAACCAGGTGTGTGAATGTCATAACTAATGTCATAACATTCTGATTTATTAGGTACTGGTTTATTAGGTACCTTTGCAGAAAAATAGTGACATACAGGTACTGCTGTTTATGAATGTGTATCTGAGCATTTTGCAAAAAGATCACATTTATTGTCTTCTCAGTAAACAGGAATTCTGATGTCATAACAAATGTTAAGACATCCTGTACTGATCTAACAGTAGTGCAGTTTGGTTAATTCTGAGATTTTTCAGGAAGTTGGCTCATTCCTTCCAGAACAGAATCTCCCGTTGTCTTTGGGTTAACCTAGCTCAACCCTAAACTGGTTGATAAAGTCTTGTGACCAAGTCTTATGGTTAAACCTAATTAACCCTAGCTTTTTGTGGAAACCCTAACTGAAGAAACAGCTGCTATATATTCAACAGGTCTGCTGTTTGGAAAACAACTCTTGGACTGAAGATCAATTAGAAACTGTATAGTTTTAACTGTTGTAATCCAAGCAATTATCATTGTGATAAGTGACTTGGAATAGGTTTTGTTTGTAAGGGTTTTTGTACCACTCAAAGCTTTGAAGCAAGAGTGTTTTGTGTCTCTTGACTAAAGCTTTGAAGCAAAGTCAAGTTAGGTTTATGTATCACTCAAAGCTGTGAAGCAAGAGTGTTTGTGTTGCTTGATTAAAAAGCTGTGAAGTATAATCAAGTGTATGTTTTGAAGAGTATCTTCATTAATTCATTAGTCAATTGTTTTAAGTATCACTGCTGTGATTGAGGGGGAGTGAGTAGGAATTCAGGTTTAAGTTGTATTTAGATTGAAGTTGCATTGGGTAGGTCTTAAGTGAAGGAGATAAACTGGTTGGTTTATTCCTGAATTAATATCTCTTATAGTGGATTTCCTCCCTGGCTTGGTAGCCCCCAGAGTAGGTGTTGTTGCACACTGAACTGGGTAAACAATTGACTGTGTTCTTTACTGTTTTTGTATTTACTGTCTTATAGAAAGTCAGATACGGTGTCATAACATTGAACGTGACATTGAGTATCTGCAGCCATAATTTCAAGGATTGAATTGATATAAATGGAAGGGTGAAATACAACCTATAAGCGACATGGTCCGAGAATCCTGTCAGCACGGACATGTCTGAAGGTCCTCTAGGAAAATCTCCATTAGTGTGTATTGATGGTTCTGTAGACGCATGAGTCGTGGTGTCTGTATCAACGGGGGACACCTCATCAACTCGCTCAAAAACAATCTTCTGCTCAGCCTCATACACCACAGGCTCCACAATGTGCTCCTCAACTACCAGTTCCAGAATAAGAACATGAGCATGTACCTCATCAGTAGAAGCTTGTACCTCTTCTGTAAGAACTTGTACCTCCTCAGCAGTGGATACTCGAACACCCCAACGACGGGGTGCACGAAACTACGCCTGCTGCTTAGCCATCCGTTTCCGGTGAGAATCGTCGGAGGATGACGTTTAGCCCATAACTCTGAAGCATGGGCTTCAGCATCAGCTCTATAAGTGGTCTGTCCTGCAATAGAACCATCTCTGCCTCTGGTCCTCATTGTAAAATAAGAAAACATTAGGAAAATATAAACTACCAGAGATTTCTAAATTTCTGGTATTTTAAATTAAAAAAAATCGGAAATTTCAAAATTTCCGGTATAAATGGTAGATGAAAATATCAGATATTTTGGAATTTTTGGTGCAAAATACCGGAAATTTCACAAATCTATCGTAAATTCTTACTTGTTCACGAAATTTTCGGTATCGCTCAAAATTTGAAAAATTCGGTTGGTCAAATAAATTTGAAAATTGTGGTGAATAATTTGGGTCTGGACAATTTAATTTTTTCATACCATTTGGGGAATTTTCATATATAATGTGGGGATGACAAGTTAATTTCTCTTTTCTCTTGATGCTTAAAAGAGAACTCCAAACATTCAAGATAACGTATAAGTCTGCAATTGATGTTGATGTGTATTTTTTAAATTATTTTTCTTCAATTTAATAGACTACATGTTTCGTAAATTTAGGAAATTGCTACACCCTATTAAAAATTTTAAAATATTTTCAGATTTTAGAGATGTATCTATGAACGCATTCAAAAACACAAATGGCATTCATTTTTGACAACACCTCTGCCTTTATCTCTGAAATGTATTGAAACATATTCTAGGACAGAGATGCAAATTGATGCATATTAAAATTAAAATTGATAACTTAAAAGATGAAACATTACATAAATAATAAGAAATTACATAGATGAAATATATTAGCGTAGATGTGGATGTTCCAACATCCGAATAATATCTTTGACATATATCGCTATTTTCGCATCCAGCTCGATCGAAAATGTTTTCGTAACAGAAAAATGTATTCCACATAGCCCTTACATCTGGAGAATTCAACATGCCATCCCCCTGTATTAATCCTGGCACCCCCTTGTATTTTTATATTGACCAAATTACCCCTGCTACTATTAACCCCAAAAATAACGTTTTATGAAGAAAAAAAGTCATTTGAAAATTTTCGGAAATTTTTATTTTCGGATACACACTTTGGAATTCTCGGTATCGTCTTAGGCAAAATACCGGAAATCCTGTTGATTTCAAAATTTCCGAAGTGATTAATCGGAAATTTCAAATTTGCGGTACCTATCTCCAAATTATCGAAAAATTTACCTGATTTTCCCCAAAATTCCAGTACATTGCAAAATTACCAGAAATTTTGCCAACCTTGTAATTTCTGGTATGGCAGAAAATAAACCTCTCTAATTCGCGGTCCTCACCGATGCAACCAACAACTTCTTCTACGAATTCTTGTACAGATTGTACGGAGTTCTTCATCATCGATGATGTACGTATTCTATTTAACAAACCTTATTCTGAAATGTTTGCCCGTTTCTAAGAAATTGTTAATTTAACGTTTATATTTCAAAATTGACATATATTTAAGACTCGATCTGATGTGTTAGCATGGGCACAAGCTACTGAGAAACAACATGGTATTATTGTTGTTATTGTGCATTCTGATTCGGCTAATGAAATCCCAGGGAGGAAGAATAAATTGATTATGGGTTGCGAGAGAGGAAGAAATTATAAAAGAAAGAATGCATGTCAAAGCACCAACTTATTTGATGGTGTTTATAGCATGAAAAGGAAATGTCCTTTTAGGCTGAGAGTTGTTCCAAGTGGTGTTGGTTGGAAGGTGATGGTTAGGTGCGGGATGCACAACCAGGATTTGGAAGGCCATGGCATATTTGATCGTTTAAAAGATCATGAACAACAATTTGTGAATGACATGACGAAGTACAACATGGCTCCAAGATTCATAGTCGTTGCTTTAAAAGATAAAGATCATGAAAAACTAATTAGTGTTACTCAAGTCTATGGAGCCAGAGCTACATACAGAACGGGAAAGAGAGGACCGTTGACAGAAATGCAAATGTTGTTGAGTCTTATTCATAAAGATATATCTTTTGGACTAGAAATAGGGGTGGCGTATATGTTGTTGCTGATATCTTTTGGACACATCCAGATTCAGTGAAGTTGTTGAATATGTTTCATTTGGTATTGATTTTTGACTGTACATACAAGACAAATAAATAAGGATATTTTATTGGACATCCTGATATCTGTTATTTCCATGTTGACTTTGGTTGATTTTGATTATTTCCATGTTGCTCGTACATGTATCGCTTACCATTGCTTGAGATTGTTGGTGCCACATCAACGAAGTTGACATTTTAGGTCGCCTTTGCCTATTTGGAACATGAAAGGGAGGAGAATTTCACATGGACATTAGAGAAGTTAAATGAGTTATTCTCTTTCGAGAAGTTGCTACCGAAGGTTGTGGTGACGGACCGAGAACTTGCATTGATGAATGCCGTGGAATCTGTGTTCCCGAGTGCAACTCATTTGTTGTGTACCTTTCATATTTCAAAAAACATGAGTATGAAATGTAAAGAGTACGTTAAATCATAAAGTCAAGAACATGTCATAAATATATGGAAACATCATGTATTCAAATACAAAATATCAGTTTGATGTACACTTGAAGTACTTTGAAAGTGTTTGTGGTGATATTCCTTTATTTGTAAAATATGTGATTAAACATGGTTGACTCCTTATAAGGAAAGATTTGTTGTTGCTTGGACAAATAGAGTCACTCACTTAGGAAACACAACAACAAACAGGTACACTGAATTTGTTTTTTGTAATGTTAGTACATTGATACACATGATCTAACATATATTCTTGTTTATTGTTTTAAGGGTTGAATCTGCTCATTGGAGACTTAAAAACATGTGGACTACAAGTCGAGGAGATTTATGTCGAAGTTGGGATACTGTGAACACCATGTTGAAGCTATAACTAGGTTCAATAAGTGTGTCTTTTAATATTGAGCATCAATATAATACTTCATTCTATTCAAGGTTGCATAGTTTTATCTCAAGACAATGTATACAACTCATTGGAAAAGAACTAAAAAGGGTAAAATTTGTGGGTACATGCAAATAAAAATGTGGTTGCTTCATTAAAACCACACATGAGTTATTGTGTGCGTGCCAAGATGAGACTAGTCAGGATCATGAGGTTAGTCAGGATGAGACTGGTATAAAATGGGATTTAAAGGCAAAGTGTGAAGAGTTGAAGACATATTTTAGTACTTTGGATATTGCAGGCCAGAGGGTGTTGGAAAAAAAAGTTCGGGAACTAATACATTCATCCACAACTTTTATGTGTCCACCGCCAGTGAAGTACAAGCCAAAGAGGGAAACAAAGAAGAGTAAAAAAGGTACTGAGAGTGGTGTGCATTGTGATCCTAGCCAGTGGGAATATACTGATCTCTCACAAGGGAGTCAAAGTCAGACTACAAGAACATCATGCACCAAATCAGATGGATGTCATCTGTCGCGTCAACCGTCAGCTCAACCGTCCCCTGCATCTTCAAGAAATAAATACTTGTCTCAATTTCCTACTTTCTTACATCCATACATTGATGACATTATTGATATTGAAAATAATGGGAATTGTGGATTCCGTTGCTTTGCAGCTCAAATTGGATGGGGCGAATACATGTGGACTTTGATTCAGACGCAATTAGACACTCAACTTCATCAACGCCCTCAATTGTTTTCCAAGTTCTATGACTCGATTTCTACAGTTCAGAATTCATTACGAGTAGAACACATGGGTGTGGAGACTGGGGATAAATGGTTGAGTATTCCTGATATGAGTTATCCTATTGCTTCTAGATACAGTGTTGTACTTGTCTCCCTTGTCATGACACTTATTGTCACCTTTTTCCCTCTAGCCTTAGCTCCACATATATATACGAGCAAACATAAAATTATTGTTATTGACTTTGTCAATAAAAATAATTGAATTCACATGAAGTTTAAACCCGATTGTCCACTGCCTCCTGTCACTATCCGTTGGAGAGAGAATTATGGTGATGATGCAAAAGCATGGGAATCAACATTTGCGGATCGCTTTAAGCACTGGGAAAAGGAATAGGAAGTTCTCTTAATTTGTTTTATATCCTTTTATGTATGACAATTATTATAGTTTTATGTTTAATCAGGTACTATGTTTGTTGATTCAGTTATGTGTGAAGAAAATCAATTGAAAAAAAAAACACATGTTGATAATGCACCGGAAATTTGAACATTCAGAATTTTTTTGGTAAATATCAGAAATTTGAAATTTCTGGTAGATATCAAAAAATTTACGGGAAATTTGTGATTTAAACCAAATTCTCGATAAAAAAAAGTCCAAATTTCTGGTATTCGTTTAAAATTTTCACGTTTTCCAGAAATTTTGAGGGTAAAAATGTAAAATGCTAAAAAAAGTGGGGGGGTGTCATGTATAATCCAGGGGGTGACATGTTAAAACCTCTTACATCTGCATTTTTCATGAGCTTGAAGTTGTTGAACTCAATGTTCTCTTTGTTGTCAGTTGAGGGAGAATAGTACTCGAGCTTCACAATTTTTTAATTGTCGTCGTAAGGTATGAGTTCTTCCAGTATAAATTTCAGATCATCAAGAGGCGTATACTTAGTGAACTTGAATGTAATCAATGGCTCCATCGCGTTGAAGTAGACATATATGCTATTTCAATTGATGCAACGGTGTAAAAAAAATAAAATAGAAGCTCATATTTATACAAGTTTTAGACCAACATGAACCTCATAATTTCTATCATGTATCAGAAAACATTCTGATGATGCATCTTCGAAATCACCTTATTTTTATTTTATTGAAATAGTTTGGATGCGTCTGAAGATACATCTCTGAAAACACCCAACACTACAAGAACACTGAACAATGAGAAGCATAACCTGTTTTGGACAAAATATTAAATTTTTTGAGAAACTGAAACATGTGCGGGGATCTTTGAAAATGTATATATTTTGTGTCATCAATATTAATACAATATCACATACAAACACTAAAATGAACTGAAACAAGAGTCTCCGGCTAAATCTATATATGTGAGAGACACCTCTTTTGACTTTTGTTTATTTGAGTTTTTAAATCTCGCTCAATTTGATGAACTCTTGCATCCTTTTCAAAAAAATGATATGACCATGTCTCCGTTTTTGTGGATGAATGAGATGTCCTATCCGGTGATGTCAGTGGTATAGAGCATTACGGTTTCAAATAAACTTGAACAAAGTGTCGTGACTTTGAAAGCCACTCGATACACATGATATGATAATTTAAATTTAGAAGTGAGACAGTGTGCATTGAAAAAAATGTCTTCCAAAAATTATATCTTAGAAGATCAATACACACTCTTTCAGACATAAGATGACTCATTTTAGAAAAGCACATTAATTTATCCTGTGGTGTTGGTCCACTGTTGCAAGGAACAAGAGATTCATAAATTTCATCATAATTTTATTTTGACCTGTATAACCTTGTGTATGTTTCTTTATGTCCCTTCAACTCTTTGATCATTTGTTTACGGAAAAATGTATGATCCTCTTTTCCTTTACCGAACAAAGCAGAAACAACTCAAAAATTACAGTTACTGTCACTTCCTACATTGACGATTCGTTCAATGTATTTGTGCATAAAAAGCGGCATCTTGTCTATGAACTTGATTTTTTTTTCTAGAGGCAGCGAAGGAGGTAGTTTACTTGACACACAGGTCATGGTTGTGTAAACCACAAATGACATTAAATTTCCAGTTTTTATTCGACAATAAATAACCACACAACTTAAAAAGACACTCACATTTTTTTAAACTGGTGTCATCTCGTTTGAATTTCCAGAGAAGAGTTATATATGTCCCACTTCTTTAACATCTCACTATCACAAATGCAGTTCTTCTATCCAAACCTTTATCAGACCTTCCAATTACAACACCAAACCCCATTTTAGATATCTCCATGCATATCCATTGAAACATATGTTCACGAAACTCAATTTTTGTCCAGTTGTAAATTCTATGCAAATATCTACCTCTTTCATAACAACCCTTTTGGAATTCGTGGACACAACATGTTTTTAAAACAATCCAGGTGCACCATAACTAATGCAAACAAAAACACAATATTTAAAAATTAAAACATGAGACATTCCAAAAATGTATTTCTGTAGGAATTCATATGGGTTCCAGAGATGCATTTCCGGAAATAGCATAACTTTGACAACAAAAAACAAGATTAATGTGAGCAATGAAGAAAGAAACAAATGATCTTTATTTTAAATTTCAGCTTCTTTTGCTCCTTTCAAAATGATGAAACTTTTGCTCCTTTCAAAATTATGAAACACACTATGGAGTTTTTGAACTAAAATGTTGATCGAGAATGCTAGGTTTTTTTGCAAAGATTTTGATACGGGGTTGGCAATGAAGATTGATGATGTTTGAGATTTTGTTTCATTAAAAAATAACGTTTGAGGTTTTCAGAGATGCATCTTTGAAATAGACTAACTTGCAAAGATCACACATTTTCAATTTGCCACTTCATAATTCTGGAGACGCGTCTCCGAAAAAGTCACTAACTTTTTCAATTCAATTATGAATTAAATGATGAAGTTGATTCGGAGATGCGTCTCCAAAACGTATTTTTGAAAGAAAAAAAAATGTCTCAGATGAATTATGTTTAAGTGGTGTAAAAGACACATCCAAAAATGCATTTCTAAAATTTAAAGGGCATTTTTGAATTTTTATAAGGTGTTACCTCATAAGATGAGATTAGCAATTTCCTAAATTTAAAGGAACTATATTGCTAAAGTCTAATAATTTTGAAAATTTATAAGTTATTTATAGCCAGCATCTTAATTAATATAAATTTGAAAGACTATACTGCTAAAACCTTACAATTTAAATGAGAAATAGTTTTAATAGGTGGTTTTATATACATTTTTCTTACTCCAACACTACAACTCTTTAAGAACCTCCTAACAGACGCTGAGGCATACAGTTCACTTATTCTTATGAGCCATTCGGTACCAAACAATTTAAAGAACTTTTTACTCCGATAGGCTACAGCTTACAACCTAATTAATTGATCTAGATACAACTATGAATGAATCTAAATGATCTACAATTCAATAAATAAATAAAGATGCAACTATGAATGAATCTAAATGGTCTACTAGTCACTCTACATCTAATGCTAATACTGTGGATGATTTTTTTAGGCATAAAAAAACAAAATTATTAGATATTATACTCACCAAAAAATGTTCTAATCGAGCATGAACTTATTGAAGTTGCCCTTATGCTTTAAGTTAAAATCTATCGGATTAAGATTATATATAAACAGTTCAAGTGGCGTCCATAACCCAAAGCTTCAACTTAATCCTGGCCAAATTGAGTTTTAATAATCTCATCCATGTGAGTGTGAGTGCATATTTAGTTCAAAGAGTCAAGCTAACCACTGCTTCTAGGTTTAGCAAATTAGCATATTTGGTTCAAAAAGTTTTAACTACATAGTTAAAAACAACATGCAATAAGTCACCCTCCTCTCATGTGGGCACCTAGTTCCCCAAACTGATCGTCCGCCTCCACGGTATCTTCGGACAGTCTCACAGCATCCAGCTTCTGCTTCACAATTTCAATTGCATTTAGCAATAGTTGAGATGCTTTGACTGCTCCAGTAGATTCAACTGTGAAAATGAAGCTATCTTGCTTTGCAGTGATTTCTACAAGACCGGGCTTTCCCATTGCTTCCGCTTTCTTAATCACCTCATCGTCGTAACTATATGCCTCAGCATCAACCACCGACACCTAATTGGTACAAGTTGTTTAGTATGATAAATACACCAATGAAGGATTCATAGTAACAAACAGAGCAATGAGAACTTAATAATGGATTTTAAGAACTATTTATCAAGAATGCGCACAAGTTAAAGGGTATTTCCAACACTTAGCAGTTGACAGAGTCAGCATTGATCAGATATCAATCTCAAGAATATAGGCCTTGCTTCAGCAAAAACGAGGATCAACATCTCTGTAGATAATGATACTGGACATGCTAAACAACCATAACAAACAGTATTTTAAATATGAATATTAATAACATTTATAGTAACTTATTTTAAATCTTAAGAATAATTGTGAAATAGATAGCTCAGAACCTGCCAAGTATAGTAGTTGGTAAATCCCTCACATTCATTCTAGCACTGTTTTTTCTTTCCCAGCTAACATTGATATCTTAACTTATGCCTTTGCTGAGGTCAGACGATTTTTAATCAGGCACTAAAATGGTGTTGTGGCGCATTGCAGCTGGTGGCCACTACCAAACTTGTGTCAATGAATAGGTTTAGGTCATGCTCATCATAATCATATTATGATTGTGGTCAAAACAGTATTCATTTACAGTTAGTTGCACCACAAATGGTTCATGGAAAGTAAAGCCCAGTTTGCCCCAACTATTTATTGTTCTGTGTTTCTAGCAACCACTACGCACCGCACCGGTGTCCCCTACTACATGATCTCAATCACACACTTTCATGTCTTATGCTAAGCATTCGTATGAGTCCCTTTGTCACATTATGCAGCTCTATTCTTTTCTTATCCTCTAATCCAAGGTTGTCTAGTTCAAGATCCTACCTATGACTTGGAGGGGGATTGCAAGATTGCAAAATATAAATACAATCACAAATTTGCTCAGAATTAATAAACCTTTTGCATTTCAAAACGAAACACACACACACACACAAGTGATCAAACAAGCATTAAAGTACTGAGAAGACATGCAGGTGAGTATTTAGAAAGCCAAAACATAAGAGCACAAGTATCAGGAAACAGCAATGTGGCATTACTGATGAAATGAGTTAAACATGCATAGGAGAAAAGGCAAACCTGTTGTGTGACAGGATCAATATCAAACACACGAGTAGGACTACTATCAATCCACTCTTTTTTCTCCTCAAGTGACAAAGACTCCATCAAATCCTCATTTATATGAATCTCAGGTTCATACATGAAAGTAACAGTTGCAGCCGGGGACCATTTCGCATGATCCTTACCAATCCCCTTCCTAGCAATTGCCCTCAGCCTCAGCTCCTGACCTCGCCTCAACTTGACAATTATAATCCCCCTACATTAAACACACACATATCCTTCAATTAAACCCAAAACTAAAACTCTCTTAAGATCAAAATACTTAACAAGGGTTTAAAAGACCCAAAATGAAAAATCAGAAATACCCAATTGAAATCTAAGAAAAGGCATTGTCAAAAAATGATGATTATAAATTAGGGTTAGAAACCGAACCTGCCATCAGCAGATTCAACGGAAGAAGGATCCCCACCAGAGAAATCAACAGGAACAACAGTATGATCAGAGCTATAAAGATCCTTGCTAGTAACATCAAGTGTCTGATCAGTCATACACTTAACCCTAAGATGAAACTCAACGGAACAATACTCACACTGTCCATCACCATCACAAGCATCACAGTCACGTGAGAATCGCATTGCCATCGCGCGTTCGCTTGTGAGAGGAATAAGACCGAGTCTGTGAGCAATGAACTCGTCGTTGAGAACGGACGAGTTGACCTCGATTTCAACTAGGTCAATCGCGATGGTCGGAACCTCCGAGATCATCACGCGCCGAAGCGCGTTTGCCACACTAGCGTCGGTGTCGCGAAGCTCGAACTTCATGTAATCGTCTTTTAGTTCGCGGATTTTCACCCTCGGCATGCGTGCGTACGACGCTCCTTCCATTGCTTTGCAGAGAAAGACGGAGGAGGAGAAGAAATTGGAGTTTTGTTTGAATGGGTTGGGTTCTTAAACCTCTTTCTCAAACCCCAATATATATTCTCTAGGGATAACATTGTCATTTCCTTTATGTTTTCCAAACTTTTGTTTATAATGAATCAAACTCACTCAAGAATATAACTCAAGTTAAATATTTTTATTTATTCTATCTCATTTATAAAACCTATTTATTTATTTATTTATCATAAAAACTTAATTATATTAATCATCTTTGCAAATATGAGACACTCGAATTTATGTAATTTCCAATCTTTTAACTTTGATACTGTAATTCTAAATCATTTCTAGTTTAATCTATTAGGAATGCGATAATATAATTTCAAAGATATTTTTTTTATCAATTTTAGAATTTAGGGCACATAAAAAAAAAACAATCCAACCATAACAATTCAGATTATGTTAATTTGAAACAATCAGTATGGTTAAGTTCGAGTCGTCATAATACATATTTTAGATGTTGTTTACATATATTATGAAAACTCTAAAATGTTTTTTTTTTAATATTTTAGATTTCAATCTTAAAATGTTTTCATTCTTTAAGGAAAATTATTTCATGTTCGAGATATCTCATTTTTGTCATAAATTTGGTCTGAATACTCGTTTTCGTATCATAGGTCTAGATTTCAATCTCCATATTTATCTTTTGACATAAAATAGGTGAAATTTGTCATTTTTTTTAATAAACTTGAATTATAAGATCAAAATAAAAGAACTAATATATATATATATATATATATATATATATATATATATATATATATATATATATATATATATATATATATATATATATATATATATATATATATATATATATATATATATATATATATATATATATATATATATATATATATATATATATATATATATATATATATATATATATATATATATATATATATGATGTCATCATGCATGTCATAATCAATTCAAGTACAAATCATAATACAAAAATGTTAAAATATACAAAATAAAATCTCACCACTGAGTATATAGGACGTCCATGTTCCTCCTCTATCGTCGGTATTGTAACACATGTCGTATCTCTGATAAGATGGCATGTAGAGTGGCCATCTAAGAGATGCCCTCCATAAACTCTCCCCTGACATCTCTCCAAATAGCCACAATGTGGTGACATACATGTAACACATCAACGACATGGTCCGTCCTCACATGCTCATCCTCTAAGATCTCTTAATTGTGAATGTATTTGCCTCTTAGAAAGATGTTTTGCATGATGTTAAAATTAGGATAAATTTACCTTTTCTATATATCGAACGGTATCTCTAAGTCATTGTGTGAGCCCTTGCATTAGGGATCTTAGAATGCATCTAGAACATATTTGAAAATGTTGTCAATAGGTATCATACACTAAAAATCAATTTTTGCATAAAAGTAAGTTTCATATGTCGACACATCCTTTCTACGTGTCGACACATTGTGTCTAATAATAAGACTTGTAGGCTCTACAACTATGTGTCGACACATTGTTCATTTTAGATCGACACATGTCATTATAAAACCTTAGATGTGTCGACACATACGTGTTTCGTGTTGACACGTGTGTTGTTGTTGTTGTAAAGCCTGAAGTTTCTGTAATTCTGTGTCGACACAATGACCTCATATAGGTTGACACATATCATTACATGTGTTGATATATAACTTACATGTATCAACACATGTGTTAGTTTCATAGTTTTATAATTGACTAAGTTTTGGTAAAACATGGTTTTATACTGATATTGAGCAATATTTTGTAACATCTCCATCAATTGTCATAACTGTTTGATTGTTATGTGTTTCAGCAGACACTGCTATTGTTTATCTCTTGAAAGATTTGACTTGATTTGATGAGATCCTTTTGAATATATCTCATCACTATTCAAAAACAAAGTGAAGATTTAATTGGATTTCTTAAAAAGGATCTTGGAGACTTTTTAGGAAGATTTAAAAAGCTTCGTTCCTATTTTTATATGAAGATCTTGCAGCTGATTTAAAAAGTAAAAATTGGATTTGATTTGAAGAGTCCAAGTCCATTCTGCAAGAGTCTATAAATAAGGACTTGTTATGATCTAAAATAGCAAGCATTCACAAAGAATAAATCAGGTGTGCAACTTAAGGTTTATGGTTTTGGGAGTCTTTTAGGTTTTTAGTGTTTGTGTTCTTTGTGTGTCAGTCATGTATCTTTGATGCATTGAGTTGACTGATTGTTGCTTGTTTATCAAGCTATTATTCTCACTCATGATCTTTTAAGCAAAGAGTTTAGTATTGTTCTTAGATGAAGCTTTTAAGCAAAACTAAGTATTGTTTATTAGAAGTGTAATATTCTTTTGGGTTCTTTAAGTCTAGTCACAAGGTTTGTGGCTGTAGGTATATCACTACGGTGATTGTAAGTGAGAGGGGGTTCTCATATCTAGTGGTCTCTAGGTAGAAATTGTACAAGATAGTGATTAGGCAAGAAATTGTAAACTAGGGTTGGTTTAGCTTTGAACTAATACTATCATAGTTGATTTCCTTCCTGGCTTGGTAACCCTCGGAGTAGGCGATGTTGCACCGAACTGGTTTAACAATTGATTATGTTATTTATTTTTTGTGTAATTTATTTTCTGCACAATCTCCTATTTTAGAAAGTTGTTGTATCAGGAACAAATGTTCTAACATTTGTCTTGACATGTGTATTGCAAGTGCTAGAATTTCAATTGGCATTGGAGCAGGCACCCTGTTCTATTTATTGGGTGAACTCCAGAGAGAATATTTTTGGTACCATGGACAAGAAAGGAGGACACAACAACAGACCACCTCTATTAGATGGTTCAAATTATGACTGGTGGAAAGTTAGAATGGTGGTTTTTCTGAAATCCATAGACAACAGAGCTTGGAAGGCTGTTTTGAAAGGATGGGATCATCCTGTTGAGAAGGGAAAAGATGAGAAAGTGCCTTTAAAGCCAGAGGAAGATTGGTCTAAAGAGGATGATAAATTATCTATTGGAAATTCCAAAGCTTTAAATGCTCTATTCAACGGAGTAGACAAAAATATATTCAGGTTAATAAACACTTGTACTTGTTGTATCCTAATTTTTGACCTAAGGTACCACCTCATATGCATCATTACATCTCTAACAAAATAAAAAAATAGCTTGTGTTTGCTCTTTGTGTCAAATAGGATTTTGAATCAAGAAATCTCCACCAATACAAGTCTTGATCAAATTAGGGTTTTGATTAAAGTGGATCATTGACTTTTGGCTCAATGCATGACCTTATGGCTTGAGGCATGGTTCAAAGAACTCAAAACCAACATCTTGACTTAATTACATGGCTTAATACATTCTCAAAGATACAATTGATTGATAATGGAAGAATTGGAATCAACTGATGAAAAGTCAACTGTCACACTAAAGTCAAACTTTGACTTTTTGGTTAACTTTGAACTTCAAGGATCAAGGATCATCAAAACATTCAAAATTATCAAACTTGAGCATCAAGAATAAAGAGAATCAAGAAAATTCAATAAAAGTCAAAGATGAAGGTTTGGACACTTGGAAAAGTCAAGTGTTTTTACACTTAAAAAGCCCTAACTTTACAAGCAAGTTTCACCAAGATACAAGTTGATTCAAAGAAAACTTTCAAAATGGAAATGGTAGATCATGATTCGTACTACAACTTTTTAAATGGGGTTGATATTCAAAAAATGCATAGATTTGGATATATGAATTATTGAAGTTAGCATCTCAAAATTGTCAAAGTCTCAAACACTGAGAAAATTTTCCAGCATTCTGACATTATTAAGTAGTTGAATTTATAGCCATTTTCTATAAGATCCCAATATATTCAAAGAAAGTGTTCAACATGAAAGTTGTATTTAATGTTTCAAGCTTTCCAAAAAGTCCAAGAGCATGAATTTATCATACTTGAGCAAGGAGTTTCGAATTTATGAAGATGGTGTAAGTATGAGAGTGCGCCTAAGAGGGGGGTGAATTAGGTACTTTAAAAATTCTGGTTTTTAGTGATGATGGATATTATTTTTCTGGTTTAGTGCATGAGTTTACAATTGTGTTTCTTTCTTTTCTAGTTTATGACAAGTGATGAAAACGGTAAATGCGGAAAAGTAAAGAACACAAAGATGTATCCTGGTTCCCCTCACAGTCCGAGAGTACTCCAGTCCCCTTTCAACATGAAAGAGATTTCCTTATTATTAGATCTCTAGACAAGACACCCTAGTCCTTCTATACAAGACTCTAACCAATAAAACCACCAAGAACAATCCTCTTGGACCAAGAACAATCCTCTTGGATTTTCATTAAGTTACCTATGAGAACAATCCTCTCAATGTAACTACACTTGTATCCAACAACTTGGAAAGACAAGATTTCAATAAAAACACTTAAACTTAATTCCAACAATCCTGTAAAATAAGTAAGTGAATATCAATTTGTGATTTTGAGTGAGTAGAGTAATATTGATCACTAAGAGTGATTTGACAATGTATAATCTTCTTCTTTCAATAATAATATTGTACAAAGACTCAAGATATATTTGCTCAAAGTTTTCTATTTAAAGTATGAAAATAAATGCATAAAACTTATGTATGAAAATGAAGAATGCTTGAGTTTGTATTTTGAAAGTTCAAAAAATATTATTGGAAGAAGGTGTTAGATCTGGATTTGAAATTGAATATTTATATGTTCATAACACCTTTTTGAAACATCATGAAGATCTGGAAATGTATCATGAACAAATGCCAAGTTTGAGTGAAAAGATGTAATGAAAAGGCATGATCAAAAGGCATGAACAAAGATGTTATTTTTCAAATTCGTGCAGTATGCAATCGATTGCACCCTTAGTGTAATCGATTGCACAAGGTTTTTAACAGCTATTTTTTCAAAATCTTTAAGAGTGCAATCAATTGCATTAACAATGTAATCGATTGCATGCAAAGTCAGTAGAAAAAATTAACTGAGTGCAATCGATTGCACTAACAATGTAATCGATTGCATGCTAAGTCACTAGCAAACATTTTGAAAATTTTAAGTATGCAATCGATTGCATAGGAATGTAAATCGATTGCACAAAGAAACAGAAGTAAAAGATTTGTAATTTTGAAGTGTGCAATCGATTGCACTAAGATGTAAATCGATTGCATCCAGAAGAAAAGTGAAATTTTATCTTTGAAAAGCTTGAGTAATGATTCTTAAACATTTCTTTTTCATTTTTGAGCATCTATATCTTAAGATCAAAGTAGATAATATTATTATACCTTTAAAGTTGTTGAGAGCTTTGAGTGAAGATATTATCCTTAGATGCTTAGATGCTTGATCAAAATCTTTGCCTTCTTTGTTATCCATGGTTTTTCTTCATCAAAATAAAAACTTATTTGAGAAGCTTGATTTTATATTCTCCCCCTTTTTGATAATGACAAACAATCTTTCTTTATGCGATGTACTTTCCGGAAGAGCTTCTCCTCCTAAGATGCAAAAGTCCCCCTATGTAGGAGAGGGTTGGAATCCTTTGCAATTCTTCATCTTGATTGGAGAGTACCTTGAAAATTAAGACATAGACATAGGAAATACAAGCATAAAGTACCACATCCTTCTCCCCTTTTGACATTATCAAAAAGAAGGGAAAGATGCATAAAAATGGACAAAATACATATAATAAAATTGAAAGCTTAACCATAGCCATATTGCTTCATGATGCTTTTTCCCGTCCTTTGATAAATGCACATTGTAGTTATCTTCATCAAAACATGATGTTGAAGCCTTTGTCACAAAGTTGACTTGTACTTAGAAGTTGTCTTTTGTTTTTCAACATAAAGTACATCTTCAATGGATATGAAAGTTAGTGTATCAACTTTGCCAATGTCAAGATTTCTTCCTTTAAGGTATTTCCCATATGTGAAATAATCCTTGGACTTGAACTAGATTTGAAAGTTAGTATATGTCTCTCGTCATATGCTTTGAACAACCACTATCAAGATACCAAATATTGCATGTGGTCTTCAAGCATACCTACAAAACAAATTAAGTTTGATTTGGTACCCAATGTGCTTTGGGTCCATTATAGTTAGTTCCTTTCTTAACCCACACATAATGTCCACTTGCCACACTAAAGTTTCTAACATAGCAAGCATTAGGTGTATGGCCAACAATACCACAATAAAAACAAGTAGGTTCAAAGTTACTTCTATATCTAGAAGGGTAAGATTTCTTCTTAGAAAATGTTTTCTTTTTCGGATAGTGACGAACTATTTTAGGTTTGTTCACTTTCTCTTTGGAAGATTGATCAGTTGCCTTAACAAAGATAGTTTTGTTAGAACTTGGTTTTGAAAACTTTGAATATCCAAGCCCACTTTTACCATTGGAGTATCTTTGTTGGCTAAGAACACCTTCTAATCCAATTTGCCCTTTTTCATATCTTTCAATGACTCTTTTTAACTGGACAATTTGGAAAGAGAGTGAATCACAATTTTTGCATACAAAATTTTATTTTTGTTCATCACTTGATTTTTTTTTCTTCTTTGAAATCTTTTTCCATTGAAACATATTTTTCTTCTAATGATGAAATTTGTTTCTTTTGTGATGAAATGGTTTTATACAGAATTTTACATTCATTCAATAGTTCATCTATAGCACCTTGTGCATCACTATCAAAAAGAGAAAATTCATTACTAACCTCATTGTCTTCATCATCGGAATGGTGTGAGGCCATTAATGCGAGATTAACACGTTGATTGTTTTCGGAATTGGAAAATGAACTTTCTCATGCTATATATGCTTTCTTTGACTTTTTATCTTTATTTCTCTTGAAATATTTCTTCTTCTTTTCAAGTGTAGGACATTCACTTTTAACATGTCCCTTTTCTCCACATTAAAAGCATATAACCTTCCTTGTTGGTGCTTCCCTTTTTCTTTCTTTTCGTAGAACCTTTTCAATCTTCTTGATAAGATCATCATCTTCACTACTAGTGGATTCATCCTCTTGATTGCTATCATGATTTTTTATCCTTGTATTTTGATCCATGTCTCTTAAATCTTTTACTTGGATTTCATTCTTTTCAAGTCTTGCAAGTTCCGTCTCATATTCTTGAAGTTTTCCGAACAAAGTGGCAGAAGTCATTGTGGATAGATTCTTCTTCTCGGATATTGCTGTCACTTTTGGCTGCCATTCCCTGGATAAATATCTAAGCACTTTTAGATTAAGTTCATCATTAGTTAACGTCTTACCGAGTGCTTTAAAATTATTTGTCAACTGTACAAATCTTTTCTGCAAGTCGAGGATTGATTCTCGGGGCTACATTCTGAATAGTTCGTATTCTTGACTCAAAGTATTTAATCTCGATCTTTTAACTTCAGCAGTTCCCTCATGAGTTTCTACCAAGGTATTTGTTGTACCCCAAAATTTGCCCTCTCATGTTTCCCAAAGTCTTCCCCCTGCATGGTTGACCAGAATCCCTTGCCTAAGGAAAAAGAAAATTTTTGAGTGGTGCTTTAAGTATCTTTCGATTGGCATTATGAAAGACCCTTCGATTGGCATTCTGGAGGAGCATTTCGATTGGCATTCTGAAGGAGCATTTCGATTGGCATTTTGAAAGACCCTTCGATTGGTGCTCTGAAGGAGCCTTTCGATTGGCATTATGGACAAGCCTTTCGATTGGCATTCTGGACAAACACTTCGATTGGCATTCTGAAAGACCCTTCGATTGGTGTTCTGAAGAAGCCTTTCGATTGGCGTTATGGACAAGTACTTCGATTGGAATTATAACAGTGTCCTTCGATTGGAATTCCAAAAAGGTCCATTCGAAGAAGCATTCAAAGGAGGCCATCAGCCCATTCGAAGGCCAGTTACATGTCATTCAAAATTCAAAAAGGGACAAGATCCCATGTGTTCAGCCAACGTTACAAACTCTCATTCATGGCTTTCAAACACATAATTAACGTTACAAACTCTCATTCATGGCTGTCAAACACATAATCAAGGTCATTTAAACCTTTGTCTTCCTGTCCCCTCCACCCCACTCCTATAAATACAAGGGCCAGTGGCACATTTCAAAGGGGGGAACAACACGAAAAAACACACAAAAACTCTGCAGGAAAACAGAACACACGAAAATATACAGAAAAATAGAGAACTTGGAGATACGCTGCCAAAAATCATCAACACTTCCAGGAAGCCATACCCAATTCTTTCACCAGCCATTCCACGCCCAGAAATCCCAGATTGAAAGTGCCTACATCCAGGAAGTGCCCAGATCAAAGGTGCCTACATCCAAGAAGCGCCCAAATTAAAAGTCCAATCTGCTGGTAAGAAAGGGTAAACTATCCAACCTCATATTTGCATAATACATTCATACTGGTTGTTACCTTCGATTTTCTATCCTAGACAGGATCAAGAGGCCTGGGTTTGGCACCCAGGCCATGTCCATCGTTTGCTAATATTTGCTGCAGACATAGCCTGAAGAGACCCAGCAAGCGCAGGATCGAAGGGCCTGGGGTTCAATACCCAGGCCCTGCATTTTATTAAGCTAACATACTTTTGCAGGTATAACATCCCAGATTGAAGGAGACACCTTCTCTGGATCAAACCCATTAGCATGTTGGATCGAAGGAGACATCTCATTCCTGGATCGAAAGCCATGACCTCCATGATCAAAAGACAATCCTCTTCCCTGGATCGAAGCTTCCATCCCCTCCCTGGGTCGAAACTCCCTTTTTTCCCTGGATCGAAGGATCCCCCCTTGTATTTTATTTTTGTTTTCATTGACACCTTTTTATCTTTTTTAATTAACATTAAAATCAAAAACCACAAAAACATTAGGCTAGTTTTTTCTATTAAAATTAACTTTGTTAATTAATCTCTTAATTATCTTAACATTTTCTCAAAACTAAAATTAAATAGATTTAGATCATTTTCCCAAAATAAAATAAAACAACAAAAGTTCTTATTCTTAGGATTTTTCAGATTCACGCACGTTTATTTTATTATAACTGCTTACTGAGATGTAATAGCTTAAACTAAGACTCTTTTTACTGCTTTTATTTCCCCAATATTTGGACATGTAAATAATCCCCCTCCCCGAAGCTTTGTAATAGCGTAGGATTTACAATTTCCGCACTTTAAATTCCTGTACATATATTAACTGTTTAGATGTATGCTAACTAGGATTGCATGGCAAGATCTATCTTAATTTAAAATCAACCACAACTCACCATAACATGTACAAAGATAACATAAACTAAAAATTGACACACTTGCGCATGCCACTCTTAGGGTACACCTCACTTGGTTGCCTCGAGCGTGGTCATTAAGTATAGGATGTTTTAGAGGTCGTCCTTTGTCCCAAGATCATAAGTTGCCTCGAAATGGTTGCCTCGATAAAAATGATCTAAGACATTAGAATTATCACCAAAGCGTCCTAACGTTGCTTTAGTGACCACACGTCCCTAAAATCGAATTGACCCGAAAAACTCCAACGACGGTGTTACCTACTCCTCAATAATGGGATAGCACTGTCTAAAGGATAATTGCACAGTTTAATTCCTTTTTGAGTAGGTAGATATTCTTAAGTACTTGCTCTCTTTTAAACAAAACAAAACTTTTCGCACTCACACTCTCTTCAAAACAACAAACTCTTTTCAAAACCCATAATCACAAAGAAAAGAAAACTTTTGAAAACATAGTGAGCAAGTACCTAAGAGCCCGTGGATAACCACGGATAGAAAGGGTGCTAACACCTTCCCTTTCTATAATCTACCTCCCGAACCCGAGAAACAATCTCGAAAAGGAATTTTTCTGTGCTTTTGTCCTTTCCTTGTTGGATAAAATAAAAGACGGTGGCGACTCTTGCTTACCGCGACACTTTGCGAAAACAAACGCAAACGCGAACTAGCATTCCAAAAACAGTCAGTTTTCATTCCCACCGATCACAGAACTGTCGACTCTGCTGGGGATGACTATAAGTGAGGTGTACCTTAGGATTAGATCACTTGTGTTTTCAATTGTATTGCTTTGTATGCTTTTAACTTTATGGGCTTGTATCGGAGTTCTATAGATCCTAACCCAGATTTGGGGGTACCCTTTTTAGGTAAGTAGCAATAAACTGTGAGGGATCTGTCCGGCGTAGACCGACACAGATGAAGCAGTAGCTACGTTGGTGTGGCACCTTAGTCTGTACCGATATCCCTTGTGTTGAAACGAGGAGAATATGGGTCTTCTAAGGAGTCATTAAGCACCAACTGACCTTAGAACCTTAAATTGACCAACTTGGCCATAGAACAGTAGTAGTATGCTACACTCATTGAGACTAAACTCTCGCGATGATTCCGGCCACAAGAAAAGGTTGCTAAACTGGAATTATGACCGATTGAGGGTAGTTAGTGATATTGAGATCCTCTAGAACCCGATTACTATTTTTAGGACAGGTTTAAACCAACTAAACTGAAAGAGGGTAATACCTAAACTCCATGCCAGGCTGAAATCTAAGGGCTCTTTTGTGTGACTTGTGTGCCTTCAAACTTGAATTGCTTGCACATTCTTGTTATCTGACAACATGAGTTCCTTGCAGGTTTTGTTTACAGTCCTTATCCAATAATCTGGATTTATTGCAGGGCTTACTTACATCACCTCACACTTGTGCTTAAACGCATAGCATGCACATCATAACATCATGCCTTAACATTTCCTTAACCATTTCAAGGATCTCAAGGGTCTGTGATGCAGGTTATGGTAAATCAAAAGTCTAGCAAGGGGCAAAGGGGATTTATTTTCCTCTAGCCAATGCCGTCTAGAGATCAAAACATGATAACTTGAGTCAGGGGCTATGACCCACTCGATATGGTGAGCTTGACTCTTGAAGAAGGACTCTCAGCAACATGAAGTTCCTTCAATCAAGCTACCAGATTCACATTCTAACAATTTCTTGTTTACCCCGCGAGATCCTTGAAAACATTGCATACATATATCATACATATCATTGCATAACAGGTCTTCCAGTACAGGTCTCTCATGTTTTTGCTGTTTATTTTAGCAATCGTCATGTCTACTGAACCTTCCACTGAGCAAGCTATCAAGGCCCTCCAGACCCAGAATGCCCAATTTCAAGAGTTGGTCATGAGCCTAGCTAAGGGTCAGCAGGACCTGAAGACCCTGATTCTGAAAGAGAGGAAGAAGAAGAAAAAGAGGACCATCCTGTTCAATACTGGACGCAGGTTTGGAAATGGGCTGCAGAACGAAGTTGATCTGACCACCCCATCTGAAGGGAAAGACAGTCCACAAGAAAGGAGGGCTCCTAGCCCTGAAGTCTCCAACAACGAGACGGACTATGATGAAGAACAGTATCCTCGTGCTGAGGATAAGTACAAACAACTGGAAGACCGTTTGAACGCCATGGAAATACAGAAGGTGCCCGGTCTGGACTTCAGAGATCTAAGTCTATCCTCTGGGGTGGTGATTCCCCATAAATTCAAGGCACCTGCCTTTGCCAAGTACGACAGAGCTTCCTGTCCAAAGCTGCACCTCCGGTCATATGTGAGGAAGATCCAACCTTACACTGTTGATAAGGACTTGTGGACCCATTTCTTTCAAGATAGTCTGTCGGGGACTCAACTTGAATGGTTCTGTCAACTGGAAGGAGCTAACATCCGCAACTGGGAGGACCTTGCTGCTGCTTTTTACAAGCAATACCAGTATAATACCGACCTTGCTCCCACGCGTACTCAGCTTTAGGGTATGTCTATGGGTACAAGCGAAGGCTTTAAGGACTACGCTCAGAAGTGGAGAGATCTTGCTGGAAAAGTCCAACCCCCTCTATCTGATAAGGAGTTGGTGGACATGTTTCTTGGGACTTTGTCTGGTCCCTATTTCAAAGACTTGATCGGAAGCTCTTCAGCCGGATTCACCGAGCTAATACTGACTGGTGAAAGGGTCGAAGCTGGCATAAAAAATGGGAAGATTTAAGAAGTTACACCTTCTGATGCTCAGAAAAAGCCCTACAATGGGAAGAAAGAGTCCAACGCTGTGTATGGTCAAAAGGGTCGTCATGACCAACACGTAGGAGAAATCTTGATCTCTAATCCTACACCTGCTCGACAAAGATAGGGGCATCAACGTAAGGAGGTCGCGCCTAAAAGACAATTCACTAAGATCAACATGTCACTGGGTCAAGCACTACAACGCCTGTTGGAGGCAGAGCTGATTACATTAAAGGCTCCTCTCCGGAACCCAAATACTTCCGCTCCTACCTATCATCCCAATGAAAGGTGTGCATACCACTCCGACAGTCCGGGACATGACACAAACAACTGTTGGGCTCTGAAGAACAAGGTCCAAGACATGATTGATGCCAAGGAGATCAAGTTTGACCTTCTGGAGACTCCAAACATAATCACTGCTCCTATGCCAAATCATTGAAAGCTTTTGTTCATTTGAATTTTCAAGTTGTAATCTCTTTGTTATTCAAACAATTATCTATTAATGCCAAGCTTTGTTTCATTAATGCATTGCATATGTTTGTCTTGATTTGTTCCAATCATTTTAATTACATTTAAACTATGCTTTTTACTCGCTTTATGACATTCAACTCTTGCTAAAAGTTACAAGCCTTTAGAGGGAGGATGACGAAACAATGCCATAATCTCATACAATATGCTTTTGGACAGACCTTGCTGACGATGTACAAGCATTTCTTTCAAATCCTAAACACTGGAGTTATAAGGAAGATAATCCCTAGTCAACCCCTTCGAGCCAAAGAAGTAGGAGTTTTCTGTTTTAAACACAAATTGAAACCTTTAATTTAAACCTGGGGCGGGGTAGTCTCTCAGTTAATTCAAAAGATGTGCATTGAAGTCGCAAAACTCTCAGTTCCTAATACAACGAAAGATATCAAAAACATTCCTCTGGAATCAAAAGACAGTGGTGGTTCCTTATCTCATAGGCAGTCAATCTCTCAAAAGAGAAAAACCCACTGAGCCAAAACCTATAAAGGAGGCTCAAGAAATTTGGGGCATCCCGCTGACTGTAATCTCGAAAACAGGAACAGTCAGGCAAGAATTAGGGATAATAAATCAAAAGAACGAGGTAATTACAAATCCTCGACAACATGAAAAATTTTGCAAAAAAAAATGATGACTGCCTTCAAAAATCCAACTTGTGTGAACCATCACCAAAACGTCGTTCCAAATTCGAATAGAGTTCGACGCACAATTAATTGAGTTTAGGATTGAAGAACATCACGAAGAGCGGGTGGGTACAAATATACTTTGAGCCTTTATCCTTTGTTTCTTAAACCGTGAACCAAGCCACGTTACAACCCTTCAAAAGTCCTAACTGAAGCATGGTTTAGTTCGAAAGCATACTGTTACAAAAGGTATCCTGACTCCTGTAAGGCTTTGCCCTAAATCTTGTGTTGAATTTGTCTTATAAAAATTTTTCTGCTAAAAAACGCATTTTTCAAAAACTTCGAGACAAGCATAAACTTTGCATTATTTGAATATCACTGTTTGCATTTGGCTATTTGTTTGACAGCGGAGAAATTCACACAACTAATATCCGGTGAACGAAAGCCCTCTCAGTGAACAAAATCACTTCAAAAAGGATGACACATCCATTGACAAATCTCCTATCAACAAGGGGACTTGACATGTCACTATCCAGCGCACCTGGGGAAATCCAGTCAAGATTTCAAGAAATCTCTGAAGAAGTGCAGAGTAACCAGGGGCAAGTCTCAATCTCCGTCACTTGGGGCATTGAACATCAATCTCAGTGAAGGGTTACGTACAATTAAACATTTTCTGGAAATGTCACAAACACTTGCTACTAGGGGCAATGACAAATCTCCCCAAAATCCTTCTCATAGGATGACTCCCAGCAAAGGTTTAATCTCTGAAAACCTTTCCCCAGCTGAATCAACCTCAGGAATCCTCGAGGACTTCCCCCAACGAAGATATCACCTCTCTAGCGGACTGACGACAGGGTTTATTTCCCCAACAACACCAGGATTCCCCAGCTTGAGTTTGCCTCTCCGACTACTACAAATCAAAGGACCACAACTCCTCTTCCCCAGTAGACTACTCTACAATCCCCAGCAAGTTACTGCGAAACCTGGACCTGACCAAATGTCAGTTCAACTTCGACTCCCCAGTAGAGCAACGGACGACTAAGACTCCTAAACTCTTTCCCCAAGCAGAAATAAACATACTCCCCACAGAGTTTTCAATATCCCCCAGCAGAGTTCTCCTCAAACAACAAAGCAGGGATCCCCGGTGGAAACATTTTGAGCAAAGTCCAAGACAAAATTACACTTCAACAACATTCATAACATATGCATACAAAATACATATGACACAAATCTCATTTTATTTTGAGAACATCATTACACAATGCATACATCATGACAATGCACACATCATGACATTGCATACAACTAACTCTTTACCTTTTCAGGAAAGATCAATCAATTGGCAAAGATCTTCATCTTTTGAGATCCCTTCTAGAGACAGTTCAGATGTGATCCAGATATGGCTGACATTCTGATACTTATTCCAGACTCCTTCTAGAGACAGTTCAGATGCGACCCAGATATGGCTGACATTCTGATACTTATTCCAGATTCCTTCTAGAGACAGTTCAAATGCGATCCAGATATGGCTGACATTCTGATAATTATTCCAGACTCTTTCTAGAGACAATTCAGATGCGATCCAGATATGGCTGACATTCTGATACTTATTCCAGATTCCTTCTAGAGACAGTTCAGATGCGATTCAGATATGGCTGACATTCTGATACTTATTCCAGACTCCTTCTAGAGACAGTTCAGATGCGATCCAGATATGGCTGACATTCTGATACTTATTCTAGATTCCTTCTAGAGATAGTTCAGATGCGACCCAGATATGGCTGACATTCTGATACTTATTCCAGATTCCTTCTAGAGATAGTTCAGATGCGATCCAGATATGGCTGACATTCTGATACTTATTCCAGATTCATTTCAAATTACCGTCCAGATACGATCCAGATTCAGATGTCATTCTGTCACTCATTCAAATTACAGTCCAGATACGATCCAGATTCGGATGTCATTCTGTCACTCATTCAAAATACAGTCCAGATACGATCCAGATTCGGATGTCATTCTGTCACTCATTCAAATTACAGTCCAGATACGATCCAGATTCGGATGTCATTCTGTCACTCATTCAAATACATTTCAGATACGCTCCAGATGCAGACGCAATTCTGACAATCATCCAGACTCAACTCTATTCTCCAGCAGCTCCGGGATTTATTTTCCCAGCTAAAACATCACTTCCCTACGTCATAGTGTGGACGAGTACTATAACCTCAACGGTATACTCCATTGAGCACGAGTCAGTTCCTAGATCTTGATGTTCTCCTCCGTCATAGTGTGGACAAGTTCTATAACCTCTGCGGTATACTACGTTGAGCACGAGACAGTTTCTAAATCTTGATGAAGATGCTTCCCCCCAATTGAATTATGAACAGGTTCTTAAAACTCAGCTGAAGCATTCTCTCAGTTGAAGTACAGGCAGGTTCCTAAATCTCAACAAAGTTAGACTTCCCCAGTGGAATCTCCTACAACAACAGGTATGCAAGTTCTCGCTAAGGAATCTCTTATGCGATCAACACTCTTGCAGATGGAATCTATAAGCCCATCCTCCTACCAACAATCTCCAGATGGCATCTATAAGCCCATCCTCCTAACAACAATCTCCAAATGGCATCTGTAAGCCCATTCCTGACATCACAATGCTGATACTACACCATGCGAGTGCAAATTTCTGGGTACTCTAGTGTTCAATCGTCTTCCACATTTGGATCACGAAAGGCACGCAAGCCAATCTACATCCTCAGGTTTAAGAAGATTGAACAGGGGCAACTGTTGTACCCCAAAATTTTCCCTCTCATGTTTCCCAAAGTCTTCCCCCTGCATGGTTGACCAGAAACCCTTGCCTAAGGAAAAAGAAAATTTTTTAGTGGTGCTTTAAGTATCTTTCGATTGGCATTCTGAAAGACCCTTCGATTGGCATTCTGAAGGAGCATTTTGATTGGAATTCTGAAGGAGCATTTCGATTGGCATTTTGAAAGACCCTTCGATTGGTGCTCTGAAGAAGCCTTTCGATTCGCATTCTGGACAAGCCTTTCGATTGGCATTCTGGACAAACACTTCGATTGGCATTCTGAAAGGCCCTTCGATTGGTGTTCTGAATGAGCCTTTTGATTGGAGTTATGGACAAGTACTTCGATTGGCATTATAACAGTGTCCTTCGATTGGAATTCCAAAAAGGTCCATTCGAAGAAGCATTCAAAGGAAGCATTCGAAGGAGGCCATCAGCCCATTCGAAAGGAAGCATTCGAAGGCCAGTTACTTGTCATTCAAAATTCAAAAAGGGACAAGATCCCATGTGTTCAGCCAACGTTACAAACTCTCATTCATGGCTTTCAAACACATAATTAACGTTACAAACTCTCATTCATGGTTGTCAAACACATAATCAAGGTCAGTTAAACCTTTGTCTTCCTGTCCCCTCCACCCCACTCCTATAAATACAAGGGCCAGTGGCACATTTCAAAGGGGGGAACAACACGAAAAAACACACAAAAACTCTGCAGGAAAACAGAACACACGAAAATATACAGAAAAATAGAGAACTTGGAGATACGCTGCCAAAAATCATCAGCACTTCCAGGAAGCCATACCCAATCCTTTCACTAGCCATTCCACGCCCATAAATCTCAGATTGAAAGTTCCTACATCCAGGAAGTTCCCAGATCGAAGGTGCCTACATCCAAGAAGCGCCCAAATTAAAAGTCCAATCTGCTGGTAAGAAAGGGTAAACTATCCAACCTCATATTTTCATAATACATTCATATTGGTTGTTACCTTCGATTTTCTATCCTAGACAGGATCAAGAGGCCTGGGTTTGGCACCCAGGCCATGTCCATCGTTTGCTAATATTTGCTGCAGACATAGCCCGAAGAGACCCAGCAATCGCAGGATCGAAGGGCCTGGGGTTCAATACCTAGGCCCTGCATTTTATTATGCTAACATACTTTTGCAGGTATAACATCCCAGATCGAAGGAGACACCTTCTCTGGATCGAACCCATTAGCATGCTGGATCGAAGGAGGCATCTCATTCCTGGATCGAAAGCCATGACCTCCATGATCAAAAGAAAATCCTCTTCCGTGGATCGAAGGCTACTCACGCCTTACTGTCTGGCCCAATCGAAAGGACCATGACCCTCTCTGGATCGAAGCTTCCATCCCCTTCCTGGGTCGAAACTCCCTTTTTTCCCTGGATCGAAGGATCCCCCCCTTGTATTTTATTTTTGTTTTCATTGACACCTTTTTATCTTTTTTAATTAACATTAAAATCAAAAACCACAAAAACATTAGGCTAGTTTTTTCTATTAAAATTAACTTTGTTAATTAATCTCTTAATTATCTTAACATTTTCTCAAAACTAAAATTAAATAGATTTAGATCATTTTCCCAAAATAAAATAAAACAACAAAAGTTCTTATTCTTAGGATTTTTTAGATTCACGCGCGTTTATTTTATTGTAACTGCTTACTGGGATGTAATAGCTTAAACTAAGACCCTTTTTACTGCTTTTATTTCCCCAATTTTTGGACATGTAAATAATCCCCCTCCCCGAAGCTTTGTAATAGCGTAGGATTTACAATTTCCGCACTTTAAATTCCTGTACATATATTAACTGTTTAGATGTATGTTAACTAGGATTGCATGGCAAGATCTATCTTAATTTAAAATCAACCACAACTCACCATAACATGTACAAAGATAACATAAACTGAAAATTGACACACTTGCACATGCCACTCTTAGGGTACACCTCACTTGGTTGCCTCGAGCGTAGTCATTAAGTATAGGATGTTTTAGAGGTCGTCCTTTGTCCCAAGATCATAAGTTGCCTCGAAATGGTTGCCTCGATAAAAATGATCTAAGACATTAGGATTATCACTAAAGCGTCCTAACGTTGCTTTAGTGACCACACGTCCCTAAAATCGAATTGACCCAAAAAACTCCAACGACGGTGCTACCTACTCCTCAATAGTGGGATAGCACTGTCTAAAGGACAGTTGCACAGTTTAATTCCTTTTTGAGTAGGTAGATGTTCTTAAGTACTTGCTCTCTTTTAAACAAAACAAAACATTTCGTACTCACACTCTCTTCAAAACAACAAACTCTTTTCAAAACCCACAATCACAAAGAAAAGCAAACTTTTGAAAACATAGTGAGCAAGTACCTAAGAGCCCATGGATAACCACGGATAGAAAGGGTGCTAACACCTTCCCTTTCTATAATCTACCTCCCGAACCCGAGAAACAATCTCGAAAAGGAATTTTTCTGTGCTTTTGTCCTTTCCTTGTTGGATAAAATAAAAGACGGTGGCGACTCTTGCTTACCGCGACACTTTGCAAAAACAAACGCAAACGCAAACCAGCATTCCAAAAACAGTCAGTTCTCATTCCCACCGATCACAGTATCCCATATTTCTTTCGCTGTTTTTCATGCCGAGACAGGAAGAATTCATCCATGCTAAGTGCACCTTGAAGAAGGTTTATTGCCTTTTTGTCATATAGAACTTTCTTCTTATCATCATCGTCTCATGCAGTTTTAGGCTTTGATGAACCAACACCATTGATTACCGTTATAGGGATAAATGGACCATTTTCGACGGAATTCCATATTTCTTCTCCTTGTGCTTCTAGATGTGCCTTCATGCGAATTTTCCAAAAGTTAAAATATTCACCACAAAATAGAGGAGGCTTGTTGTTACTACCACCATCTCTGAAAACGGGATTATGATTTGCGGAAGCCATTCTGGATCTTTTAGGAGCGGATTACCTATAACCTGCTCTGATACCAATTGTAAGTATGAGAGTGCGCCTAAGAGGGGGGGGGGGGGTGAATTAGGTACTTTAAAAATTCTGGTTTTTAGTGATGATGGATATTATTTTTCTGGTTTAGTGCATGAGTTTACAATTGTATTTCTTTCTTTTCTGGTTTATGACAAGTGATGAAAACGGTAAATGCGGAAAAGTAAAGAACACAAAGATGTATCCTGGTTCCCCTCACAGTCCGAGAGTACTCCAGTCCCCTTTCAACATGAAAGAAATTTCCTTATTGTTAGATCTCTAGACAAGACACCCTAGTCCTTCTATACAAGACTCTAACCAATAAAACTACCAAGAACAATCCTCTTGGACCAAGAACAATCCTCTTAGATTTTCACTAAGTTACCTATGAGAACAATCCTCTCAATGTAACTACACTTGTATCCAACAACTTAGAAAGACAAGATTTCAACAAAAACACTTAAACTTAATTCCGAAAATTCTGGAAAATAAGTAAGTAAATATCAATTTGTGAGTTTGAGTGAGTAGAGTAATATTGATCACTAAGAGTGATTTGACAATGTATAATCTTCTTCTTTCAATAATAATATTGTACAAAGACTCAAGATATATTTGCTCAAAGTTTTCTATTTAAAGTATGAAAATAAATGCAGAAAACTTATGCATGAAAATGAAGAATGCTTGAGTTTGTATTTTGAAAGTTCATAAAATATTATTGGAAGAAGGTGTTAGATCTGGATTTGAAATTGAATATTTATATGTTTATAACACCTTTTTGAAACATCATGAAGATCTAGAAATGTATCATGAACAAATGCCAAGTTTGAGGGAAAAGATGTAATGAAAAGGCATGATCAAAAGGCATGAATAAAGTTGTTATTTTTCAAATTTGTGCAGTATGCAATCGATTGCACCCTTAGTGTAATCGATTGCACAAGGTTTTTAACAGCTATTTTTTCAAAATCTTTAAGAGTGCAATCGATTGCATTAACAATGTAATCGATTGCATGCAAAGTCAGTAGCAAAAATTAACTGAGTGCAATCGATTGCACTAACAATGTAATCGATTGCATGCTAAGTCAATAGCAAACGTTTTGAAAATTTTAAGTATGCAATCGATTGCATAGGAATGTAAATCGATTGCACAAAGAAACAGAAGCAAAATATTTGGAATTTGGAATTTGGAAGTGTGCAATCGATTGCACTAAGATGTAAATCGATTGCATGCAGAAGATAAGTGAAATTTTATCTTTAAAAAGCTTGAGTAATGATTCTTAAACATTTCTTTTTCATTTTTGAGCATCTATATCTTAAGATCAAAGTAGATAATATTATTATACCTTTAAAGTTGTTGATAGCTTTGAGTGAAGATATTATCCTTAGATGCTTAGATGCTTGATCAAAATCTTTGCCTTCTTTGTTAGCCATGGTTTGTCTTCATCAAAACAAAAGCTTATTTGAGAAGCTTGATTTTACATTCTCCCCCTTTTTGATGATGACAAACAATCTTTCTTTATGCAATGTACTTTCTGAAAGAGCTTCTCCCCCTAAGATGCAAAACTCCCCCTATGTAGGAGAGGGTTGGAATCCTTTGCAATTCTTCATCTTGATTGGAGAGTACCTTGAAAATTAAGACATAGACATAGGAAATACAAGCATAAAGTACCACATCCTTCTCCCCCTTTGACATTATCAAAAAGAAGGGAAAGATGCATAAAAATGGACAAAATACATATAATAAAATTGAAAGCTTAAACATAGCCATATTGCTTCAAGATGCTTTTTCTCGTCCTTTGATAAATGCACATTGTAGTTATCTTCATCAAAACATGATGTTGAAGCCTTTGTCACAAAGTTGACTTGTACTTAGAAGTTGTCTTTTGTTTTTCAACATAAAGTACATCTTCAATGGATATGAAAGTTAGTGTATCAACTTTGCCAATGCCAAGAATTTTTCGTTTAAGGTATTTCCCATATGTGAAATAATCCTTGGACTTGAACTAGATTTGAAAGTTAGTATATGTCTCTCGTCATATGCTTTGAACAACCACTATCAAGATACCAAATATTGCATGTGGTCTTCAAGCATTCCTACAAAACAGATTAAGTTTGATTTAGTAACCAATGTGCTTTGGGTCCATCATAGTTAGTTCCTTTCTTAACCCACACATAATGCCCACTTGTCACACTAAATTTTCTAACATAGCAAGCATTAGGTGTATGACCAACAATACCACAATAAAAACAAGTAGGTTCAAAGTTACTTCTATATCTAGAAGGGTAAGATTTCTTCTTAGAAAATGTTTTCTTTTTCGGATAGTGACGAACTATTTTGGGTTTATTCACTTTCTCTTTGGAAGATTTATCACTTGCCTTAACAAAGATAGTTTTGTTAGAACTTGGTTTTGAAAAATTTGAATATCCAAGCCCACTTTTATCATTGGAGTATCTTTGTTGGCTAAGAACACCTTCTAATCCAATTTGCCCTTTTTCATATCTTTCAATGACTCTTTTTAACTGGACAATTTGGAAAGAGAGTGAATCACAATTTTTGCATACAAAATTCTGTTTTTGTTCATCACTTGATTTTTGTTTTTCTTCTTTGAAATCTTTTTCCATTGAAACATATTTTTCTTCTAATGATGTTTTTTGTTTCTTTTGTGATGAAATGGTTTTATACCGAATTTTGCATTCATTCAATAGTTCATCTATAGCACCTTGTGCATCACTATCAAAAAGAGAAAATTCATTACTAACCTCATTGTCTTCATCATCGGAATGGTGTGAGGCTATTAATGCGAGATTAACACGTTGATTGTTTTCGGAATTGGAAGATGAACTTTCCCATGCTATATATGCTTTCTTTGACTTTTTATCTTTATTTCTCTTGAAATATTTCTTATTATTTTCAAGTGTAAGACATTCACTTTTAACATGTCCCTTTTCTCCACATTCAAATCATATAACCTTCCTTGTTGGTGCTTCCCTTTTTCTTTCTTTTCGTAGAACCTTTTCAATCTTCTTGATAAGATCATCATCTTCACTACTAGTGGATTCATCCTCTTGATTGCTATCATGATTTTTTATCCTTGTATTTAGATCCATGTCTCTTGAACCTTTTACTTGGATTTCATGCTTTTCAAGTCTTGCAAGTTCCGTCTCATATTCTTGAAGTTTTCGAAACAAAGTGGCGAAAGTCATTGTGGATAGATTCTTCTTCTCGGATATTGCTGTCACTTTTGGTTTCCATTCCCTGGATAAAGATCTAAGCACTTTAAGATTAAGTTCATCATTAGTTAACGTCTTATCGAGTGCTTTCAAATGATTTTTCAAGTGTACAAATCTTTTCTGCAAGCCGAGGATTGATTCTCGGGGCTGCATTCTGAATAGTTCGTATTCTTGACTCAAAGTATTTAATCTCGATCTTTTAACTTCATCAGTTCCCTCATGAGTTTCTACCAAGGTATACCATATTTCTTTCGCCGTTTTGCATGCCGATACACGGAAGAATTCATCCATGCTAAGTGCACCTTGAAGAAGGTTTATTTCCTTTTCGTCATATAGAACTTTCTTCTTATCATCATCGTCCCATGCAGTTTTAGGCTTTGATGAGCCAACACCATTGATTACCGTTATAGGGATAAATGGACCATTTTCGACGGCATTCCATATTTCTTCTCCTTGTGCTTCTAGATGTGCCTTCATGTGAATTTTCCAAAAGTCAAAATATTCACCACAAAATAGAGGAGGCTTGTTGTTACTACCACCATCTCTGAAAACGGGATTATGATTTGTGGAAGCCATTCTGGATCTTTTAGGAGCATGTTACCTATAACCTGCTCTGATACCAATTGTAAGTATGAGAGTGCGCCTAAGAGGGGGGGTGAATTAGGTACTTTAAAAATTCTGGTTTTTAGTGATGATGGATATTATTTTTCTGGTTTAGTGCATGAGTTTACAATTATGTTTCTTTCTTTTCTGGTTTATGACAAGTGATGAAAACGGTAAATGCGGAAAAGTAAAGAACACAAAGATGTATCCTGATTCCCCTCACAGTTCGAGAGTACTCCAGTCCCCTTTCAACATGAAAGAAATTTCCTTATTGTTAGATCTCTAGACAAGACACCCTAGTCCTTCTATACAAGACTCTAACCGATAAAACCACCAAGAACAATCCTCTTGGACCAAGAACAATCCTCTTGGATTTTCACTAAGTTACCTATGAGAACAATCCTCTCAATGTAACTACACTTATATCCAACAACTTGGAAAGACAAGATTTCAACAAAAACACTTAAACTTAATTCCAACAATCCTGGAAAATAAGTAAGTAAATATCAATTTGTGAGTTTGAGTGAGTAAAGTAATATTGATCACTAAGAGTGATTTGACAATGTATAATCTTCTTCTTTTAATAATAATATTGTACAAAGACTCAAGATATATTTGCTCAAAGTTTTCTGTTTAAAGTATGAAAATAAATGCAGAAAACTTATGCATGAAAATGAAGAATGCTTGAGTTTGTATTTTGAAAGTTCAGAAAATATTATTGGAATAAGATGTTAGATCTGGATTTGAAATTGAATATTTATATGTTCATAACACCTTTTTGAAACATCGTGAAGATCTGGAAATGTATCATGAACAAATGCCAAGTTTGAGTGAAAAGATGTAATGAAAAGGCATGATCAAAAGTGTGATACGGTGGGAGAACTGACTTGAGGTTTCGCGTTTGTTTTCGCAAATGTTTCGGTTGAGCAAGAGTCGCCACCGACTTTTTATTTTATCCTAAGGAAAGGTTAAAAAGCACAGCAAAAACCTTTGAGATGTTTTCTTGGGTTCGGGGAGTAGATTATAGAAAGGGAAGGTATTAGCACCCTTTCTATCCATGGGCTCTTAGTTACTTGCTTAGATCAACTTGCCTTAATTTTCAATTGTTTGAAATGGTGCTTTGTGTGTGGGTTTTGAAAATGTTTTGAAAAAAGGCCAATGTGGTGGCAACCTTTGTAATGATCCATGTTGGGATGTATACAAAGGTGTATGTCTTTTGAAAAGGTTTTCGTTGTTTTTGAAAGTTGTTTTGAAAGTGTAGTGATGTGTGGTTTGAAAAATAGGCAAGTGTTTTGTTTTGCAAGTTGTCAAGTAATCAAGAGCTATCTACCCTAAATTTCTCAAAGATCTTTGCTATGTTTTAACCCTTTTAACAATTTTTTTCCACCATTGTATTTGGTGGACAATCTTGTGTTAGGATGTGAAAGGGACGGGCGCGGGTCATCGTTTAGACCATAATTGCAATGGCGCCAAGTATCTTTGGGCAATTTCTTTTAAGGGACTTGATCATTTTTAGGCAACTTTCGAAAGCGTCATCGAGGGACTAGGATCATTTGAATTATGTTGTTTTGCCCAAAGAGACCTAGCATGCAATATGGCCCATTATTGAAGGCAACAAGTGGGATACCCTAGGGGTGCAAGTGTGATTAGTGTTCTCCATTTTCATGCTTGTTTATCTTGAAGTTAGGTCAAACTATTTTGGTTAATTGATTTGCATACAAAACCCTAATTCTAACATGGCATAATTAGAAAACTTTAAAGTGCGAAAAATAAAGTTCCTAAGTTATTACAACACAATATATGGGATGGGGGTACAAATGTTCAAATGGGGGTATTTTGACAAGAATTAAAACCCTAGACTATTACATCCAACTTGGAATTTTGCAAGGTATTTAATTACACAATATTCAAATAAAATAAATATGCAAAATGCAAAAAAAAAGGTTTTTCATATGTATGTAAAAAGTATTTATCTTGTATCAAATAGACAAAAATAAAATTAATTAATTTTTGGTATTTTTATGCATTTAGGGCAAAAACCCTAATTTTACAAATAAAAGTATTTATTGTATAATATATGCAATATTTATCAATTATATACACAAAATAAATAAAAGAAGGTATTTTATATAAAAAGTATTTTTGAGGTCAACATATTAATAAAAACAAAAATGTGTTAATTCTTTGTATTTTTCTAAATATATTAATAAACATATATACATTTACATTATTTATTGAATATTTATTATATGTACAAAAATAAAAATATTTAATATTAAAAAAAAGTATATATTTTTTTTTATACAATGTTTTCAAGAGATAACACAAAATAGAAATAAAATATGTTTGTATTATTTTTTTTGTATTTTAAAATAAATGAGTGTTTATGTATTATTTATATGTACAAATATCAATTTAAACAAATAAATGCCTAATAAATATAAAAATGGTTTGGAAAATATTTTTTACATTTTTAATATTATGAGCAAAAATAAATAAGTCAGAAATAACAAGAAAAGTAAAAAAAAATGTTTCAAATAAGCACAATGGGCCAAGGGGGTTCAAAAGTGAAAATATGGTGCAAATAGGAAGTCAAACTCAGGCCCAGCCCAAGAAGACTTTGTCTTCAACCTTGGAACCTGCTTGAACAACAACAACACGCGTTTTCCTATCTCCAGATTCCCTGATTTTTAGCACAAACTCACAACACAAAAAATGTAGAGCATCAAGCCACGATTTTGGACATATAAAGAAATCAATCTAACTCTCAGAAATGAGAGAGAATTTCTTCTCCCCCAATTCCTGACCTAGTTTTTATTCAATGTTCAGACTCAAAATTCTCTAAGTACACATAACATAAATGGAAAGTAATGATATGGGCATGTTCAGGGCCATGAATGTGACATAATTTCTTCACAAATCTAAACCTAACTATGCCTGGATAGAGAGATAAGAGTTCATGAACTTACCTGTTCAGCTTGAATCGTATCTGGTAATGGAGATGCTTTCAGTGCAAAGTGAGGATAGGTATAGCTTGCTTGAGGTCCAGGGATGCTATTCCAACCTTTAGTTTGCTTTAAAACCAAGTGAATCGTGTTATGGCACTTCAACTGCAAAACAGAAAATATGAAAATGGTGATGTTAGCTAGGGGTGTTACAGGTCGTGTTCAGGGTTTGGAACAGTTTCAAGGGATGGTGTGGGATGTATTTGAAGTGTTTTTGGCCAAGATGCACGAGGGAAATGAGCTAGCCAAGTCCAAGTGCAGAATGCCCTGTTTTTGTGCAGTTTAATGGTGATTCTGTGTTTGATGATGTTTGGAACTTGGTTGGCTTGTGTTTCAGCTTAGGTTTAGTGTTTAGAATGTGTACAATAACTTTGCTTAAGGTTGTCTTGGCTGAGATGAGAGTTGGTCGTTGTTATGTCAAGTTTCTTCTTACTTAAGCAACAAAATGCCAAGTTGTGTTTTAGACTGATGGAGGCCCCCCTAATGTGCTGCTAAGCTTGCCCTTGATCAGTGGGATTAGCTCAATAACTTGTGCCAAGGAGATTTGTTGTGTACCTCTTGATTTGCAAATTGACATAAAGCTTCACTTTTTCAAAAATGGACATAATGCTTTTTCTATTTTAGGACTAAACCTTCATGTAATGCTTAAACACATAATGCAAGGCTTGAATACAAAGGGTTTGCATTTAATTTATGAGTGCAAATTGGATATAGGACCTGTAATCAAGTTGTGCAAGCTGATTTGAAAAATTGCACAAGTTATGAACATGTACATTGGCCATAAACAAAGTGACTTTTTCCCAACTTGCCAAATTCGATTCTCCCTAACCATGAGGTTGTTTGATGAGTTCTTGGACATTTTTGAAAGCTTGGAATGTGTACTACAATACATCTTTGTAATGCAAATTAAAATTCCAAGCGGAAGTATGTGAAAAGTGGTCTTGAAGTTAGGCAAAAATCTTGCCTAAAATAGGTCAAAACTTCTCTAAGTTAAGAATGGTTTGGTACCCTTGTTCCAAAAATTGTAACTTGAGCTACAAGCTTCTTTTGAGGAAACTTTGTGAATCAAAGTTGTAGATTTTGCAATGGACTACAACTTTCATGTTTTGACTTTTCCTTGAATCCAAATGCAACTTGATGAGAAAGTGGGATAAAGTTAGGAAA
This sequence comes from Vicia faba, assembly GCA_948472305.1. Classification (NCBI taxonomy): domain Eukaryota; kingdom Viridiplantae; phylum Streptophyta; class Magnoliopsida; order Fabales; family Fabaceae; genus Vicia; species Vicia faba. Next base: position 403,177 of record CATIWC010001884.1, read on the forward strand.
AAATTAGGGTTTTTTATAACTTAGAAAAATTCTAAGTTATGAAAAATCTTCATTTCAAACCCTAATTTGTGATTTTTGATTTCTTGATGAACAAGTTTCATGATTTGGCATGTTTTGATGAAAAATGAATCTTGACACTTGATTTTGACCAAAAAGTAAAAGTTTGACTTTTCAGTATACAGTCAAAAATTGATCAATTGACTGAAAAATTCAACTATCAATCTTGTGCATTTGGGATCTTTTGAACTTGTTGAGTATGTCAAGACAATTCCATGGGGTCCTTGAGTCCATACGTGAGCTTGGTTTGCCATTGGCTAGGTCAAACAGTCAAAAATTGCCTTTGTGCAGTCAAAACCCTAAAAAATGACCATTTTGCCCTTTTGGTGATCTGATCAACTTTTTTGTGGAATTGTGATCCAAACTTGATCAAATGGTCCATATGAATTCATAATGTTGATGTGGGTCAATTTTCATGAGGTTTGACTGTCAATTGGCCACAATTGACTTTTTCCCCAATACAGCTGATTTCTAGGTCAACTGTCCAATTGACTGGGCAAAGGTTGGAATCAAGGCTTGAAACTTGGTATGGATAAACTTGGGAGTCCAACATGAAGCATGAAAGTCATCTTAGGCATTTTAGGTCAAAATATCTTTGTGCAAACACAAACCCTAATTTGGGTCAACAGTGCTAGGAGAAGTCTTGCAGAGGAAACCCTAACTGGGTCTTGAGCTCCAAGGGCCTTGTGATGAGGAAATGTTGAGAAAATGGGAGGGCGAATTTTGGGGTACAACAGTTTCCCCTGTTCAATCTTCTTGAACCTGAAGAGTAAGATTGGCAAGTTTGCCTTTCTTGACTCGAGGGTAAAAGGAGATTGGACACTAGAGTGCCCGGAAATTTGCACTCGCATGCTGGAGTATCAGCAAATGTGATGTCGGGAATGGGCTTATAGATGCCATTTGGAGAGATGGTGGATAGGGAGATGGGCTTATAGATGCCATCTGAAGGCGTGACAGAACCTTGTCGGGAATGGGCTTATAGATGCCATTTGGAAGTGTTGATCGCATAAGAAATTCCTTAGCGATAACTTGCGCACTTTGAGAAAGACAGATGTTTTCCTGGCTTGTTACAGGCGTTGATCTTCAATCTCTTCATGCAGATATTCCCTGGCTAGATACAGGTGTCGAGTCTACAATCGGTTGCTCACAGATATGCCCTGGCTGGATACAGGTATCGAATCTGGAATTGTCGTCTACAGATATGCCCTGGCTGGATACAGGAATCGAATCTGGAAACTCTTCAGATGTGCCCTGGCTGGATACAGGAATCGAATCTTCAAACTCTTCAGATGTGCCCTGGCTGGATACAGGAATCGAATCTGGAAATAGTCGTCAACAGATATGCCCTGGCTGGATACAGGAGTCAAATCTTCAAACTCTTCAGATGTGCCCTGGCTGGATACAGGAATCGAATCTGGAATTAGTCGTCAACAGATATGCCCTGGCTGGATACAGGAATCGAATCTTCAAACTCTTCAGATGTGCCCTGGCTGGATACAGGAATCAAATCTGGAATTAGTCGTCAACAGATATGCCCTGGCTGGATACAGGAATCGAATCTTCAAACTCTTCAGATGTGCCCTGGCTGGATACAGGAATCGAATCCGGAAACTGATCACTCACAGATGTGCCCTGGCTAGATACAGGAATTGAATCTGGAATTGTGACAGTTGAAGGTAGTCGTCTTTTGGATTGTCTTTTTCCCTGAAAAGGCAAAACATCATTTGTATGCAATGTCATGATGTATGAAATGCATGATGTCATGATGTTCAAAATGAGATAGTGTTGTATGCACTTTATCATGTATGTAAGCAAGATGTATGAAATGTGAAATGTTTATGAATGTATTTTCTTCTAGGAGACTAAATCCTTGACGACCGGCTGGGGAAATAAATCCTGGGCTGACGTTGAAGAGTAGAGTTCTTTGCTTCCGCTGGGGATGATGGTTGCAAGAATACACCGGTAGGAGAAGATGACTCCGTTGGGGAATAAACTTGTTGGAGAGATTACTCTGAGGGGAATTACTCTGTGGGAAGAGATACCTCGCTGAGGTTTTGACGAGAGCTCCGCTGAGGATTTCAAAGATGGACTCCGCTGGGGATAACAACGATAAACTCCGCTGGGGATTCTGTCGATAAGTTAAGTTGGGGAACTTTGATGAACTCCGCTGGGGATAGGAAGAACTTTGCCGAGGGCGATCTTCCGTGGTAATTAGCTGAGGATAACCCAGTTATAAGCCCTTGTGAGGAATAACTTTTGAATGAAAACGGGGAGGGACGTTCGTATTCTGCAGGGGATAAGCTTTCAGAGTCTACCGGGGATAAGCTCTAAGACCTGCCGGGGATATGGACTCCAATTTTCCTGGGGAAACTTTCGGACTGTACTGGAAAATGGTTCCACTGGGTGTCTGTATTCCGCCGGGGATAAGCTCTTAGATCAAGACTACCGGGGATGCTTGCTGAGGAATGCCTATACTCCGCTGGGGAATGTTGATATCTTCTGGGGATACCCAACTTCCTTTAGGCTGACCGTAGACTAACTCTGCTGGAGGAGAGTATTGCTGACTCTTATCTTACTTTGTGGGGAGTTGAGGTAACTTGGTCACATTCTTCAGTTGAACCTACCTTGGTACCTTGGCGGACAGAGCAACTAGACTGCCTCGACAACTTTACATTGCCCCTGTTTCTGATGTCACCTGTAATCAGTCTTTTGTTTCGTATGCAAGTATTTATGAATTAGTAATTTAATGTCAAATGCATATATCAAAAATGAACATTGGACGTTCTTCGCAAGACAAAACAGAAAAAAGGAAAAACAATTGGCAATTTGTTTGGAAAAGTGAACTTGTATTGATTTTGAAATTTGCCTGTAAATAGGCGTTTTTTGTACAAGAGGCTGACGTCCTAGTAAGAGAACGCCGCCGAATAACATAAAGTTTATACAATTTTGAAAAGGAAACAAAACATCTATGTGAACAATATTCCCACTGGGTTCCAACTATGCTATTGCCTTTATGTCTTCAAGCGTCTCATCACTTTGCTGCTTAGTTGAAGATGAAGCTGATTGATTGATGCCGAATTCTGAGCCCGATAGTTGATGCCGAATTCTGGATGCAAGGTGATCCAATGAGACATAGTGTTACGCTTTATCCCTAACTTTTGCCTGGACCGCCCCTTCGGGTTTTCAGTCCACCGGGATACCCATTTTTGCCCAAGCCGCCTTTTCAGGTTTTCGACTTGTCGGGTGTACAGATTCTTTTCATCTCATCCCTTACTTTTGCCCGAACCTTTTTGGTTCGCCGGGAAGCCCTTATTTTTGCCTAGGTATGTCAACCTAGCGGGTCTTTTATTCATGCGTAGTATCTTTTTACTATGTCTGCATTGGCGGGGTGAGGAAGGTCGTCACCATCCATGGTGGTTAGAATCATGGCTCCTCCTGAGAACACATGTTTAACCACAAATGGCCCTTCGTACGTAGGGGTCCATTTTCCCCTGGGATCACTTTGAGGAAGGATGATGCGTTTGATTACCAGGTCCTCAACTTGATACTCTTGTGGTCTGACTTTCTTGTTAAATGCCCTGAACATCCGTTTTTGGTACGTCTGACCATGACAGATAGCGGTGAGTCTCTTTTCGTCAATTAGGTTTAATTGATCAAGTCGAGTCTGGATCCAGTCGTCTTCACCCAAGTCTGCATCCTTCATTATCCGGAGAGAGGGTATCTGGACTTCAATCGGCAAGACTGCCTCCATGCCGTAGACCAAGGAAAAGGGTGTTGCCCCGGTTGACGTCCGTGCAGAGGTACGGTACCCATGAAGAGCAAATGGTAACATTTCGTGCCAATCTTTGTAGATCACTGTCATCTTCTGCACAATTTTCTTGATGTTCTTATTTGCCGCTTCGACAGCTCCATTCATCTTCGGCCGGTAAGGAGAAGAGTTGTGGTGCTGTATCTTGAATTGCTCGTAGAGCTCAGTGATCATTTTGTTTTTAAGATTGGTACCATTGTCCGTAATGATTCTTTCCGGGATGCCGTACCGACAGATCAGGTTATGCCGAATGAAACGTGCCACGACGCTCTTGGTTACGGTGGTGTAGGAGGCTGCTTCCACCCACTTCGTGAAGTAATCAATTGCTACCAAGATGAAGCGATGCCCGTTGGATGCCGTCGGTCGGATCTCGCCGATCATATCAATGCCCCACATTGCAAAAGGCCAAGGTGCCGTTAGGACGTTCAGAGGAACCGGAGGGGTGTGCACCTTATCAGCATAGATCTGGCATTTATGACAAGTTCGAGAATGTTGGTAACAGTCGGCTTCCATTATGGACCAGAAATATCATGCCCGAAGGATTTTCTTTGCCATGGTATGTCCACTGGAATGTGTTCCGAATGTACCTTCATGTAGTTCTACCATGATCTTCTCTGCTTCAGTCTTATCCACACAACGCAGTAAAGTTGAATCATGGTTTCGTTTGTACAGAATGCCGTTGCTGAGGAAGAATTTTGCCGCAAACCTTCTCAGGAACTTCTTGTGATTGACCGATGCGCCTTCGGGGTATTCTTGAGCTTCCAAATATCTCCTCACCTCATGATACCAAGGTTTTACGGTTACCTCTTCGGCCTCAAGATCGCAGCAGTATACAGGTTCGTCCAACTTCCAGATAATGATCCGGGGAGCCTCGTTGTCCCATTTGACTTTGAACATTGAAGACATTGTAGCTAGTGCGTCCGCTAACTGATTCTCCTCTCTTGGGAAGTGTTCAAAAGTTATCTCTTCAAAGTGGGGAAGCAAAGTCAACACATACTCTTTGTAAGGAATAAGATTTGGGTGTTTCGTATCCCACTCGCCTTTGATATGATTGATCACGAGAGCGGAATCTCCGAAGACACTCAGAAACTTGATCCTTAAGTCGATTTCAGCTTGAAGACCCATGATACACGCCTCATATTCTGCCATGTTGTTGGTGCAGTTGAAACACAGCCGGGCGGTGAGTGGAGTATGAGTACCTTTAGGGGATATGATCACAGCGCCGATGCCATTACCCAAAGTGTTCAAGGCTCCATCAAAATGCATAGACCATCGGGATCCTTCCTCAGGTCCTTCATCCGGTCCAGGTACTTCACAATCAGTTACTACCATGATATCTTCGTCTGGAAATTCAAAGTTCAATGATTGGTAATCATCCACAGGTTGGTGTGCCAGATGGTCTGCCAATACACTTCCTTTGATTGATTTTTGAGTTGTGTACTGGATATCATATTCTGTCAAGATCATTTGCCATCTTGTTATTCTTCCAGACAGAGCAGGCTTTTCGAATATGTACTTGATTGGATCCATTTTTGAAATCAGTAGAGTAGTGTGAGTTAACATATACTGTCTCAGCCGGCGAGCAACCCATACCAGAACGCAACAAGTTTTCTCGAGCAGTTAGTAACGAGTCTTACAGTTGGTAAACTTTTTGCTCAGGTAATAAATAACGTGCTCTTTTCGGCCAGACTCGTCATGCTGCCCCAGCACACACCCCATTGAGTTGTCAAGTACTGTCAAGTATAGTATTAGAGGTCTCCCTTCCACTGGAGGCATAAGAATGGGTGGTTCTTGGAGATACTCCTTTATCTTTTCGAAAGCAGCCTGACATTCATCGTTCCAACGTACTACTTGATCTTTCTTCAGCAATTTGAAGATTGGCTCACAGGTAGCAGTTAGATGCGAGATGAATCGGGCAATGTAATTCAGTCGTCCTAGAAAGCCTATGACTTCTTTCTCTGTCTTGGGAGTCGACATCTCTTGTATGGCTTTCACCTTGGCAGGGTCCACTTGAATACCTTTGTCGCTTACAATGAAACCTAGCAATTTTCTAGACCTCACCCCAAAGGTGCATTTGTTTGGGTTCAACCTCAGCTTGTACAACTTCAGTCGGTCAAACAGCTTCCGCAGATGGTCAAGGTGTTCCTCCTCAGTTTGGGACCTTGCAATCATATCATCGACGTATACTTCAATCTCATGGTGGATCATGTCATGAAATAAAGCAACCATGGCACGTTGGTAGGTTGCCCCAGCATTTTTCAACCCGAATGGCATGACTTTGTAGCAAAAGGTGCCCCACTGAGTAACAAAGGTAGTCTTTTCCATATCTTCAGGAGCCATTTTGATCTGATTATACCCTGAAAAACCATCCATGAAGGAGAACACCTTGTGTTGAGCAGTATTGTCAACAAGAACGTTGATGTGAGGCAGAGGGAAATCGTCCTTAGGGCTGGCCCTGTTCAAATCCCTGTAGTCAACACACATTCTGACTTTACCATCTTTCTTTGGCACTGGAACCACGTTGGCCACCCACTGAGGATAAGAAGTCACTGCTAGAAACCCGGCATCAAATTGTTTCATAACCTCAGCTTTGATTTTCTCGGACATCTCTGGGCGCATGCGGCGAACCTTCTGTTTTACCGGAGGGCAGTCTTCCTTGGTAGGCAGGTGATGAACCACAATGTCGGCATCCAAACCAGGCATGTCTTCGTAAGACCAAGCAAAGATTTCCATGTAATCATTCAGCATCTGGATCAATCGTTGTTTCACGCTGAGCTCTAGATTGGCACCGATCTTGACTTCTTTTCTATCTGTCTCGGTACCCAGATTTACCATTTCCACTGGCTCTTCATGCGGATGAATGGCCCTCTCTTCCTGGAGTAACAGTCTTGCAAGCTCACCAGGCACTTCGCAATCATCTTCACCCTCGTCTTCGGCTAAGTTGATCGGATTTTCGAAGTCATAACTGGCAGTAGCAGAGTCGTTACCAACGAGATCCAGAGTGGATTGGAACCTGTATAAGTGAGTGTGTGTAAATATAGCTGTTTTGCAATATATAACAAAGAAAGAAAAAAGAGCACAAGATTTGAAATTCAACAACGTCCAATGTTTTGATTAATGATATATGGAAATGTCATACAAAAAGCCCTCACAAATGGAGCCACGGTGCCCCGGGTAGGACACCGAGCCAATAAAAGTTTCAACATATTGTTTGTTACAAATTGAAAACAAAAGAGTTCATTACTACGTGATAAAAGTAATAGGTGTAAAATCTTTTGTCGTCTAGTTGCTTGGTCCGTTGTTGGTTGTTGGATAGATCCAACTGTCAAATTCCGCCTCCTCTACGTCATCCTCAATAGCATTCACTCTTGGGTTGGTGATGAACACCGGAGGCTTTCTGATCCTTTCTTTGCGAACAGCCCTCTGAGCCTCTACAGTGAAGCCCAGCCCAAACTTGTTGGTCTTTTGAGTGAAGTCAGGAAGTTGACCCCAATTTGCGCACTTGCCTTTCTCAATCACTGCCCGGGCATCCTTCAGGGAAGCCATCTTCAAAGGAAAGTCTTCTTCAACCACTGTCTCAGCTGACGCCAATGTTGGAGGTACCTCTTCAAAATGTTGAAAGGGGGTTTCAATAAACTCCCCGTCCATCTCGATATACCGGAATGAATTCAGATGACTTACCATGTATTCCTCCTCTCCCTGCACAGTAACAATCTTCCCTCTGACAGGGTATTTGAGCTTCTGGTGTAGAGTGGATGTTACCGCCCCAGCCTTGTGAATCCAAGGTCGACCCAGCAAACAGGAATAAGATGGACGAATATCCATCACGTAGAACGTTGAGTCAAAGACTTGGGAACCCACACGAATAGGAATGTCTACCTCACCATGCACCATCCTCTTAGAACCGTCGAAGGCTCTAACAATGATGTTACTAGGCTTCAATTCCAGGCCCTCACAATCCAACCGATCTAAGGCCTTCTTGGGCAAAACATTCAGGGAAGAACCGGTATCCACCAACACGTGTGCAAGAGTAGTGCCCCTGCATTCTATAGAGACATGCATGGCATCATTGTGGTTTTTTCCCTTGGCGGTCAGGTCGGCATCCGAGAAACCCAAACCATTGTCAACGGTCAAATTAGCCACACAGTCAGTGAACTGATCTGCAGATGTCTGTTGCGATACATGGGCCGTTTTCAGAAATGAAATCAGGGCCTTGGCGTGGGCCTCTGAGCACAGCAACAATGATAGCATAGAGATCTTGGAGGGGGTATTCCCCAGCTGTTCAACGACATTGAAGTCACTCTTCTTAATGATTTTAAGGATTTCCTCCATCTCTTGCTGGGAGGCTTCAACAGCGGTCTTTTTTGGTGCCTCCGTCCGGGCAGACAAATCGGTAGTAACTCCTTTGCCCTGAGCATCAGAGGACTCGGCGGCAGTGGTAGACATATGAACTTGATTTTGAAGGGAAACATGCACACTTGCGGGTGTGATGATAAGAGGTTTTTGGATTACTGGTGGTGCAATGTCAGGCGAGAAGAGCCTGCCACTGCGAGTAATTTTAGCGGGACCAGTGATGTTACTGATACTGGTACCAGTGTTGAACTCCTGCTTCACTCCAAGCACATACACATCTGCCCCATAGTGCCATGGGACAGCCTTGTCAGATTCATAGGGGAGGGGCCCCGGAACAGTAATGGTAATGGGTGCAACAAACATAATTTTGAATGGCTTCCTCGGGGGAGCCTTGGTAGGATTGTTGAAAATTGTGACGACAGATACTTCTTCAGCGGAAACAAATGGAACAACGGTTTTCTTGAACAGAATCTCTTTTCTATCCATCAGGCTTTGGACGCCTGACTTCAGCAGCGGACAACCGGTAGGGGTAACAGCACACAGGAGGCAACCCTTGCTACAACCCGAAAATAAACCGGCTAGTAGTAGGTTCCTCTTAACAGTCAATAGAGGGGTAGCAACATCATTCACCGAAACAGCATACAAATCTTCCTCAACAACATTTACTCCATGCTAGGGCATAGGAGCAGTCATAACGTTAGGCCTCTCAGGCGCCTCAAACTGTATTTCCTTCGCATCAATAAGGTCTTGAACCTTATTTCTCAGGGCCCAGCAATCATCAGTAGAATGCCCCGGGCTATCGGTGTGATAAGCACAGCGGGCATTTGGATTATACTTAGGAGATGCAGTATTCACAGCCTTCGGAGCCTCTCTGATGGTCACCAAGTTGGTCGATAGCAGTTGCGGCAAGATTTGTGACAAGGTCATACTCAGCCGAGTGTATTGCCTTTTGGGCCTCTCACCCCTTTGTTGATTGTACTGCTGAGGAGCAGCAACAGGTTTTGAAATTACCAATGCATTGACGACTTGGTGGCGTTCTGGCTTAACTTGTCTTCTAGGACCATAAACGGCACTAGCTTCCTTCTTGAAAGGCTTCTTCTCAGTACTTGCGGAGGCACCTTTCTGTATCTTTCCTGACCTGATGCCAGCTTCTATCCTTTCACCCGTCAGGATCAAATCTGTAAACCCAACGGAGGAATTACCAACCAGATGATTGAAGAATGGACCAGACAAGGTCCCTAGAAACATGTCAACCAGTTCACGGTCAGTCAAAGGAGGCTGCACCCTGCCAGCCAAATCTCTCCATTTTTGCGCATATTCTTTGAATCCTTCGCCCGTTCCCAATGACATACCCTGAAGTTGGGTACGCGTAGGAGCGAGGTCAGAATTGTATTGATATTGTCTATAAAATGCGGTAGCCAAATCCTCCCAATGTCGAATACTGGTCCCATCCAGTTGATAGAACCACTCAAGCTGTGACCCCGAAAGGCTATCTTGGAAGAAATGGATCCAAAGGTTTTTGTCTGCCGTGTAAGGTTGGATCTTCCTTACGTACGATCTGAGATGCAGCTTTGGACAGGAAGCCCCGTCGTATTTTGCAAAGGCAGGCGCCTTGAACTTGTGTGGGATTACCACCCCAGAAGATAAACCTAAATCTCTGAAATCCAGCCCCGGCACATTTTGAATCTCCATGGCACTCAAGCGGTCCTCTAGTTGTTTGTATCTGTCAGCAGCAGGAGGGTATTGTTCGTCATTGTAATCCGTCTCATTGTTAGAGACTGCAGGACTAGGAGCCCCTCCCCCTTGGGGACTGTCTTTCTCTGCAGAGGAAGTAGCTTGATCAGCCTCATTATGGAGTGTATTCCCAAACATGCGTCCAGTGTTGAACAATGCAATCCTCTTCTTCTTCTTCTTCTTCAGGAGCAGAGCCTTCAACTCTTGTTGACCTTGGGCCAAGCTCATGACCATCTCTTGAAACTGGGCGTTCTGGGCCTGGAGGGCCTTGATAGCTTGTTCACTGGATGATTCAAGATTCATGATGACTGTTCAAAAATAAACAGCGAAGAAGATTAAGCAACCTGTAGAAAAAAGGGGTACCTGTTATGCACATGATGCATGAGATGTTATTTATGCAATGCATTCAAGGATTTTAGAAATTCACAATTGTTGCAGACAAAAAGAACGCACATCATATTAATAAGAAGAAATTCGTTAGTACATAAATGTCCCATGGGCCAAATATTACAAAAACAACTTCTCAAGGTAAAAAGACGTTGCGCATCCTCTTTGGTGCGATGTAGGTGTTAAGGGTATCTTGCTCATGGAGTCGGCGGGTGAGCTCTAGAACCTTCATCTCGCTGGCGTAAAAGCTGGCTTCAAAAGTGTTTCGTTCCTCCTTGAGTTGGATCCAACTCTTCTGCATCTCCTCCCATGATGTAGGCATGTCAGGATGTAGGATGGTGTAGGGAACCTCTCCTTCCTTGACGGGCTCTTTAATCACAGGGAGAACATGAGGATAAGGCATCATTAGACTCTGGGCTCTGGTTCGTACCCACTTGAGATAAGGCTCAAGAGGGATGGAATTCTTGTGTCCCAGTGTCTTGCTATCAACCTTGTTGTGCATCCTCCAAGCTCTGATTAATCTTTGGCGAAGTCCTTGCGCATCGTTGTCGAAGTCAAAGACTAGGTCAGGAATCAACATGTCGTGAGGGCCATCTCTTCGTGCATATCCAAATTGCCTCAAAGCTAGGCAAGGGTTGTAGGTAATGCCCCATCTAATGCCAAGTAATGGAACATTAGGGAACTCTCCACAATGATCGACGATGATGACATTTTCTCTGGACCAAGAACACCAATGTACATCAGAGTGAGTAAGAGTCATCAACCGTTGGGACCACCTTGAGCCTTGGTCATTCTTCAAGACAGATTGTGGAAGGTGCGAAATAAACCACCTTGCAAGGAGAGGAGTACAGCACATGAGAACACCCCTCTTTCTCATTGTTCGTGTGTAAAATGAGTGAAGGATGTCCCCAAGCAATGTTGGTATTGGATTTCTGGACAAGAAGATTTTGACGGCGTTGACCTCTACAAGCTGGTCAGGATTTGGGAACCGGACCAACCCATAGATAAGGAGTGCCACAATCTCTTCAAGGGCTTGTAGGTCCAATGAATTCCAACACTCTTGTGCCTTTTCAAACAAGAATTTTTCTAAGAAGCCTTTGACACCGCTTCTAGTTTCCCAATGCCCTTTGATGTCAGATGGCTGTAGATGTAGTGCTCGAGCAACATCTTCAGGCTTTGGTTCCTTTTTCGTACCGTTGAAAGGTAGTTGATTAAGGATAGGAATTCTCAGGAGTTGAGAAAATTCCTCCAAAGTGGGCACCAACTGGTAGTCGGGGAAAGTGAAACAGTGGTGAACAGGGTCAAAGAACTGGAATAGCACTTTCATCATGTCCTCTTCAATGTTGGTGTTGACTAAGCTGAGTAGTCTACCATGTCTTTCACTGAAGGGAGAGCTTTCCGGAATTCTTGATGTGAGCTCCTTGAGTTGAGGAGGGATTCTCACAAGGTTGACTTGGATGGTTTTTCTGCGAGGAATTTCCATGACCTACAAAACAAGAACAAAGATGAAGATCTAAACCCTTGAAATGGTTAGTAAATGCATATGATGCTTTATGATGTTCATGATGTATGCACAAACATATGTACAAGCAATTCACACCAAACCCTAGTTTCAGGCTTGCATGGGGTTTCATAGGTAAGTACCCTCTTGAGTGTAGTTGGTTTAAAAACCTGTCCTATAAATAGTAACCGGGTTCTAAGGAGCTCAATATCACTGGATTGTTTTCATTGTTCATTGTTTTGGTTTAGCCATTTAACTAGCGACCAAAATATTCCAAGAAAACAACCCTCAATGAGTGTAGTATCGAGTATCTATCAACTTCGGACTGCACCAAAGCCGGTCATCTCACTACCCCTAATGAAAGGCCAAGATGGTCAAGTAAGGTTCTAGGTCATTAGTGCTTAGTGACATCACTCAGCGGCCCCGTACTCTCCTTGATTGAACTCAAGGGTTACCGGTACTCACAAATATGTCGCACTAATATAGCTATTGCTTCGACCGTGTCGGTATACCCTACACAGTTTCCACAACGTATTGCTATCTATGAATGTTTCCCCAAATACGGGTGTAGGATTGCAAACCCAAACAAGAGAGCCAAGATATAAAGCAATCAAATCAAACAATTAGTCATGCAAGAGGGTGATCTAAGCCCTAAGGTTACTCCACTTTAAAGAATCCCCAGCAGAGTCGCCAGTTCTGTGATACGGTGGGAGAACTGACTTGAGGTTTCACGTTTGTTTTCGCAAATGTTTCGGTTGAGCAAGAGTCGCCACCGACTTTTTATTTTATCCTAAGGAAAGGTTAAAAAGCACAGCAAAAACCTTTGAGATGTTTTCTTGGGTTCGGGGAGTAGATTATAGAAAGGGAAGGTATTAGCACCCTTTCTATCCATGGTTATCCATGGGCTTTTAGTTACTTACTTAGATCAACTTGCCTTAATTTTCAATTGTTTGAAATGGTGCTTTGTGTGTGGGTTTTGAAAATGTTTTGAAAAGAGGCCAATGTGGTGGCAACCTTTGTAATGATCCATGTTGGGATGTATACAAAGGTGTATGTCTTTTGAAAAGGTTTTCGTTGTTTTTGAAAGTTGTTTTGAAAGTGTAGTGATGTGTGGTTTGAAAAATAGGCAAGTGTTTTATTTTGCAAGTTGGCAAGTAATCAAGAGCTATCTACCCTAAATTTCTCAAAGATCTTTGCTATGTTTTAACCCTTTTAACAATTTTGTTCCACCATTGTATTTGATGGACAATCTTGTGTTAGGATGTGAAAGGGACGGGCGCGGGTCATCGTTTAGACCATAATTGCAATGGCGCCAAGTATCTTTGGGCAATTTCTTTTAAGGGACTTGATCATTTTTAGGCAACTTTCGAAAGCGTCATCGAGGGACTAGGATCATTTGAATTGTGTTGTTTTGCCCAAAGAGACCTAGCATGCAATATGGCCCATTATTGAAGGCAACAAGTGGGATACCCTAGGGGTGCAAGTGTGATTAGTGTTGTCCATTTTCATGCTTGTTTATCTTGAAGTTAGGTCAAACTATTTTGGTTAATTGATTTGCATACAAAACCCTAATTCTAACATGGCATAATTAGAAAACTTTAAAGTGCGAAAAATAAAGTTCCTAAGTTATTACAACACAATATATGGGATGGGGGGTACAAATGTTCAAATGGGGGTATTTTGACAAGAATTAAAACCCTAGACTATTACATCCAACTTGGAATTTTGCAAGGTATTTAATTACACAATATTCAAATAAAATAAATATGCAAAATGCAAAAAAAAAGGTTTTTCATATGTATGTAAAAAGTATTTATCTTGTACCAAATAGACAAAAATAAAATTAATTAATTTTTGGTATTTTTATGCATTTAGGGCAAAAACCCTAATTTTACAAATAAAAGTATTTATTGTATAATATATGCAATATTTATCAATTATATACACAAAATAAATAAAATAAGGTATTTTATATAAAAAGTACTTTTGAGGTCAAAATATTAATAAAAACAAAAATGTGTTAATTCTTTGTATTTTTCTAAATATATTAATAAACATATATACATTTACATTATTTATTGAATATTTATTATATGTACAAAAATAAAAATATTTAATATTAAAAAAAGTATATATTTTTTTTATACAATGTTTTCAAGAGATAACACAAAATAGAAATAAAATATGTTTGTATTATTTTTTTTGTATTTTAAAATAAATGAGTGTTTATGTATTATTTATATGTACAAATATCAATTTAAATAAATAAATGGCTAATAAATATAAAAATGGTTTGGGAAATACTTTTTACATTTTTAATATTATGAGCAAAAATAAATAAGTCAGAAATAACAAGAAAAGTCAAAAAAAAAGTTTCAAATAAGCACAATGGGCCAAGGGGGTTCAAAAGTGAAAATATGGTGCAAATAGGAAGTCAAACTCAGGCCCAGCCCAAGAAGACTTTGTCTTCAACCTTGGAACCTACTTGAACAACAACAACACACGTTTTCCTATCTCCAGATTCCCTGATTTTTAGCACAAACTCACAACATAAGAAATGTAGAGCATCAAGCCACGATTCTGGACATATAAAGAAATCAATCTAACTCTCAGAAATGAGAGAGAATTTCTTCTCCCCCAATTCCTGACCTAGTTTTTATTCAATGTTCAGACTCAAAATTCTCTAAGTACACATAACATAAATGGAAAGTAATGATATGGGCATGTTCAGGGCCATGAATGTGACATAATTTCTTCACAAATCTAAACCTAACTATGCCTGGATAGAGAGATAAGAGTTCATGAACTTACCTGTTCAGCTTGAATCGTATCTGGTAATGGAGATGCTTTCAGTGCAAAGTGAGGATAGGTATAGCTTGCTTGAGGTATAGGGATGCTATTCCAACCTTTAGTTTGCTTTAAAACCAAGTGAATCGTGTTATGGCACTTCAACTGCAAAACAGAAAATATGAAAATGGTGATGTTAGCTAGGGGTGTTACAGGTCGTGTTTAGGGTTTGGAACAGTTTCAAGGGATGGTGTGGGATGTATTTGAAGTGTTTTTGGCCAAGATGCACGAGGGAAATGAGCTAGCCAAGTCCAAGTGCAGAATGCCCTATTTTTGTGCAGTTTAATGGTGATTCTGTGTTTGATGATGTTTGGAACTTGGTTGGCTTGTGTTTCAGCTTAGGTTTAGTGTTTAGAATGTGTACAATAACTTTGCTTAAGGTTGTCTTGGCTGAGATGAGAGTTGGTAGTTGTTATGTCAAGTTTCTTCTTACTTAAGCAACAAAATGCCAAGTTGTGTTTTAGACTGATGGAGGCCCCCCTAATGTGCTGCTAAGCTTGCCCTTGATCAGTGGGATTAGCTCAATAACTTGTGCCAAGGAGATTTGCTGTGTACCTCTTGATTTGCAAATTGACATAAAGCTTCACTTTTTCAAAAATGGACATAATGCTTTTTCTATTTTAGGACTAAACCTTCATGTAATGCTTAAACACATAATGCAAGGCTTGAATACAAAGGGTTTGCATTTAATTTATGAGTGCAAATGGGATATAGGACCTGTAATCAAGTTGTGCAAGCTGATTTGAAAAATTGCACAAGTTATGAACATGTACATTGGCCATAAACAAAGTGACTTTTTCCCAACTTGCCAAATTCGATTCTCCCTAACCATGAGGTTGTTTGATGAGTTCTTGGACATTTTGGAAATCTTGGAATGTGTACTACAATCCATATTTGTAATGCAAATTAAAATTCCAAGTGGAAGTATGTGAAAAGTGGTCTTGAAGTTAGGCAAAAATCTTGCCTAAAATAGGTCAAAACTTCTCTAAGTTAAGAATGGTTTGGTACCCTTGTTCCAAAAATTGTAACTTGAGCTACAAGCTTCTTTTGAGGAAACTTTGTGAATCAAAGTTGTAGATTTTGCAATGGACTACAACTTTCATGTTTTGACTTTTCCTTGAATCCAAATGCAACTTGATGAGAAAGTGGGACAAAGTTAGGAAAAAATTAGGGTTTTTTATAACTTAGAAAAATTCTAAGTTATGAAAAATCTTCATTTCAAACCCTAATTTGTGATTTTTGATTTCTTGATGAACAAGTTTCATGATTTGGCATGTTTTGATGAAAAATGAATCTTGACACTTGATTTTAACCAAAAAGTCAAAGTTTGACTTTTCAGTATACAGTCAAAAATTGATCAATTGACTGGAAAATTCAACTATCAATCTTGTGCATTTGGGATCTTTTGAACTTGTTGAGTATGTCAAGACAATTCCATGGGGTCCTTGAGTCCATATGTGAGCTTGGTTTGCCATTGGCTAGGTCAAACAGTCAAAAATTGCCTTTGTGCAATCAAAACCCTAAAAAATGACCATTTTGCCCTTTTGGTGATCTGATCAACTTTCTTGTGGAATTGTGATCCAAACTTGATCAAATGGTCCATATGAATTCATAATGTTGATGTGGGTCAATTTTCATGAGGTTTGACTGTCAATTGGCCACAGTTGACTTTTTCCCCAATACAGCTGATTTATAGGTCAACTGTCCAATTGACTGGGCAAAGGTTGGAATCAAGGCTTGAAACTTGGTATGGATAAACTTGGGAGTCCAACATGAAGCATGAAAGTCATCTTAGGCATTTTAGGTCAAAATATCTTTGTGCAAACACAAACCCTAATTTGGGTCAACAGTGCTAGGAGAAGTCTTGCAGAGGAAACCCTAACTGGGTCTTGAACTCCAAGGGCCTTGTGATGAGGAAATGTTGAGAAAATGGGAGGGAAAATTTTTGGGTACAACAAAAAGGCATGAAAAAAGTTGTTATTTTTCAAATTCGTGCAGTATGCAATCGATTTCACCCTTAGTGTAATCGATTGCACAAGGTTTTTAACAACTATTTTTTCAAAATCTTTAAGAGTGCAATCGATTTCATTAACAATGTAATTGATTGCATGCAAAGTCAGTAGCAAAAATTAACTGAGTGCAATCGATTGGAATAACAATGTAATCGATTGCATGCTAAGTCAGTAGCAAACGTTTTGAAAATTTTAAGTATGCAATAGATTGCATAGGAATGTAAATTGATTGCACAAAGAAACAAAAGCAAAAGATTTGGAATTTGGAAGTCTGCAATGGATTGCACTAAGATGTAAATCGATTGCATGCAGAAGAAAAGTGAAATTTTATCTTTGAAAAGCTTGAGTAATGATTCTTAAACATTTCTTTTTCATTTTTGAGCATCTATATCTAAGATCAAAGTAGATAATATTATTATACCTTTAAAGTTGTTGAGAGCTTTGAGTGAAGATATTATCCATAGATGCTTAGATGCTTGATCAAAATCTTTGCCTTCTTTGTTAGCCATGGTTTGTCTTCATCAAAACAAAAGCTTATTTGAGAAACTTGATTTTACATTCTCCCCCTTTTTGATAATGACAAACAATCTTTCTTTATGCGATGTACTTTCCGGAAGAGCATCTCCCCCTAAGATGCAAAACTCCCTCTATGTAGGAGAGGGTTGGAATCCTTTGCAATTCTTCATCTTGATTGGAGAGTACCTTGAAAATTAAGACATAGACATAGGAAATACAAGCATAAAGTACCACATCCTTCTCCCCCTTTGACATTATCAAAAAGAAGGGAAAGATGCATAAATATGGACAAAATACATATAATAAAATTGAAAGCTTAACCATAGCCATATTGCTTCATGAGGCTTTTTCTCGTTCTTTGATAAATGCACATTGTAGTTATCTTCATCAAAACATGATGTTGAAGCCTTTGTCACAAAGTTGACTTGTACTTAGAAGTTGTCTTTTTTTTCCCAACATAAAGTACATCTTCAATGGATATGAAAGTTAGTGTATCAACTTTTCCAATGCCAAGAATTTTTCCTTTAAGGTATTTCCCATATATGAAATAATCCTTGGACTTGAACTAGATTTGAAAGTTAGTATATGTCTCTCGTCATATGCTTTGAACAACCACTTTCAAGATACCAAATATTGCATGTGGTCTTCAAGCATACCTACAAAACAAATTAAGTTTGATTTGGTACCCAATGTGCTTTGGGTCCATCATAGTTAGTTCCTTTCTTAACCCACACATAATGCCCACTTGCCACACTAAAGTTTCTAACATAGCAAGCATTAGGTGTATGTCCAACAATACCACAATAAAAATAAGTAGGTTCAAAGTTACTTATATATCTAGAAGGGTAAGATTTCTTCTTAGAAAATGTTTTCTTTTTCGGATAGTGACTAACTTTTTTAGGTTTGTTCACTTTCTCTTTGGAAGATTGATCACTTGCCTTAACAAAGATAGTTTTGTTAGTACTTGGTTTTGAAAACTTTGAATATCCAAGCCCACTTTTATCATTGGAGTATCTTTGTTGGCTAAGAACACCTTCTAATCCAATTTGCCCTTTTTCATATCTTTCAATGACTCTTTTTAACTGGACAATTTAGAAAGAGAGTGAATCACAATTTTTGCATACAAAATTCTGTTTTTGTTCATCACTTGATTTTTGTTTTTCTTCTTTGAAATCTTTTTCCATTGAAACATATTTTTCTTCTAATGATGAAATTTGTTTCTTTTGTGATGAAATGGTTTTATACAGAATTTTGCTTTCATTCAATAGTTCATCTATAGCACCTTGTGCATCACTATCAAAAAGAGAAAATTCATTACTAACCTCATTGTCTTCATCATCGGAATGGTGTGAGGCCATTAATGCGGGATTAACACGTTGATTGTTTTCGGAATTGGAAGATGAACTTTTCCATGCTATATATGCTTTCTTTGACTTTTTATCTTTATTTCTCTTGAAATATTTCTTATTCTTTTCAAGTGTAGGACATTCACTTTTAACATGTCCCTTTTTTACACATTCAAAGCATATAACCTTCCTTGTTGGTGCTTCCCTTTTTCTTTCTTTTCATAGAACCTTTTCAATCTTCTTGATAAGATCATCATCTTCACTACTAGTGGATTCATCCTCTTGATTGCTATCATGATTTTTTATCCTTGTATTTAGAGCCATATCTCTTGAATCTTTTACTTGGATTTCATGCTTTTCAAGTCTTGCAAGTTCAGTCTCATATTCTTGAAGTTTTCCGAACAAAGTGGCAGAAGTCATTGTGGATAGATTCTTCTTCTTGGATATTGCTGTCACTTTTGGTTGCCATTCCCTGGATAAAGATCTAAGCACTTTAAGATTAAGTTCATCATTAGTTAACGTCTTACCGAGTGCTTTCAAATGATTTGTCAAGTGTACAAATCTTTTCTGCAAGTCGAGGATTGATTCTCGGAGCTACATTCTGAATAGTTCGTATTCTTGACTCAAAGTATTTAATCTCGATCTTTTAACTTCAGCAGTTCCCTCATGAGTTTCTACCAAGGTATACCATATTTCTTTCGCCGTTTTGCATGTCGAGACACGGAAGAATTCATCCATGCTAAGTGCACCTTGAAGAAGGTTTATTTCCTTTTTGTCATATAGAACTTTCTTCTTATCATCATCGTCCCATGCAGTTTTAGGCTTTGATGAGCCAACACCATTGATTACCGTTATAGGGATAAATGGACCATTTTCGACGGTATTCCATATTTCTTCTCCTTGTGCTTCTAGATGTGCCTTCATGCGAATTTTTCAGAAGTCAAAATATTCACCACAAAATAGAGGAGGCTTGTTGTTACTACCACCATCTCTGAAAACGGGATTATTATTTGCGGAAGCCATTCTGGATCTTTTAGGAGCAGGTTACCTATAACCTGCTCTGATACCAATTGTAACTATGAGAGTGTGCCTAAGAGGGGGGGGGGGGGGGTGAATTAGGTACTTTAAAAATTCTGGTTTTTAGTGATGATGGATATTATTTTTCTGGTTTAGTGCATGAGTTTATAATTTTGTTTCTTTCTTTTCTGGTTTATGACAAGGGATGAAAACGGTAAATGCGGAAAAGTAAAGAATACAAAGATGTATCCTGATTCCCCTCACAGTCTGAGAGTACTCCAGTCCCCTTTCAACATGAAAGAAATTTCCTTATTGTTAGATCTCTAGACAAGACACCCTAGTCCTTCTATACAAGACTCTAACCAATAAAACCACCAAGAACAATCCTCTTAGATTTTCACTAAGTTACCTATGAGAACAATCTTCTCAATGTAACTACACTTGTATCCAACAACTTGGAAAGACAAGATTTCAACAAAAACACTTAAACTTAATTCCAACAATCCTGGAAAATAAGTAAGTAAATATAAATTTGTGAGTTTGAGTGAGTAAAGTAATATTGATCACTAAGAGTGATTTGACAATGTATAATCTTCTTCTTTCAATAATAATATTGTACAAAGACTCAAGATATATTTGCTCAAAGTTTTCTGTTTAAAGTATGAAAATAAATGCAGAAAACTTATGCATGAAAATGAAGAATGCTTGAGTTTGTATTTTGAAAGTTCAGAAAATATTATTGGAAGAAGGTGTTAGATCTGGATTTGAAATTGAATATTTATATGTTCATAACACCTTTTTGAAACATCGTGAAGATCTGGAAATGTATCATGAACAAATGCCAAGTTTGAGTGAAAAGATGTAATGAAAAGGCATGATCAAAAGGCATGAACAAAGTTGTTATTTTTCAAATTCGTGCAGTATGCAATCGATTTCACCCTTAGTGTAATCGATTGCACAAGGTTTTTAACAGTTATTTTTTCAAAATCTTTAAGAGTGCAATCGATTGCATTAACAATGTAATCGATTGCATGCAAAGTCAGTAGCAAAAATTAACTGAGTGTAATCGATTACACTAACAATGTAATCGATTGCATGCTAAGTCAGTAGCAAACATTTTGAAAATTTTAAGTATGCAATCGATTGCATAGGAATGTAAATTGATTGCACAAAGAAACAGAAGCAAAAGATTTGGAATTTTGAAGTGTGAAATCGATTGCATTAAGATGTAAATCGATTGCGTGCAGAAGAAAAGTGAA
The DNA here is from genome assembly GCA_948472305.1 of Vicia faba. Classification (NCBI taxonomy): domain Eukaryota; kingdom Viridiplantae; phylum Streptophyta; class Magnoliopsida; order Fabales; family Fabaceae; genus Vicia; species Vicia faba. The sequence continues at coordinate 424,014 of CATIWC010001884.1, forward strand.
ATTTTATCTTTGAAAAGCTTGAGTAATGATTCTTAAACATTTCTTTTTCATTTTTGAGCATCTATATCTTAAGATCAAAGTAGATAATATTATTATACCTTTAAAGTTGTTGAGAGCTTTGAGTGAAGATATTATCCTTAGATGCTTAGATGCTTGATCAAAATCTTTGCCTTCTTTGTTAGCCATGGTTTGTCTTCATCAAAACAAAAGCTTATTTGAGAAGCTTGATTTTACAGATGGGTGATCAAGGTTGCATTACAAGTCATTTTTGTGATAATCAAAAGACAAAATCTCCAAGCCATGCTACATAATATCACTTTGCAGCCCATAGTATATCTAAATCTATCCAAGATCAAGAGATTACACAAGCTTTTAATCCTTTACCCAAGAGATACAAGCCATTATCCAAATAACTTGCCAGTTAAGGTAAAAAAAGTTACCAATGCCATTATTGAAAAGCAATCTTTTTGTAAAAAGCATGCCTCGAGCTTATACCTCTACTTATTTCTAATTACACTCCACCATAAATCAAGGAAAACAAGGTCACTTCACCCAACTCCTCTTTGTATTTTTCTTTGAAACCATAAAAGTTCACATAACTTGATATTTACCTTTGAACCAAAACCATAACTTGATAACTTGAGAACCAATTCATCTCATTACCTATGAGTTTCCTATATAAATAGAGACCTCATTTGCACTTCATAAGAACCAATTAACAGCTCCAAAACACCATCTCTCTCTCACACACCAAAATTGCCCCAAAACCCTATTTTTGCAAGTTTTCATACCATAAACACTAAACTCCCAATTCTTGAAATTTATTTGCAAACAAACCATCCAAACATCTTCCATACATCATATAGAAGCTACTATAACCTTAAGTTTGATTCTATAACCACCCAATCTATACTTCCATTTCTCACTTTTTGAGTTTGCACCTTGAGTTGGTTAGAAAGTTTGAGTTTGTGTCAAAGAAAAGTAAGCACATCAATAGCTTCATTGAGGTCCAGGGAAGCTAAGAGGATCATCCATTTCCTATTGTAATCACATTTAAAGGGGAAACAAACGCATTCCACTCGGTAAATTTTTCTTAACTTTAAACTCATAGTTTAAGCTACCATTTGTACTCATTCTTGATACATTTATATTCATGTGATTGGTGTGATATGAAGTCCTATGAAAATAGACATTGTTTGAGTTTGTATGTCATTTGATTTAACTTTGATTTTTTTATAAATATTATGGCCTTATAAAAAATTCATGACCTATAGTGCGTATTAATTTATGATGTTTACATTTTCGAAATCCTTGTAAAAAACTAAGCAACTTTGATCTTTACACATTTTCACTTGGTTGAGAAATGAGTGAGTTGCCATTTTTGGAAGATGGAAGTTGAAGATGAAGTGTTTTAAAAACCATAAAAATTAGAAATTTCGTGCAGGAAATCGATTTCCTGAAACAGGGGAATCGATTTCCATAATGTTTTTTTTCCTGCAGTAGAGGGGAAACTGATTTTCCCATATCAGGGAATTGATTTCCTGAGTCAAATTTCCAAAAATATTTTCTTTTCATTGCTTGTTTGGCCACTTGATTCCAACACTTTTCTTCAACTTTCAACTTGATTTTAGATGAGCAAATAAACTCCTTTTGGCTTGATTTTTTGCACGCTACTTGACTTATGTGTGTACTTTGATAATATTTGAAAAAATATCAAAAATATGATTTATTTTGTTTATTTTATAAAAAATTCAAAAACATATCTTTTATACTTTCTTTTAAAACGGTCTCTTGTTTCTTGGTTGTTTTCTTGATTGTTTTTTGATGATTAATCCTACCTTACCATGTTTTGATCCTTGCTTGATAATATGATGCTTGTGTATGTTCATTGCCTCACATAATTTGTACTTGTGTCAAAAATTCAAGGAAAAGGATAATTTTGTTGACTTTACAAGTCATGTGCATATGCATTAATTTTTGTATAAAATCCCTTGTAAATTATCACCTTATGTATTCTCATATACTCTAAGAAAACTTTAACCCTAAAAAAATAATTTTTCAAACTTTCACCGCTTTCATATAAAAACCTTGACCTTGTGTCATTGTATTTTCAAACTTTATTTTTAATCAAAATGCTTCAATATACTTAAAGATATCAAAACAATTTCAAAAGACTAAAAGTGACTTAACCTCACCCAAATCTTTTTGCCACTTGGCTTTTCAATTAAAAAAATTTCTCAAAGAGATTAGATATAAATCCTCTTTATAGTTGAGATATGATTCTCTTATCCCCATATTAATTATTGAAATAAATGTGATTCTTTCCACATGAAGACGTTAGTTGGGAACTTGTTGATCTTTATATCCAAGTTAGTAACCCTTCTTGCAAGATCCATCTTCTCATACTTGTGTGGTATTAGTTGAGCTCTCTCTAAAAGATGATGAAATATATTTTCTCTTAGAATCAACCACAACAAATCATTTTGTTATTTTTATCATGAACTACGAGGTTTTGATCCTTAATTGGTACGTAGGTATAAGGCAATGTCTTTCCAAACAAAAATATCCTAAAATATATTTCTTTTCCCATCTCCACGCTCATTTAGCAAAAAAAGTATTTTAAACCAAAAAACATATTTTACAAGTGGCTTCTATAGAGTACTATAGATACATAGGGTGCTAATACCTTCCCTTTATATAACCAACTCCCGTACCTTGGATATCTTCCTTATGCTTTGCTTTTAGCCTATACTTCTTGCATTGCATATTAAACAATATGGTTTTAATCTTTTCCATTTTCCTTGGAAACAATAAAGTTCGGTGGTGACTTCTTAAGTCATTATGAGTTAAGTTTACTCAATAGCTTTGTCTCCTCAAGTTTTCACCACGACAAAAATAGAGACTTCACTGGGGACAACATATATCCTCAAGAGGGTCAAACCTAGCTTATTTTATCTATTTTTGTTATTATTTGTTTGTTTGTTATATATGATGTTTTGTGGTATTAATGTTTTGCAAAGGAAAAAATCCTACACCCGAATTAAAGTAACACTTAAGAATTAGGATTGTGGTATAATCAAAATTTACATGACTGGAGTAATCCTGATATAAGTAACATATGATATAACCCTACTCAGTGGATGCCTCCTTGGGGTGGTAATTCTAAAACAAGCCAGTTGTTAAAGCATTACTACTTTCAACCTGAGAGCCCATTAAGTTGAGAAGCCATAGAATCCATTTACCTATATTGGCCATTAGAATGTAATGCTATGACAATTCAAAAGTAGTCTTGAATTAGCCGTTACATGTTACTACACTTGGACGAGTTTTTCTTGAGAATATTATTGGCACTCACAAGTAGTTGTGTAAATCAGTAATATCCAAAAGAAGAATCACGACTTCAAAGGTACTTTTATAACATTGTTCTACAGGTAAAAATGATCCCATAATATATACCTTATGGGGTGACTCTTACCTTTGGCTCCATGCTCGTGACTTTGAAACCTTAAAACCATTGCATAACTATACATTCATGCATTCATAAACATTATGACATGTTTGTAACATACATGGTCATTTAATTTCTAGGGAGCCTTATCTTTGATTCTCGTATCGAGCTCATTCCTCGGTGACAGACACTAGAAAGAATAATACCATCAGTTACAATATTCGAATGTCAGCTCAAGCTGAGGTCACAAAGTCTGAAGATGAAGACCAGGAAGAAGATTTTTACAGCCTTTAGCTTCAAGAAGAGATTGATCATTTGGAAAACATTATCCATAGAAGAGATGTACTCATCAAGGATCTCATCGAGAGGCCAAAGAGCAAAGTAATAAAGGAGCTCTTCAAAGAAGCCCAAGAGTGGATTAATGAGAATCTAGGTTGGGGTACCCTTGCTAATGTAGAGTTTGAAAAAACATCTTAGGGTTTTTGTTTTGTATTTTTTGATGATCACCATTAGGCCTGTTGATTGGGATCTCTCGCCTTTGTAGCTTTTAGGATCTAAATTTTGTACTCTACACATTTGTCACCTTTTATTGTCAATTATCTGTCGCTTGAAACTTGAATCAAAATTTGGGGTCCTTAAAATGAACTGGACATGTCATACTCATGCATCATTATACATTTTATGTCTCATATCATTCATCATTCATCATCTAGTCTTTGCATTCTAGAGTCTCACTCGTGCCTTTTCTCTCCAATAGAGCCAAAAACCTTCACTCTGGCTAATAATTGAAAAGATGGATATCACACTACAACAAGAGAACTACGAGCTTCGTGAATAAGTGACTACCCTTAGGGCTAGAATGGAAAGATTGACAACTATGGTGGAGAACATGGTGACTGCTCAGAATCAATCACCGACTCCCCCATCTCCTCGTTCAACTCAAGCACAAGTCTAGACCACGGTGATCTATGAAGTTGTTACCGCTCCTATTTCAGTAGCTCTAGTCAGTGTTCCACAATATCAAATGCCATCTGGATATCCTTAGGGCATGCCACTCAACTCTATGTCAGAAGAGTACCAACCTGCTATTGAAGTTCCTATAATGCAACATGTAATGTGTGTTCCCCCTCATGGGATGGCTATTCCTCCTCCTGTGATGTATATTCCTCCTTCGATGGTACATATTGTCCCGTTTGGAAATGAACAAGTCTATCATATTGAGCCCTATGAATGTTTGGGTGTTGAGGAAAAATGGATTACTTCCAAAATTAGTTTCATGAAATGCAGAAAGAACTTAAGGCTCTTTGTGGGAAAGACCTATTTGGGAAGAATGCTTATGACTTATGCCTGGTGCTGAATGTGAAGATAACATCAAAATTCAAAGTACCTGACTTGGAGAAGTACAAAGGGAATTCTTGCCTAGAGAGTCACTTGACTATGTATGGCAAAAAGATGTCAACTCAAACTGATAATGACCAACTGTTGATCCACTACTTTTAAGATAGCTTGTCTCGTGCCGCTCTCAGGTGGTACATGAGTTTGGATAACACTCAGAACCATACTTTCAAAGACCTCAGTGAGAGATTTGTTTGCCAGTATAAATACAATGTAGATATGGCGCCTGATAGTGATCAACTCAGGGTTATGGCTCATAAGGATATAAATTATTTTAAAGAATATGCCAAACATTAGCGTTAAGTAGCCGCCTAAGTTATACCTCCAATGGAATAGAAAGAGATGGCTAAGATATTTCTAAAAATTCTAAGTTCTTTCTACTATGAGAAGATGGTTGCAAGTGCTCCCAGCGACTTCACCGAAATGGTGAGAGTGGGTATCCGCTTATTAGAAGTTGTCCATGAAGGATGTCTATCTCTAGATGATGGTTCAGCCAACAGTATCAAGAAGAAAGAACAAGATTCCAACGCCATATCACATGGAAGGCAGAGGAAACCCTAAAAAAGTCATCAACATGTTACAACTGTCACTCTTGTGGTTCCATCTTATCAAACACAATTCCCCCATCAACAAAGAATATAAAAAAAATGTTATCAACAACAAGGTCATCAAGGCAATAATCAGAGGAAAATGTATTTGATCCAAATCCAATGATATACACAGAGCTATATCCTTCCTTGCTATAGAAGAGTTTGGTTCAAACTCGAGCTTGACCAACCATTCCTGAAAAGCTTCCATGTGGATATAAGGATAATGCCTTATGTGCTTTTCATCAAGGTGCTCTGGGGCAGATTTGGAGGGTTGTTTTGCTTTGAAGGTTGAGGTTTAAAGGTTGGTGATGATAAAAATAGTAAGTGTACTATTTTTCCTCTTGTAATAACATGGAGATTTCCCGAATTTCAATCTCAAGGACTGCATGCAATTATCAAGTTCAATTCACGTTCAATTAAACAAAAACTTAATTGGGGTTTTGGTTTAGGAATTGTCACTTAGCAGAAATAAATATAAGTAGAATGTAAATTAGGGTTTCTCATATATATAAGGAGCATGCTAAGGTATGGTTTATAATTTTCCCTGTAACAATCTTGAATTCTGATCTCTTCAACAAGTTCATATCCTTCAATTACCATCCCTTTAGATTATCTTCCCATAAGTCCTTAGTGGGAAAACCTTTAACCATCCATCCTAAATCCTAAGTCCTTTGAGATATCTGATGGAGTCAAGCCTTTATTTTATCAAGGGTCAAATCTGGTAACTATAGGGTATCCATAGTCCCAGGTGATATCTACTATAGCCTAATTATACAAAAACTTTAACAACTGCGGCCCAACTGGTTGTTAAACGTAAATCAATCCTTATTTGTCCGACCAGGAAGGCATAAAAACATTGTACAATTAAATTGAATAGATAATACTTTATTAAAGAACTCAGGAATTCATAATCATTACAGATTCAAATCAGGGACATCCCCTAGCATTAAGGGGTTTAACTACTCATATTGTTCAAAATAATCACAAGACAAAATATAGACATTACAAGGATTAGGATGAACTTTGATATTTAATTGCTTTCGTGCATGAAAATCTCCCACTCTTCGAAAACCTTGACTTCTCCAATCTTCAGTCGTGTAAACTATTCTTCGCTGCCAAAAAGTCCCTTTATTCCTTGTGAAAACTCATTTAAATAGTCACCATTCATCCAGGTCGGTTGGAAGTACCCAAAAAAACCCTCATAGCTTAACATATGGAAAAAGTATGAAAAAAATTAGGAAATCATTGTCATAGGCCGACACGGGATGTGTCACCTGACACGGGCATGCATGTCGTTCTCTGTCCATCACACCTACAAATCTATTGCCTAGACCTTCTGACACATGCACTTGTGTCAACCTCTGCCTCTTCTCCCAAACCTGCCTATTGAACCTCCTCTCTTGACACGGCTAGGGATGTCAATGGGGCAGGGAATCTGCGGAGGATGCTTCTCCGTTTTCTGCCCTGTCCCCAAATTTGTTCCCCGTCCCCGATCCCTGCCACAGGGGATATTTTCCCCCATCCCATCCCCACGGTATCCACAGATATCCACAAACATCAAATCTTAAACTTTTTTATTTTTTTGATCAAAACTATGACATTAGTATTTCATTTTTTAAAACATATATTTTGCATATTTATTATTTTAAAAATAAAAACACATATTGCACCCATAACAAAAAATGCAAAAGTGATTGCAGTTGCTAATTTTTTTTCTTGCTACCATGCATAACTATATAAAAACTCATAACTAATATATCTCATAATGCATAGAAAAAATAGAAAATTGGAATTGTCAAATATCCAAAATAAAATGCTAATAAATATCCCAAAATGAATAACAAAATAGAATTGGATGATAATCCAAAATATCAAAGAAATCACTCAACAAAAGTTATAATTCAAATTACTTTGAAGAAAGTTAAACAATATGACCGGATTCAGGGAATCTGCAGGGACTGAGGGTACTTCCCCGATCCCCGCCCCAAAGTGCTATCGGGGGAATTTTTACCTCCATCCCTGTCCCCGTGGAGGAAAAAATCCCTGACTTCAGATCCCCGAACAGATAATCCCCACGGATATCCCCGTTAATAGATGCAAATTGATATCCCTAGACACGGCCCGTGTCAGGCGACACGGGTGGCAGTGTCAGGTACCCTGTAGCTTGGTTTTTGAGACTTCCTCCGAAACTCTCAATTTTGCACTTTTCACACTAATTTTCCTGGTTTTATTCCTCTGAGCCTGAAAATAATAAAATACACAACCAACGCATAAAACATAGAAGAATGAACTAAAACACTTGAAAAAAATAAAGAAACTATAACTAAAATCAATTGTAAATAAAGGTGGAAAAATCACTGATCAGTTGGTCAAAAGCGGCGTCTTGTCATTTGAAGATGTTGGTCCCAATGTTCAAGTCAATCTTTTGCCAAAATATGAGTGAATATTTGTTTGATTTTGGACCTGAAATTTAAAGATAGTTCCTTCACCACAAGTTCAAGCGGAGAGAATCTTCTCAGATTTTTAGCATCCTTACTGCTTTTTATATGTGATCTTCCTCATTTGTTGATGCATTTGTTTTTGCATGTTTGAACTTGTTTGCCTTTTAATACGTGATCTTCTCAAATTTCCCACGTATAATGCAACTGATCTCTTATTCCTTTATTTTTCCCTTTTTCTAATATAAAATATCACTTATTAGGTTTTTTCTCATAAGCCCTCATTTACTCCTCTAACTCTCTATTATGTCCTCATTATTCTTCCAAATGTCAAATTTATCCCTTATTTTTCTATTCTCTTATTTTAATTAAATAAGTCACAAAAATCATTTTTAGTTTAATTATTAAATAATTCCAATAATTTTAAATTACTCCACTAATATCTAATTACTCTCCACACCCCTCTACCCCATGGTCATACACCTATAACCACATAAAATAATTTAATCAAAATACTCTTTATTATGATTATTAAATATTTTCTATCAACTCCAACAGGACATAACTTATTCTTTACACCTCTATCTATAGGACATACACTCATACCCTCTTATTTATCTAATTATTCACACACAATAAGTAAATAAAATACATATAAATCACAAAGAATTCACAAATAACTCAATTAAAATAATTTAATAAAAATTGGGGTGTTACAACTCTCCTTCACTACGGCCTAGCCTGCATAGGCTCAGGCTAGTCCTAGGCTTTTTTATAAGCCTATTTATCTAAAAAGGCTATGCCTCATGCCATGGAAAAAGTCTTTTAGGTCTAACAGGTCGGTCTATATAAATAAATATGAATACTTTTTTATTATCAGTATGTTATGTTTTGTACTTTGAATCAAAATAAATAAATAAAACTTGGTTATCTTGGAGAACTTATGAAAATAAGATGAAAACAAATTATGAACAATGTTAGAAGTTGTTTTCACAAGTCCTCTTAAACAAATAGTGTCACAAAACTTATGCTAATTGATAAGTTAAAATAAATCAATACAAATAAACTTTTAGTTTCATTGGTTTTTTAGTTTGTTTGTCTATTTAAATATTTAAATTGCTTATTTACATATGTCTAAAATAATAGGCTTTTATGTAGGCTAATAGACTAACTGGGCCTTAGAAAAGGTCAGACTCAGACCTTAAAATAAGCCTATGATAGACTACAGGCCAGACTTATGCTTTAGTTTATTTTGCAGGCCAGGCTTAGGCTTGGCAAAGCCTAACTCGTCCCAACTCATTTTCACCCATACGTATAATGCAAATGATCTCTTATTCCCTTATTTTTTCCTTTTTCTAATATAAAATATCACTTATTATGTTTTTCATCATAAACCTTCACTTACTCCTCTAAATCTCTATTATGTCCTCATTATTCTCATAAATGTCAAATTTACCCCTTATTTCTCTAAACTCTTATTTTAATTAAATAAATCAAAAATTCATTTTTATTCTAATTATTAAATAATTTTAATAATTTTAAATTACTCTACTAATATCTAATTACTCTCCAT